>CM017556.1:28456612-28961612 GCA_007844125.1 Sinonovacula constricta | reverse complement strand
AGGCAGACAAACGCTCGCCTACTAACTTTTAAGATGGGCAGAAGCTCACCACCAACTTTCGAAATGCAGACGCTAGCCAGTAACTTTCACAGGACGGACAAACGTTCGCCCATTTTCTTTTAAGACGGACAAACGCTCAGCAGTAACTTTCGAGAGCAGACAAACGCTTGCCCATGTACTTTAAAGACGGACATATGCTCACCAGTTACTTTCGAAGGGCAGACAAACGCTCGCCCAAGTACTTTTAAGACGGACAAACGCTCACCAGTACTTTTCGAAGGGCAGACAAATGTTCACCTATGTACTTTTAAGGCGGACAAATGCTCAGCAGTCAATTTCGAAGGGCAGACAAATGCTCGCCCATGTACTTTTAAGACGGACATACGCGCACCAGTAACTTTCGAAGGGTAGACAAACGCTCGCCCATGTACTTTTAAGACGGACAAACGCTCAGCAGTAACTTTCGAAGGGCAGACAAACGCTTGCCCATGTACTTTTAAGACGGACATATGCTCACCAGTTACTTTCGAAGGGCAGACAAATGCTCGTCCATGCACTTATAAAACGGACAAATGCTCACCACTTACTTTCGAAGGGCAGACAAATGCTCGCCCATGTACTTATAAGACGGACAAATGGTCACGAGCAATTTTGGGAGGGCAGACAAACGCTCGCCCATATACTTTTAAGGCGGACAAATGCTCAAACAGCAACTTTCGAAGGGCAGACAAACGCTCGCCGATGTACCTGAAAGGCGGACAAACGCTCGCCATTAACTTTCGAAGGGCTGACGAACGCTCGCCCATGTACTTTTAAGGCTGACAAATGTTCACCAATAACTTTCGAAGGGCAGACAAACGTTCGCCCATTTTCTTTTGAGACGGACAAACGCTCAGCAGTCACTTTCGAAGGGCAGACAAACGCTCGCCCATGTACTTTTAAGACGGACATATGCGCACCAGTAACTTTCGAATGGTAGACAAACGCTCGCCCATGTACTTTGAAGACGGACAAACGCTCACCAGTACTTTTCGAAGGGCAGACAAATGCTCACCTATGTACTTATAATGTGGACAAATGCTCACCAGTAGCTTTCAAAGGGCAGACAAATGCTCGCCCATGTACTTTTAAGACGGACAAACGCTCACCAGCAACTTTCGAAGGGCGGACAAACGGTCGCCCATGTACTTATAAATCGGACAAACGCTTACCAGTAAATTTCGAAGGGCAGACAAACATTCGCCCATTTTCTTTTAAGACGGAAAAACGCTCACCAATAACTTTCGAAGGGCGGACACATGCTCGCCCATGTAATTTTAAGGCTGACAAACGCTCACCAGTAACTTTCGAAGGGCAGACAAATGCTCGCCCATGTACTTTTAAGGCGGACAAATGCTCAAACAGCAACTTTCTAAGGGCAAAGAAACGCTCGCCGAATGTACCATAAAGGCGGACAAACGCTCGCCAGTGACTTTCGAAGGGCAGACAAACGCTCGCCCATGTACTTTTAAGGCGGACAAATGCTCACCAATAACTTTCGAAAGGCAGACAAATGTTCGCCCATGTACTTTTAAGGCGGACAAATGCTCAAACGGCAACTTTTGAAGGGCAGACAAATGCATCGCCCATGTATTTGTAAGTCGGACAAACGCTCAGCAGTAACTTTCGAGAGCAGACAAACGCTTGCCCATGTACTTTAAAGACGGACATATGCTCACCAGTTACTTTCGAAGGGCAGACAAACGCTCGCCCAAGTACTTTTAAGACGGACAAACGCTCACCAGTACTTTTCGAAGGGCAGACAAATGTTCACCTATGTACTTTTAAGGCGGACAAATGCTCAGCAGTCAATTTCGAAGGGCAGACAAATGCTCGCCCATGTACTTTTAAGACGGACATACGCGCACCAGTAACTTTCGAAGGGTAGACAAACGCTCGCCCATGTACTTTTAAGACGGACAAACGCTCAGCAGTAACTTTCGAAGGGCAGACAAACGCTTGCCCATGTACTTTTAAGACGGACATATGCTCACCAGTAACTTTCGAAGGGCAGACAAATGCTCGTCCATGCACTTATAAAACGGACAAATGCTCACCACTTACTTTCGAAGGGCAGACAAATGCTCGCCCATGTACTTATAAGACGGACAAATGGTCACGAGCAATTTTGGGAGGGCAGACAAACGCTCGCCCATATACTTTTAAGGCGGACAAATGCTCAAACAGCAACTTTCGAAGGGCAGACAAACGCTCGCCGATGTACCTGAAAGGCGGACAAACGCTCGCCATTAACTTTCGAAGGGCTGACAAACGCTCGCCCATGTACTTTTAAGGCTGACAAATGTTCACCAATAACTTTCGAAGGGCAGACAAACGTTCGCCCATTTTCTTTTGAGACGGACAAACGCTCAGCAGTCACTTTCGAAGGGCAGACAAACGCTCGCCCATGTACTTTTAAGACGGACATATGCGCACCAGTAACTTTCGAATGGTAGACAAACGCTCGCCCATGTACTTTGAAGACGGATAAACGCTCACCAGTACTTTTCGAAGGGCAGACAAATGCTCACCTATGTACTTATAATGTGGACAAATGCTCACCAGTAGCTTTCAAAGGGCAGACAAATGCTCGCCCATGTACTTTTAAGACGGACAAACGCTCACCAGCAACTTTCGAAGGGCGGACAAACGGTCGCCCATGTACTTATAAATCGGACAAACGCTTACCAGTAAATTTCGAAGGGCAGACAAACATTCGCCCATTTTCTTTTAAGACGGAAAAACGCTCACCAATAACTTTCGAAGGGCGGACACATGCTCGCCCATGTAATTTTAAGGCGGACAAACGCTCACCAGTAACTTTCGAAGGGCAGACAAATGCTCGCCCATGTACTTTTAAGGCGGACAAATGCTCAAACAGCAACTTTCTAAGGGCAGACAAATGCTCGCCCATGTATTTATAAGTCGGACAAACGCTCACCAGTAACTTTCGAAAGGCAGACAAACGTTCGCCCATTTTCTTTTAAGACGGACAAACGCTCACCAGTAACTTTCGAAAGGCAGACAAACGTTCGCCCATTTTCTTTTAAGACGGACAAACGCTCAGCAGTAACTTTCGAAGGGCAGACAAACGCTTGCCCATGTACTTTTAAGACGGACATATGCTCACCAGTTACTTTCGAAGGGCAAACAAACGCTCGCCCAAGTACTTTTAAGACGGACAAACGCTCACCAGTACTTTTCGAAGGGCAGACAAATGTTCACCTATGTACTTTTAAGGCGGACAAATGCTCAGCAGTCAATTTCGAAGGGCAGTCAAACGCTCGCCCATGTACTTTTAAGACGGACATGTGCGCACCAGTAACTTTCGAAGGGTAGACAAACGCTCGCCCATGTACTTTTAAGACGGACAAACGCTTAGCAGTAACTTTCGAAGGGCAGACAAACGCTTGCCCATGTACTTTTAAGACGGACATATGCTCACCAGTTATTTTCGAAGGGCAGACAAATGCTCGTTCATGCACTTATAAAACGGACAAATGCTCACCACTTACTTTCGAAGGGCAGACAAATGCTCGCCCATGTACTTATAAGACGGACAAATGGTCACGAGCAATTTTGGGAGGGCAGACAAACGCTCGCCCATATACTTTTAAGGCGGAAAAATGCTCAAACAGCAACTTTCGAAGGGCAGACAAACGCTCGCCGATGTACTTAAAGGCGGACAAACGCTCGCCATTAACTTTCGAAGGGCAGACAAACGCTCGCCCATGTACTTTTAAGGCTGACAAATGTTCACCAATAACTTTCGAAGGGCAGACAAACGTTCGCCCATTTTCTCTTGAGACGGACAAACGCTCAGCAGTCACTTTCGAAGGGCAGACAAACGGTCGCCCATGTACTTATAAATCGGACAAACGCTTACCAGTAAATTTCGAAGGGCAGACAAACATTCGCCCATTTTCTTTTAAGACGGAAAAACGCTCACTAATAACTTTCGAAGGGCGGACACATGCTCGCCCATGTAATTTTAAGGCGGACAAACGCTCACCAGTAACTTTCGAAAGGCAGACAAATGCTCGCCCATGTACTTTTAAGGCGGACAAATGCTCAAACGGCAACTTTTGAAGGGCAGACAAATGCTCGCCCATGTATTTATAAGTCGGACAAACGCTCACCAGTAACTTTCGAAAGGCAGACAAACGTTCGCCCATTTTCTTTTAAGACGGACAAACGCTCAGCAGTAACTTTAGAAGGGCAGACAAACGCTTGCCCATGTACTTTTAAGACGGACATATGCTCACCAGTTACTTTCGAAGGGCAGACAAACGCTCGCCCAAGTACTTTTAAGACGGACAAACGCTCATCAGTACTTTTCGAAGGGAGACAAATGTTCACCTATGTACTTTTAAGGCGGACAAATGCTCAAACAGCAACTTTCGAAATGCAGAGGAACGCTCGCCAATGTACCATAAAGGCGGACAAACGCTCGCCAGTAACTTTCGAAGGGCAGACAAACGCTCGCCCATGTACTTTTAAGGCAGACAAATGCTCACCAATAACTTTCGAAGGGCAGACAAATGCTCGCCCATGTACTTTTAAGGCGGACAAATGCTCAAACGGCAACTTTCGAAGGGCAGACAAATGCTCGCCCATGTACTTATATGTCGGACAAACGCTCACCAGTAACTTTCGAAGGGCAACCAAACGCTCGCCCGTGTTCTTTTTAGACGGACATATGCTCATCAGTAACTTTCGAAGGGCAGACAAACGCTCGCCTATTTACTTTTAAGATGGACAAACGCTCACCAGTAACTTTCACAGGACGGACAATGGCCTATCTTTCACTTCTTAAGCGTACACAATGCGACCCGTTCATTTTAATGATCATGCATGGGTCAAACACGCAAGTGTTGTGAAACATGTTACTTGTTTGTGATGTTAATTTTGAGATAATAATGATCAATTAGTCAATTGACTTTAAGGCCTTGTGTTTAATTCTTTAAATGTCCCACACAGTTTATAAGCTAGGAATATGCAATTTACAAGTCTAACAAGGGAAATAAAGGATTAGTGTAGTAAAAAGGAATTTTTTTTTTTTACATAAACAATTAAAGAATAAACCCATTTTCTAAAACTACTACGCGGATGCTCTACGCGAACCCGATTGTGAGCTAGAGATGGCGCTTAAGGCATTATTGTCCTTTTTGTGTGTCTCTTTTACAATCTATACTGAAATATCTTAAAAAATGAATTGTTGCAATTATTTATGTTTCTATTTACTACATTTCAAGCCATTCTGTGCTTCTGTCAATCTAAACGCATGTCCAGACTTAATTTTTAAATATGGCTTCAGAATAATATGGTTGAAGATAAAAGGAAGTCACAGAACACAACACACTTGTAAGTTTATGGCTATTTATTTTACCGACATGTAACCAGTTACACTTATTTATCATTATGAAACCTCCCTGACCAATCCAGGATGTTTCCAGGAACCATGCGTACAAGTAATGTTTATATAGACAAACCTTTTACCTGTAAATTCGACTGCTTGAATGTTCTTCATATAATGTTTCCTTGATTACCTACCTGCTAAGTCGCCGACCTAAAAGTCATTAGAGCCTCTGTCCTTCAGTGGGTTCGAATCCAGTCGGAACGAAAACGCTTATGTTTGGTGGTATTGCAGCTACAAATTGCCGGAACCCAATATAAACATTACGCAATCACTACATTTATACAAACCTTGGCTTGTAAGTAACGGTAAGGTTCAAGTTCCGGTCAGTGTTGCTGGAGGAAGGGTTGCTGTCTATCGGCTCATCTGTGGTGATCGCTGGTGGTTTTAACCATACACTTTCCTGGATGTCTTCAGGTATTCACTTTAGGCCAAATGACTCATTGGAATCACTGACATCTCACCACGTGGGTCGAGTTCCGGTCGGATCGGGAACTTCCCATGTGGTGGGCAATCGGCTCTTCTCGTGCATTTTTTTCTGGCAGTGTTCATTCGCTAATAATAGCAGGACGTCACTCCAATGACTATGGATGTGTCGCTGGGATGTATCACAGCGTCAAATCATCACAAACTTACCTTTATAAGACTGATGCGTGATTGTTTTGTGATTAGTGGTGATAGACCATCATATTACTATTCATTGTAAACGGAGAAGCAAGCCAAACATAAAGAATGTAAACAGCGCTACCATTGGTAAAGCATACATTAAGAAAACATGTTTGAAATTAGCACACATTTCAGAAGATCTGTGGGCAAACCTTCTTAACATTGCTACTGGCGACCCGACAGAACTGTATCCCTTTCGAAGGTGGGACCGATTTACACGGCGGAGGAATCGATACCTCAAAAGCTTCTTGTACAAAGGGGAGACAACGTCATGTCGACGTCGAATGGGCGCCACTCGCATCAAACTTCCGACTTTGCAAGGACAAGTTGCGGGGCAGTCGTCGGCGACATCGCCGTCAGTCTCGTCGTCTTCCGAATCGTCAGAATCATCGGTCGAGTCGGAATCCGTTAAACTGCTGTTGACTGAGTCAGAATCCGACGAGTCGCAATCAGTTGAGTCATATTGCGACGAGTCATCATCGACGGATGCGGATTCACGGGTTTCGTCGGTGTTCTTACCAAACAGGAATCTGCGGAAAGCATCGTCACGGATGTGCTCCTCAGGAAAATGGCATAGAAAAGAAGCATTGGTGCGAAAGTTCTTCCCCAGGAAGCTTTTGTCGGGATGGCTTAAAGCAAGACCGTTGTTGTCGTCGTCATCGTCCTCACAGTCGCTATCGTAGTCGCTACCATAGTCGCTGTCGCCCTGATTGTCTATAATTGTCCCGTCGGGATCATTGTTGTATTCCACAGCATCGTCACCATCGTCGTCGTCTTCGTCAGTGTCTGTGTCAGAGAGAAAGAGTTCTTCCTCTAGTGACACCACCTTCTTTCCTCTGCCCTCTATTTCCTCGCTCCTCGTCTCTGCTTGTACGACTGTAACAGCACAAACAGTAATATTTAACATCCACTATAATAAATTTTCAAGTACATGAGTTGTTATAATATAGAGATTGAAAAGCAAATATATGACATTCTTACACTTTTAATTTTTGCTTCATAAAGCATTTTGCTTTGATACATATGATATGCCAGAGATTTTCAAAACTACCTGTTCTTTTCTCTGTTCTTTCGGATGGTTATTTATATTGGAACTCGTTTAAATTAACGTAATGTTTCAAAATGTCAGCACACTGAAGATGTGTGTACATCAGAAACATATGACACTAATTTGAAACGTTTTCATGTTCCAGTTAGCGTGCGGCGGGTTCTTTAAAGAGATAAAGGACAGGTTCACCAAGATAAAATTTCGAAGTATCAAAAGCGCAGAAAGCAAATTGGAGGATAAACATGACTAGACAAACGATGTAACAGACACCATGGTAGAGAAACGGAGTTGTGACTTTACAGAATAAGATCACCAGACCTGAATCACGTGACTGTGGGAGCAGCCCCGGGCTCAGAGCCGCTACCACTGGGGTGTCACATGACACGTCGACGTCAGGGGTCAGAGAAAGGTCATAGAAACCTTGAAGGACAGCCCATGCTGATAGGAGACCCTGCGGGTCAGTAGAGGTCAGAGAAGAAAGGTCAAGGTCAGAAGAGGTCACTGTGTCGGGTGCATGTGGGCTGCAAACGAATGAAATCATATAGAGACACCTAAGAGATGTTGTCGTAATATGTATTGGATGACGAACGTTCCTATGGCTCATTTAAACACGTTATAAAAGTACCGGGGTCGTTTGCAACTTCCCAGGGATGTGAGATATATCGTATGATTGCACTTACCAACATTTTATACTCTCAGAAAGAAGGGCTTTAACAACGTTTTAAATTAAATGAAACAGTTGAATGTGAGAAGCATTAAATCTTTACACCGGTACGAGTCGCACTAACAACGAAAACAACAACAACAACAACAAATTAAAACAACAAACAACACAAAAACAAATAACGCACGACTGTAAATGTAACAAGTACCGAGTATCGATTTCAGGCGCCCAATAATGAAGTTTTGGTTAAACTATTTTTCAAATGCCCCATTGCTTTAAAGGCGTGTTTAAATGACCCACAATAACTTAAATAAACAAGTTTCTGTATTACTCAGTGGAAGTATGAAAACAACCACATTTAAAATAAACCTTCAGAAGCAAAAACAAAAACAACAGAGAGAGAGAGAGAGAGAGAGAGAGAGAGAGAGAGAGAGAGAGAGAGAGAGAGAGAGAGAGAGAGAGAGAGAGAGAAAGGCGTTTTAAAATTAATAATTATAGTTATTGGCGACGTCCCGCTAATCATCGTGATTGAATATCCCAGACCTATATCTGGATAGAATTACCGGCGGAACGTAGATTAGCTGGAAAACCTAATATGAAAGTTTTCTCACCGAGCCAATCTGAAACTCACGCGGTTAAGGGCTGACAAGTATAACGAGTGTAAATGACAGGTCTATTTTTAATCATTTGTACAATATAGTAATTTAATGATCAAAAAGACAGATAATCAATTAAGGATTGTGCGCCTTTCGTGAATGAGCGAAACTAAGAACGCGATGTGTGACTGGTGTCTCATACTTTCAGAAACCCGATAGTAAACCACTATATTTCTTTCGGAATTCGCCAAGTTTCACTATGCCGTATCCAGAAATATAAAAACATGGGGCTTGAACATATGCGATGACAGCGACGTCTCTAGCCACCAAAACACAGGCGTCCGAACAATATAAAAAGTAATAGAATGCACGTTTTATAGCAGACATATTTAATGTCGGTGTAGAACTATTTTATTTATTTTATTTTTTGCTTTAAAATGATTTGTTTTGATTTTGTATTCTTTAATTAAGCTCAACTTTAGTGTAGCTCAGACATTCATGTGTATGAATTGTGTTCAAAATATACCAGTGTTGATAGAAAATATTGGCATATTTGATTAATTACTCCAAAAACATACAAATAAAAACAAAAATGAATTTGTTTGTCAGCGTGACATTTCCACATTAGTTGTAACTTGTATCACATTATATCATACATTATTTATTGGATAATAAAAAAATATTTTCCATATAACTGTTAACACAAGTCCAGATACTACAGGTATATGCTGAACGTAGTGTTAAAGTGTTAAAGATAATGTTTTATTGATATTGTTTTCGTTTTGTTGTTTTCGTTTTGTTGTTTTGTGTATGTGTATAAAAACGTCTGACATTTTGAAAGCTTAAAAATAATAAACATCCGCAACATTAATATAAATATAAACATGAAATTAACGTCAAGTCTAATCACTCCACCCACTGCAGTTTCCTACATGAGCCTTTAAATAACAATTTTTGTTACAAAGTTCTGTAAATCTGGATTATTAAGTTCACTAGAGGTTAGAATAACACACTTACAATTCAAAAGAGAACTCCCAGGCACCCACGTGTCCATTAGAAGGCATATTTTCAGGATTTTTGGAGAGCGTTTTTAAAGCGTGTAGATCGTTTTGAGCGCAAAATGGCGTGTGTGACGTTACCATGGACGTTGCTAAAACATAGCGGTCGTTTATGACGTCACTTCCGCAAACGTCAGCGTATTCTGTATTTTACGGAAGTTATCGGAATTTTCCGGAAGTTGCGCTTTTAATTTTCTGGTTGTATGTTTGTTATTTATATCGTTTCTTTTAGTCGCAATTTCAATTAAGGCCTGCGGTAGTAAATTCAATAATTTCTATGTGATTATGTGCTGTAACTGAAACAGTGAGGTGTCCTCTGAGTAAAAGATGCTTTAAAATTACTGACATTGAATTAACCAGATTTTCCCTTTACACAGTCTCGTTAAACACTTCATTAAGTTTCAGCCCAGTCGGCCTTTTTCAAAATATAAAACAGCGGTCAAGGTCTCAACATTTTGTTTCTCTTTTTACAAACCAACAAAAAGAATTAAAATTGGCGTTTACTGGGTTTTCCATTTACATGTTTATTAATAGAACCCCTGTCAAACATTAATCTGCACACAACAAAACTTGTGCATCACGTTCCAAAAAGAAAGAAAGAAAAAAAAGTTTTTGCACTAGTATTGTAATAGACTGACAAAAACGACTGATCTTGTTTAAAATGTTAAAAATAGACAGAAAGAAGACATTATTGGCGGTAGAACCACACGGGCAGTAATGTTTAAATTAGTGACGCACATATATCATTGGCAGAGAAAGGCCCAGACAAGCAATCGAGTAGAACCACCGACGTTATTATGTTATTATTAGTGACGCCCAGATATTACAGACAGAGAAAGGCCTCAGACAAGTAATCGTGTAGAACCACCGACGTTATTATGTTATTATTAGTGACGCCCAGATATTATTGGCAAAGAAAGGCCCCAGACAAGCAATCGAGTAGAACCACCGACGTTATTATGTTATTATTAGTGACGCCCAGATATTACAGACAGAGAAAGGCCTCAGACAAGTAATCGTGTAGAATCACCGACGTTATTATGTTATTATTAGTGACGCCCAGATATTATTGGCAAAGAAAGGCCCCAGACAAGCAATCGAGTAGAACCACCGACGTTATTATGTTATTATTAGTGACGCCCAGATATTACAGGCAGAGAAAGGCCTCAGACAAGCAATCGAGTAGAACCACCGACGTTATTATGTTATTATTAGTGACACCCAGATATTACAGGCAGAGAAAGGCCTCAGACAAGTAACCGTGTAGAACCACCGACGTTATTATGTTATTATTAGTGACGCCCAGATATTATTGGCAAAGAAAGGCCCCAGACAAGTAACCGAGTAGAACCACCGACGTTATTATGTTATAATTAGTGACGCCCAGATATTACTGACAGACAAAAAGCCCCAGACAAATAATCGAGTAGATCCATCGACGTTATTATGTTATTATTAGTGACGCCCAGATATTACAGGCAGAGAAAGGCCTCAGACAAGTAATCGAGTAGAACTACCGACGTTATTATGTTATTAGTGACGCCCAGATATTACAGGCAGAGAAAGGCCCCAGACAAGTAATCGTGTAGAACCACCGACGTTATTATGTTATTTAAGTGACGCCCAGATATTATTGGCAAAGAAAGGCCCCAGACAAGTAACCGAGTAGAACCACCGACGTTATTATGTTATTATTAGTGACGCCCAGATATTACTGACAGACAAAAAGCCCCAGACAAATATTCGAGTAGATCCATCGACATTATTATGTTATTATAAGTGACGCCCAGCCATTAACTAGCCCTTACATATTTTCAGTTAGAGCCACAGACGCAGTTATGTTTATATGACGGAACCATCGTTCAGGCAGTGCCAAAGACACAGTGATGGTCATACTAGTGACTCCCAGCTATTAATTGGCGGAGGTTGACCCCCAGACAACGTTTATGCAGAGTCAGAGACGCAGTTATGTTCCTACTAGTAACGCCCGTGTATAATTGGCGGAGATTGACACCCAGACAAATGAACATGTTTTAAAAGTACCGGGGCCATTTACAACTTCTGGGGAGTGTAAATGACCCCCTAGACAAAGTTCATGTTGTGTCAAAGATGCAGTTATGTTCATACTAGTGACGCCCATGTATTATTGGCGGAGGTTGACCACCAGAAAATGTTCATGTCGTGTCAGAAACGCAGTAATGTTTATACTAGTAACGCTCAGCGATTAATTGGTGGAGAATGACCCCCCAGACAAAGTTCAGGTAGTGCCAAAGACGCAGTTATATTCATACTTATAACGCCCCAGCTATTTTTTGGCGGAGGTTGACCACCAGACAAAGTTCAGGTAGTGCCAAAGACGCAGTTATATTCATACTTATAACGCCCCCAGCTACTTAGTGGCGGAGGTTGACCACCAGACAAAGTTCAGGTAGTGCCAAAGACGCAGTTATATTCATACTTATAACGCCCCAGCTATTTTTTGGCGGAGGTTGACCACCAGACAAAGTTCAGGTAGTGCCAAAGACGCAGTTATATTCATACTTATAACGCCCCAGCTATTTTTTGGCGGAGGTTGACCACCAGACAAAGTTCAGGTAGTGCCAAAGACGCAGTTATATTCATACTTATAACGCCCCAGCTATTTAGTGGCGGAGGTTGACCACCAGACAAAGTTCAGGTAGTGCCAAAGACGCAGTTATATTCATACTTATAACGCCCCAGCTATTTTTTGGCGGAGGTTGACCACCAGACAAAGTTCAGGTAGTGCCAAAGACGCAGTTATATTCATACTTATAACGCCCCAGCTATTTTTTGGCGGAGGTTGACCACCAGACAAAGTTCAGGTAGTGCCAAAGACGCAGTTATATTCATACTTATAACGCCCCAGCTATTTTTTGGCGGAGGTTGACCACCAGACAAAGTTCAAGTAGTGCCAAAGACGCAGTTATATTCATACTTTTAACGCCCCCAGCTATTTATTGGCGGAGGTTGGCCCCCAAACAAAGTTCAGGTAGTGCCAAAGACACAGTTATATTCATACTTATAACGCCCCCAGCGATTTATTGGCGGAGGTTGACCCCAAGACAAAGTTCAGGTAGTGTCAAGGACGCAGTTATGTTTATGCTTATTACGCCCCCAGCTATTTATTGGCGGAGGTTGACCCCAAGACAAAGTTCAGGTAGTGTCAAGGACGCAGTTATATTTATGCTTATTACGCCCCCAGCTATTTATTGGCGGAGGTTGACCCCCAGACAAAGGTCAGGTAGTGCCAAAGGTGCAGTTATGGCCAATCTAGTGACGACCATCTATTATTTCGCGGAGGTTTACCCACAAGCAAAGTTCGTGTTGTGTCAAGGACGCAGTAATGTTCATACTAGTGACGCCCATGTATTTATTGGTGGAGGATGACCCCCAGACATAGTTTATGTAGTGTCAAAGACGCAGTTATGTTCATACTAGTGACGCCCATGTATTTATTGGCGGGGGTTGACCCCAGACAAAGTTCAGGTAGTGTCAAGGACGCAGTTTTGTTCATATTAGTGAGGCCCATGTATAATTGGCGGAGGTTGACCCCCAGACAAAGTTCAGGTAGTGTCAAGGACGCAGTAACGTTTATACTAGTGACGCCCATCTATTATTTGTTGGAGGTTGACCACCAGACAATATACATGTCGTGTCAGAGACGCAGTAATGTTCGTACTAGTAACGCCCAGGTATTTATTGGTGGAGGTTGACCCCAGACAAATGAACATGTTTTAAAGTACCGGGGTCATTTACAACTTCTGGGGTGTGTATGATAGTTTTTTTTACTGCATTTACACAAGCTCGTTATATTCACACAAAGGAGGGTTCTAAAAACGTGTTAAATATCCAGGAAATAATTTAAATAGAGGAGCATGAAATTTTTACACCAGTAGGATTCTCATTAAAAACCAAAGGCCGATTCCAGTATCTCGACGATTATTTATGTAAATTTTATCCAATCAGCGATTTCAAACGGCCAACTTTAAAGTTTCGGTTAATATTTTTCAAATGACCTATTGGTTTGAAACGCGTTCAAATGATCCACTGTAAAGAAAAGAAAAATCGTCTCCAAATGACTCAGTGGATTTTTTTTGAAAATTAAAAAAGTTCGGAAGGTTAAAAATAGAACGAGTTTTCATATGACTTATTATGGTCATATTGGCGACCTCCAGCTAAGTATTGGCGGATGAATATCTCAGACTTATGCCTGAGTAGAACCACCGGTGCACCTTAGGTTAGCTGGAAATCGCCTCTACATGAAAGTGCTCGCACCGACCCGGACTCGAACCAACTCAAAACGACTAATAATCCTTAAAAAATCGTGAGCTTTTCTTGAATAAGCAAACCTACAACGCGATATCAAAATGACTAATAATCCATCAAGATTCCGGCTCTTTTCTCGAATGAGCAAACCTAACAATGCGATGTGTAACTGTGTTATCTCGCATTTTTCTTTTAGAAATCCTATTGTAAACCATTATTTTTCTTTTTAAATTCCGCAAAACCTGGCATACAACTTTTGAAGTGGGGGAGAGGGTAATATTCTAAAACTTAATCATTATGCCCTTTCTATAAACATAAAACAAGGGGCTCGACGACAGTGACGACTCTTGCTACACCAACACAGGCATCCGAAAAGAATATAAAAACGTAATAGAATGCTAGTGTTTTACAGGCCGACATATTTAATGTCTATTTACTTCAACTTTTTTATACATAATTTTCCTTTTGTTCTTGTTCACCCCCCCCCCCCCCCCCCCCCAACCCCCCTCCCCGGCACTCCAGACATTTCCACATAAGTACTATCGCATTAAATAGTTTCTATTTAACTGTTTCATCCGAAATAATAAGTATTTTCTATTATAAATATTAGCATAAGTCCCGACTCTATAGGTATATGTTTAACAGGGTTTTGAATATAATATTTTATTGGGGTTTTTTTTCCATGTTTTTTGTTGTTGTTTTTTTTTTGTTGTTGTTGCTTCTTGTTGTTTTTGTGTTTTTGTTGTTGTGTGTTTGTGTGTGTTTGCATAAACATGTGCCACTTTCAAAAAAATTCAAACATTCGCAACTTTAATATAAATATAAACATAGAAATAACGTTAAATCTAATCACTCCACCCACAGCAGTTTGCTACACATGCCTTTATTTGGCAATTTTCTTACACAACTCAGTAAATTTTGATTAATAAGTCACTATAGATAAGCATGAACACACTTACAATTCAACAGAAAACTCCCCAGCACCCATTTGTCCGTTAGAAGGCATATTTTCAAGAATTTTTGGAGAGCGTTTTTAAAGCGTGTAGATCGTTTTGAGCGCAAAATGGCGTGTGTGACGTTACCATGGACGTAGCTAAAACACAACGGTCGTTTATGACGTCACTTCCGTTAACGTCAGCGTATTCGGTATTTTACGGAAGTTATCGGTATTTTCCGGTAGTTTCCTTTTTTTCGGTTGTTAATTTGTTTATATCGTTTCTTTAAGAAGTAATATCAATTAATATCTGCGGCAGTACATTTAATTATTTCTATATGATGGTATAATATTGCTAAAACAATGACGTGTCTCCCGAATTAAAGATGCTTCAACATTATTGACATTGACTTAACAATCTTTTCCATTTATTTTTTAACAATACAGTCCCATGTCAAACACAAAATGGTACACAATCAAACTTGTATATCACATTCAGAAAAAAAGATGCTGCACTGGTAAGGTAACAAACTGGTAAAAACGACCCCGTCTAGTTTAAAATGTTGACAAAAAGTATTATTAATTTACTCGTACACTATTGATTTCCTTTTGAATTTGATAATATTCGTGACGTCCAGCTGTTATTGATCAAAATGACAAAGACAAACGAAGTTGTTATAAGCATGGGGAGACACTCCAGGTAAACATTTGAGTCGAGCCAATGACGCCGTTATGTTCGTATTAGCGAAACCATGTAATATGTTTCCATTATTTTAAATATCATGTTTAGTTCCATCGAAATTGAATTAATTTCTACAACATCTGAGAAAATTAGTAGCCAACTACACGATATTTTACCATATATGTTTCATCTTATAGCTTAAATAACAAAAGAAATCTGGTTTTAAAATGTCGGAAATGGCCGAAACTATCTTTGATTCAATATCCATCATTATAAAATTAAAATTTGATTTGGAGGTAGGACAACATAGTAAATCATCTTCGATTTGTCCCACTCTAAATTGTAAACTTAACAACACTTCTGAGGTGTATTTAAGCAGGATATTATTAAATTTGATACGTGTAAATAGGTATTTAGAATATGACCTTTGAAATCAGAAATATTGTGACAGTCATTTGACAGTAGCACTGAACATTGCATATATAATAAAAATAGAAAATGTATTGTAGCTTTATTGTAGAACAAAACAGATTACTTCCAGATTACTACAGATTATTTCAATCTCTCTCTCTTTATCTCTCTCTCTCTCTCTCCCTCTCTCTCTCTCTCTCTCTCTCTCTCTCTCTCTCTCTCCCTCCCTCCCTCTCCCCCTCTCTCTCTCCTCCAACTCTCTCTCTCTCTCTCTCTCTCCCTCCCTCCCTCTCCCCCTCTCTCTCTCCTCCAACTCTCTCTCTCTCTCTCTCTCTCTCTCTCTCTCTCTCTCTCTCTCTCTCCCGGACAAACGTATACCAGTAACTTTTCATAGGACAGACAAACGCTCACCAGTAACTTTCACATGACGGACAAACGCTCACCAATAACTTTTACAGGACAAACAAAGGCTCACCAGTAACTTTCACAGGACAGACAAACGCTTACTAGTAACTTTCACGGGACGGAAAAAACGCTCACCAGTAACTTTCACAGGACAAACGCTTACCAGTAACTTTCACAGGACAAACAAAGGCTCACCAGTAACTTTCACAGGACTAAAAAACGCTCACCAGTAACTTTCACAGGACAAACAAAGGCTCACCAGTAACTTTCACAGGACGGATAAATGCTTACTAGTAACTTTCACAGGATAGATAAAAGCTCACCTGTAACTTTCACAGGACTGATAAACGCTCACCAGTTACTTTCACAGGACGGAAAAACGCTCAGCAGTTACTTTTACAGGACTGATAAACGCTCAGCAGTAACTTTCACAGGACGGAAAAACGCTCACCAGTTACTTTCACAGGACTGATAAACGCTCACCAGTTACTTTCACAGGACTGATAAACGCTCACCAGTTACTTTCACAGGACTGATAAAAGCTCACCAGTTACTTTCACAGGACTGATAAAAGCTCACCTGTAACTTTCACAGGACGGATAAATGCTTACTAGTAACTTTCACAGGACGAATAAACGCTCACCAGTAAATTTCACAGGACGGACAAACGCTCACCGGTAACTTTCACAGGACGGTCAAACGCTTACCAGTAACTTTCACAGGACAGACAAACGCTCACCACTAAATTTCACAGGACGGATAAACGCTCAACAGTAACTTTCACAGGACGGACAAACGCTCACCAGTAACTATCACAGGACGGACAAAAGCTCACCAGTAACTGTCACAGGACGGACAAACGCTCATCAGTTACTTTCACAGGACGGACAAACGCTCACCAGTAAATTTCACAGGACGGATAAACGCTCACCAGTAACTTTCACAGGACGGACAAACGCTCACCACCAGTAACTATCACAGGACGGACAAACGCTCACCAGTTACTGTCACAGGACGGACAAACGTTCACCAGTAACTTTCACAGGACGGACAAACGCTCACCAGTAACTGTCACAGGACGGACAAACTGGAAATCACTTCTATCTGAGCCACGCTGCTCAGTGAACTTTTTTTAAAGTAAGACAAACGCGTGGCCACTTACTTCTGAAATACATAATGTCACCATCACTGAATTCGAGGCCTACTTTAGCAGAAATCCCCATCGTGTTTGTTTACAGATTTGGAAATAATTCGAATTGAAGCGATTTATTTTACGATTCGTGCTGTCTTACAAAGGAGTTGGTGTCAACATTGTCTTTAATTTTATTTGTAGACGAAAGTGTGAGTTTATGATTGATATTTTCTGTAAAATTCTAAAAATGCTAAAAGCAAGAAAATGAACTGGAAGCTTTTGCAGTTTCCAGTAAATTCAGGACGCGTAAAATACTATGAAATAAGTGTCGATGGATATTCCGATGTCTATTTCTATTCATCATTTTCTAAAACCTGTCATACATGTTACTATGCTTTCTTCTGTGGTGTCTGCTTCACTGATATTTCGTTGTTGCAAGCTGCAATTTTACCGTCTGGACACACGGCTCGTTTTTTAATAACTCGAACCAACGCTATGTCACATAACTGTGCAGCCATTTGTGCCTACAACTCTACTTTTATGCAACTATGAGGCCATCGGAATACGCGGCTCGTTCGTGCAGAAAACTATCATTAAGACATTGTAAAACGGCTGCGAATTCCTGTGTTTGCCTCGTAAATTATTTTCTTCCTTCACATAGCTTTTTCATATTAGACCAAAAGCGGCGTCATAAACACACTCTTTCAGCTTTCCATTTTCTGTCACCTCTCCGTGAAAATTTATTTTTGGTTTAACACTTATTTGCCGCTGAATGTAAAATCCAAGGCTGTCAGTCTAAAGTGGCATTGGTTACTTGGATCATCAGCATTTATTCATATTACGTGGTTTACAAGGGAAGTAACTAGTATTGACATTATTTGAGAATAATGCAAAGTCATGTCCAATTTCAAAGAAAATAATTACTTGAATAGTCATCGGATCATCGGTCTACGAGACGGTCAGTTATTGCCGAAGTGTTCCGCTGGTAATATTCATCAAACAATTTGTAAACCGGAAAAAACACTCGCAAGAACACTTTGACAATTATTGATGGCCGTAATACGCTTCCGGCATAGCGAGACATACTTTACATATTACACACAGCTTTGGTTTAAAACACACAATACATATAGATCAAATAGATCTTCATTTGGTGTTGAACATTCCAACAGCGTTTCAGTGAAATCCAGTAAGTAGTTGCCGAGAAATTCGGTTGATTCGGATGATTTATTTATTAAAACAGGACCTGTATATATACTAAATTAGTTGTTCTGTTTATAATGTAAATGTTGGTCCGAGGTACAAGATTGTCAAGGTTCGCATATGCTACTGCGTTGCAAAATTATTTTCTTTTGTTAAATGCCGTTTTACAACATTCTATTTTTACATACTCAACAAGCTGCAAAGGCACTAAATTACTTTTATACAACAATAAGTAATATTCATCTGGCAATAGATTTAATCTTCAAGCTTTTTGACTACCATAGTACCAGTCTATATCAACAATAGTGAAGTCTGGGGCTACACCAATCTGGAGATTATTGAGAGAGTACACCATAAATTCACCAGCAGCATACTTAAGCAAAGAAAAAGTACACCAGCACATATGTTGTTAGCAGAGTTGGGTAGCTACCAAGGGAAATAGCTGTTAAAACAAGATTAATAGGCTATTGGCTTAGAATATGACAAAGTCTTTGCAATAAATACCAAACTCTGAAAAGGCACAGGGCAAAGGTATTTAACATGCAAGACAAGTGAAAAGTAAAAACACATTTGTGATGAGTCATTTTAAGTTGCAGTGCCGACGAGGACAATACCGTACAATGTATAAACAAAAAATAAGCTTAAAACGAATAATAAATATGTAAGGAAGTTAAGTACATAGTAATTCGATTATGTGTGTGTGACTTTCCCACATACACACGATATTTGATTGTAATTTCATAGATGAAATAATTATACTTTCACTTTGCACGCCGCCATTCGTTGAAAATCGTTGATCCTAATTTGCATAACTTATGCACAAATGTCCGTATGTTAAAATAAACAATTGCAAATGTAGTTTGGTTCCCAGCTCCTACCTGTAACAGAACTTTTTGTGCCAAACAATATCGCGCCACGAAAAATTCGTACCAATACGGGTAACATACACTACACGTGTCATTCAACTAGACCAGCACTACTTACGCAATGAAAAATGTGCGGCTCATGTCAGTCAGAGGAATGGTTTTATAAACATAAAATACAAAATGCATTTAGAGAACCAGTAACATTTATGTATCAAATAACTAATTATTTTGCTTTTTGTTACTTTGTCTATCTTATCTTCAGAAAATACTTGTAATTTCGATAACTTATTCGCATAATACATGCAGTATAATGTACCGTTGACTTACCAATCATCTGGTAACCAATTTGAAATCAAGTACAAGGGCGGTTCCAGTATTATTCAAAGGGTCCTAACTGAGAGATAACTAGAGGTGCTAACCGTATTAGATGGGTCTGGAAGGCATGCTCTTCTACAAAACTTTTGAAATGTAGCAGCTATATGCAAAATCCTCTCCATTATATCCCAAAATTAACTTGTCTGTTTAAGCATGGTGCACGCTGTCATTACAAGTATTGCATAATGGCCAGTGCAGTACATTAATCTATTCTTGATAATACTTAGCAATAAGCACTAGGGCAATGATGAACACTTTAACCTTTTTAGTTTCTTTTATCAACTTAAATTTTTCAATAAATTAATAAAGAAATGTATTGTACTGAAAATATTGCGGCTGCAAACTAACACTCATTTGACAGTTGATAATTTAACATTTAATTAGACAGGCGCGTGTCTGTGCCGTTTTTGAAGTTACGCACCATTACAAGAGAAATAACCTTTGTAGTAATACTTTTGATTATTGTCGGTTCTTTTCTAATGAATAACAGGTAAAATGCGGACATGCGAGGAAAAATATGAACGACTAAAATCCTGACGTAAGTTTAATCATTTTAAAACCTTTTCAACTTTAATGGTGTGGTAATAAGATTTTATATCATAGAAACTACGGAAATAGGATATATTATTCCTAACCCGGTGAAGGCATCGACTTTCATAGTGTTTTTGGTACTTTCAGATTTTCGAATTTTCGAACGGAAGTTACGCACGTGCGTAAAAGTGCGTAATGGCAGAAACGCGCCTGAATTTGAAACAAAATGATAGTTAACTCATTTTAAAGGTGGTATCCGACATTTTGTCCATATTATAAACATGTTAGGGGAATGTGTTAATAATTTTTGTATAAACCCATACTTTAATCGTTAAAAAGATGATTTTGAACACTGACTATATTATTAGACTGTATTGTGAAAAAAATACTCTGTATTTATAGTGATCTCTGCTAAAATTAGATAGATTACAGCAAAACTTTCAGACCAGCAAATACATCATTGGCAAATAAGAAGCGGATTGTTGATACCTGTTTGTATCTCATGCAGATTATTGTTGTTTTCTTGTTTCCACAATCTTAATTCCATAGTCATGAACAAACAATACATGTTTGTTTATTGGGTTGGATTTATCGTCCCACCAATAGTATTTCAGTTATCTGGAAACGGGTGTCCAGTTGAAGCAAATATAGCGCTGCCTTCACTGTGTATAGCATGCCATGAACACCTGGCATGATACCACACCCTGTCACATTATCATGACACCGGGTCAACTAGTCGTTGAACTACCCTTATATTTGCTTGAGCGTTAGCAAGTGAGCTATACCGCTACAATTTTTATTAATGACTTTGGTATGTCGCAGCCCAGGATCAAACCCAGGGCCTTCTGTACCTGCAGCCTACACTCTACCGATTGCGCTACCAGGTCCGGTAAACAATACATGCATTTAAAATGGGCATATCCATCTGTTTGTTCATGTTACAAATGAAAACCAACATTCAATGGAATAAAAAATAAGTTAAAACAGTTGCTAAAATATGCTGTAATTGTCTTATGCACGGTAGGAAAAACAATAAGGTGCAGGACCGATTTACACAAATATGAAATTTCATTGACATAAATGAGATCTATCCACCTGCAATGTTTCGAGTCAATAGCTTCGATAACATAGAAGTTATGCTCCGAACAAGAAAATTAAACAAAGGGACATAATTCCAATATCATGAAGTACAGAGTTATGGTTTCTGTGCAATGCATTTCGTCTCAATTATACCTATCTATGTATCAAATTTCAAGTCAATAGCTTGAAAATGTAGAAGTTATGCTCCGGACAAGAAAATTAAACAAAGGGCAATAACATCCTGAAGTGCAGAGTGATGGTTTCTGTGCACTGCACTCCGGCTCAATGAGATCTATCCACCATGAAGTATCAAGTCAATAGCTTTAATAGTGTTGGAGTTCTGCTTCAGACAAACATCTGGGCGCCTCACGCCCAACCACCCGCCTGCCATCCCGCCCGCCAAGGTTGATCCCATAATAGATCCAGTCTTCGATGTGTACAGAAATAATAATTTCATGGATAAAAATAGGTGAAAATGTTAAATCATCAGGAATAAACCAACCAAATTGTTCCAAAACATATACTTTTCTTCACAATGAAGTTAACACAAAAAAAATCTGGCCGCAATAGCTCAGGCGGTAGAGCGTCGGCTTGCAGATCGGGAAGTCGTGGGTTCAAACCCCGGCCGGGTCAAACCAAAGACTTTAAAGTTGGTTGTATGGCTTCCCTCCAATGCTCGGGACTACGGGGACAGCATTACATCTGACTTGTCAGCGTCAGTAAAATGGACCGGCCGGGTTCAGTCCCTGGGCACCTCATAAGGGCCCCTGTGCTATAACGATGCACCGTATCGGCAAAAATGCAGGCTAATCCAATCCAATCCAACACTAAAAATA
This sequence comes from Sinonovacula constricta, assembly GCA_007844125.1. NCBI lineage: Eukaryota > Metazoa > Mollusca > Bivalvia > Cardiida > Solecurtidae > Sinonovacula > Sinonovacula constricta. The sequence goes on along the minus strand of CM017556.1, from coordinate 28,939,383 downwards.
GATTTTTGCCAAAATCCTTGTTGGACATTAAGTCATTGTGAATATTTAATTTTTCTACTTGTAATATGCTAATAAATATTAACAAGATACATATAGCCATGAGGCCCTATATCACTCACCTAAGTGCCATAGACATTTTGCCCTTGTTGCTATGCTTTTGGACAGATCAAATTTTTTAACAATCTTGATACAAGGCCATCAAAAGAATACAATCAAAGCTCTATCTCTTTTGGTTTATTACAAGAGGATTTTCAAAGTTTTCCTTACCTATATTGAAAATGACTACACCCACTGTGACCATGTTTACAGATCAAAATGTTGTGAGCATCCTTGATACAGGACTACCCAAAAATCATGTAAACCACATATGAATGCTCAAGCTCTTGTAGTTTCTAAGTTTTTCTATACAGACTTAAATGGAAAATGACCAAGCACCTGTCAACCAGGTGTTTTTTTTTGACAGATCAGAATTATTTGAACAATCTTTATACGGGACCACCCAAAGGACATGAATACCAAATATCAATGCTCTAGCACTTGCAGTTTCTGACAAGATTTCCTATATAGCCATATTGCGGCATAAGCTTATGTGAGCTAAAAAGGGTACTTCTTCTACTTTGATACAAAAAGTGCTCCTGCAGCTAGACTTTTTTAATAGATGACTTGCAGCTCCAACTAGATTCAAGATTTACTTAAGACTAAAACTAGATGTAAGGAGGTCATTAAACTGACCTTATGTATATGATTGTTTCTAACAATATCATCTGTTCTCAAACACTCAAAACTAAGACATCTTATGGATACATTTCTAAGCTATGGGATCTTGAAATACTGGTGACAAATAGAGTAAATACTCTTTAAATCAAGGATCTCTATCATAGATAGAGGCTCCATTTTTATTCTATCAGTCAGTCAGGACTGTAGGATTCTTCACAACAGCTCTCCAGTGTAATGGTAATGTTCCTTCTCATTGCTGGATACAGCACCCATATTCTTATTTTCTTTTTCCACATTCCATTTAATCTGTAAAATAACATTTCATTTTAGGTACATTTTTAACTGGCAAATAACTATATTATCATAATATTTTTAAGTTTTAAGTCTTAAATGGTTTTAGACTTATAGCCTAAGGAGTACAGTCACAGGCAAGTAGCAGCCAGATTCTGAATGTCTGAGTGGGCAGGTGACCGTTTACCTCTGAACACTGTGGCAATGGGAACGCCTGCTTCCTTAACAGGTATGTGGTTTTTATCATCAACAGACAGCAATGTACAATGTTCTTTATACTTTACAGCAAAGATTTTTAAGTACTTTTGCAAAGCAGAAGCATAATGCGCATCAATGTGGTGCATGTTGAACTGTCTGGATTGAATCTTAAATTTCAATAGGAACCTACCAGTGTATTGAACAGCAGTTGCCAACTGCTCAGTTTTGGGCATGAACTGTAACCTCAAATAATCCACAGAGGGAGTTGGAGTTCCAGGTGGAAGGCGCTCACATATCTGTTGATGCAAATCTCTAACAGACATAGCAACTGCCATATGACTTATAAGGCCATGCCGCCTATCATTTACAGCACTGAGTTCATACTCATGTATGTACTTATCAACTTCTGAGAAAAACAAATCAAATTTTGTGTTTTTCTTATCATGCACAGACCTCATGTCAATGACTATATCCTGGTTCTCAGAGTCAAGCAATGCCAGAAGCCGCTGTCTAACAGAATTTGAAATTTTAGAACTTGGTGTGGAGGAGTCATCAGACAAATGCCGATACATTTCAACTGCAATAGCTGGAGACAGCTTTGTAACTAAGCCAAAGCGTTCTCGGAACTCCCTACGCATAGCCCGTGTATGGTATACAGCTATGTCACTTTCAATTGCATGAATCACCTTATTTGCTTGTTCTAGTTCGAGCATTTCTGGGGACTTCAAAACAAAGAAAAGGTCCTCATTTGGACCACCACTACAATAGTGGTAGAATGTAATATCAAAGCTCAACTAAATGTTTTGAACATAGTAGTACCTTTTCTTCCTATCAGATGGATAAACATCAGAAAGTGAAACTGCTTCATAGTTGTCTTTTTCTGAAAGAAGACTTTCAATACTGGCATACTTTTCTGCGACTACAGCAGATCGAGGTTGACCAGGGATATGCTTGATTCTTGTATGTATGCCATCATCGGGGGACTAGCTGGGGTGGGTAGGTTGTGAATATCAAGGACCCTTTTTTGTTGATCACATATGTAATCAGAATACTTAGAAAAGGAGCTTGCTAGGCAAAGTACAGCTTCTTTTAATGGCTTCATTCTGTTACTGTCAATACAAGGGTAAGTAAGAATACGAAAGAGCGATTGGGAATGCTCATTCAACTTTACTTGCTCTATGGTCTTAACTTTGTGCTTATACTTTGATGGATCATTATAGTGTTGTTCAAATGTTTGACCGTTGAAAAAACGACTAAACAAAGCAGGCATTGAAATAGACCGTTCTGATAGCTTTGACAAATGTGAAAGGATGTAGAACAGAGCATCCGAGATGCCATTGACATTTGACTTTCAAACAGAATCTTTCCCACTTGTAAAACCCATTTCTTTTTCCTTCAATAATGCAATTAGGTCATTCTTTAGCTGCCAGTCACCCCTTTTGACACTTTCTACACTTTCACCAAAGGTTGGGGGATACTGTTTTGAGCTTTGAACAATTCCGTAAATGTATTTTTTATCACAGGAGTTTCAGACTTCTTCTTAATTTTAAATGAAACCCTAGATGAGCTAAAACATTCCAGGGTGCAGTATTATGTCTGGTATATTTATTGCATGTTTTCACTGTGAAGACAGCACCATATATGCTTCACAGGAAGCTAATCTTGATGTTTGGACGTGTGGATCACCTCATTAACATTTTTTTCACTTAAGTATAGGAAGGGTCCATTTGAAGAAGATGGTGGTGCATTCACCTAATTAACATGCTGGGCAGTCTGGTGTCTGTGTTGAGAATGAAAAAAAGCAAATACTAGTCTGGTTTAAGTAGAAACTTTCTGCAGGTTACCAAAATGTTGGTTGTGGGATGCTAAACACAATACTATACAAGTAACAAAATATATAAATACCTCATTTCATGTAATTCATTTGCCTTCGACAACATAAACATCTCACACACTGGTGTTAAAGTAAAATGATAAACCAGCATAGGCATCAAATGGTGTTATCATTTTGGACCATGTAGCTGAAGAGAACAACATATGATGTAAATAATAGAATGGACCAAGACAGAACATTGATATTATTTTTTATGTCACCTATAATCTTATCCTTTACATTTTTATACAATAATTTTTTTTGAAATGATGATGTAATTATCAGGATATACAATTTTTTATTCTAAACCATCCGTGTTAGTTTAGTGTATGCACATGACACAATGACCCCCGTACATGATCCACCCTTCATACGTTCATATATGTTCAAATTATTGCATCATTTAGGACCAATCAGTGTATTGTTAAGGAGGGATGCATAAACATGGCATATAATCCAACATGCATAGTGTGAAGTTGCCCAAGCTTGTTGTGCACCAATTATGGCCTAAAATGAAAAAAATATAGATTTCAAATTGTTGGAAAGCTAAATCCAATCTCCCATCATAAGTACATCTTAATTCTTACAAAACACATATGACTCACATAGATGCTCTATGAATAAAAGGTTATATTTTAATCCATTTATCAGTTTTGTTTGAACAACTTCTCAGGCTTAGCACAAAAAATGAAAAGACTAAAATGAACTGATTGCAGGAATAAGAGATTTTGTTGAGTGATTTTTTACATTTTCATACACATAGACTTGGTGCATATTTAATTAAAATATCATGTCATTTAACTCTCTCCAATGTGAATATGTTAGTGTCCAGCTTCTTTTACTGAGGAAGACCCCAAGTGAATCCACAGCACATGGCTGGGCAGGTAAGTGGAATACCTTACATATTTATTATCCTGACCAGGACTTGAACCTACAAGGTGAAAAGCTACCAGGGGCCATGTGTAAACATCATTACATCTGTTATATAGTTTATTTTTCTGGTAAATGATTTTTCTACTTATGTGATGATATTATAATTAGTATGTTGATAAATGTTCTTAAGGTATCTCATCTATGCCTGAATCTAATCAATTCAAAAAACATATGCCTTCTTTATATGGTGAAACGTTGATCATTCAAATTTTGTTAACACTGTTGAGAAATATCCCAAGCTGATAACTGGGTACGAACCGTTTTGAGTCCAAATACTAAAATGCATATAAACTATAATAACCTTCATATATATGCGGCAGAATACTGCATAGATAGCAGGGAATTAACATATTACGGAAAAGTGTTGAAATGGTTTTATAATAACTCTTAAGTACTTTAAATTTCTAATAATGCTTGTACTCGCAGCGCCTACCTGATAGTTTTAAGCAGGAACTGGGCTAAATCTCTATCCGCATTCAGTTCAGCTTTCATTGCCATCGTCATTCAACATATGTGTTGAGACAAAAATATTGTGATACAATCATGTGGTCTTCTTTGTTCTCTTTCTTGTTGTTTTTTAGATGATTTATTTACTTAATGTCTACATTCCTTCTTCGCGTGTTATCGACTGATGTTTACCGCGATCACTCCAATTTCAACGATTTTACGTACATGGTAACTCCGATGAAGTAGGGGCCTATCCACCGTCCGTGTCCACGCGTTTAAGTGATGATTGCTGGCCAGTAAAAATACAGATGGAAGTAGCGAATAATGTATTCACTATATTAATATAATATTAAATCCAAAACACACAATACTCCAGTGATTAAATTATAATTAATCAAGACTTAGGAGGTCCATTGTCGTCTAACAGCACTATTCCAAACTCTAATAATATTTAATTAAAGTTAAAGTTCTAAATGGACCAACGATCCAATTGACGACTCAGTCGTTCTTCGCTCTCGCTGTATTGTCTTCTCTCGGTCCCTTGGAATTAAAGAAACTGCAACAATATATATATATATATTTATAATATACAGAGAGAGACGTGCAAGTGACCAGACGGTCAGTCAGTAGTTGAATGGCCAACCTGGGTGCAAAAATCTCGTTCACTCATAAAACAAGAGTTTGATTGGTTAGTCAAAAAGGAAAGGCGGGGAACGAGTTGCACGGATTTCCCGTTGTTGTAAACAATATAAAAAGTGACCTCATAAAAAGTTTACCAAAACGCTACTGAAATCGAATAAAATCTAAATGAGTTAATGCATGCTAATTATCTACTAATTATCTACATATCTAACGTAATCACTCAATATACGACCCTATGACACTTGCTATGTTCAAGCGTCTTCATGAATGATCGGTGTTATTCTACAAGTGTTGAGTATAGCAAAATAGTGTAAAAAATCTCAATGGGATATGTTTTTACTTGTCATCAGCAGAACATGTGAGAATAAGGCCAACATCGACAAAAAAGGTGGAAAATGTGATTGATGCTGAGCCGCAGTGAGCATTTATTTTTTCAGTTATTAAATCTAGGGTTATATTTCAAATGGTAGACCTCTGAGAATGTCTTGCATTATAGCTGTAGATATAAAGGTAAGTGTGGGAAGCTGTCTATATCTTCATAGTTTGGGTGGAGTGCATCAAAAATTATTTTGACAAATTTAGATAAGTAACTCATCTGTTCATACACTTGACTATTCATTTTTTCTGTATATTTAAGTATATTAGGATGAGTATATACAGATATATGTAGGTATTTTGCATTTTCTGCCAGCTCAATTCCTTCACATTATCCTACTTCGATTGGTAAGTAAAACATGCATGTTCTGAATTTCACCAAGTAGGTATAATCTCGTTTGTTAAGTTTTAGAAAATAATTTTCTAGACAAATATTTTCTTTGAACAGTGAATATTGAAGATGCATTTAAGTTTGAGTGTCATGTTTGTGCATGTTTGTCAATAAAAATTTGCTTGTTTAGTTGTTTGATATGATATATTTCTGTTGATGGTTGTTGATTATACAAAATATCAATTCTGCCAATATGAGTTAATGTATTTTTGACATGTTTTATCCATTTTGATTAAAAGTTGGATAGTTGAAACATAATCTGGTCCATTCTGTAAGAAAGTTTATTATGGTTTCCTGTGACACAATGTTACTTGTGCAGTGTAGTGGTCGTAAAAAATCTCCCCGTGCATGTAATCTTTATTGTTATTTGATTCGTGTTTTAAGGATGGTTACGTGTATTTTCCTTTGATGGACATTGGACTTTGGATCCCCAATTCCATCTTCACATGAACAGGATGCTACAATTATTTATTCTTCATATTTTTCTATTCAAAATAATTCCTCTTTCTTTTCTAAACACTACGTGGACATTTTTTTTTTCATTGACGGCACTACGATCGTCATAATTTATCCAAGAAAACATCAGCCCTTGGACATTTTGTATTCAAATAGATCGGTTTTCTTTTCATTGCTTGCATTTGAGAAACCCCTCAGGAAGTGCGAGGTAAGGGCTCTGTAAAACCGGTTTAAGCACCCCAGTCGGTCCATATTGCCGACTGACCATTCCAAGGCGGTAACTGTCGGGTTTGCTCTTTTAGTTAAATGACTCATCACAAATGTGTTTTTACATTTCACTTGGCTTGCATGTGAAATACCTTTTTCCTGTGCCTTTTCAGAGTTTGGTATTTATTGCAAAGACTGTGTCATATTTTTAGCCAATAGCCTATTAATCTTGTTTTAACAGCTATTTCCCTAGGTTACCTAGCTACCCAACTCTGCTAACAACATATGTGCTGGTGTACTTTTTCTTTGCTTAAGTATGCTGCTGGTGAATTTATGGTGTACTCTCTCAATAATCTCCAGATTGGTGTAGCCCCAGACTTCACTATTGTTTATACAGACTGGTACTATGGTAGTCAAAAAGCTTGAAGATTAAATCTATTGCCAGATGAATATTACTTATTGTTGTATAAAGGTAATTTAGTGCCTTTGCAGCTTGTTGAGTATGTAAAAATAGAATGTTGTTAAACGGCATTTAACAAAAGAAAATAATTTCGCAACGCAGTAGCATATGCGAACCTTGACAATCTTGTACCTCGGACCAACATTTACATTATAAACAGAACAACTAATTTAGTATAATTATATACAGGTCCTGTTTTAATAAATAAGTCATCCGAATCAACCTATTTTTTTTATTTCCACGCTGTTTCTCGGCAACTACTTATTGGATTTCATTGAAACTTTCTTGGAAGTTTCAATACCAAATGAAGATCTATTTGATCTATATGTATTGTGTGTTTTAAACCAAAGCTGTGTGTAATATCTAATATGTAAAGTTACAGCCTCGGTATGCCGGAAGCGTATTACGGCTATTAATAATTGTCAAAGTGTTCTTGCGAGTGTTTTATTCCGGTTTACAAATTGTTTGATGAATATTACCAATCGGAACTCCTCGGCAATAACTGACTGTCCCGTAGACCGATCCGATGATCCGATGAATATTCAAGTAACTATTTTCTTTGAAATTAGATATGACTTTGCATTATTCTCAAATAATGTCAATACTACTTCCCCTTTAAACCATGTCATATGAATAAGTGCTGATGATCAAAGTTACCAACGTCAATTGAAGCTGACAGCTTTGCTTTGAATTTTACATTCACCAACAAATTAGTGTTAAACCAAAAATAAATTTTCACGGAGAGGTGACAGAAAATTGAAAACTGAAAGAGTGTGTTTATGACGCCGCTTTTGGTCTAATATGAAAAAGCTATGTGAAGGAAGAAGATAATTTACGAGGCAAACACAGGAATTCGCAGCCGTTTTACAATGTCTTAATGATAGTTTTCTGCACGAACGAGCCGCGTATTCCGATGGCCTCATTGTTGCATAAAAGTAGAAAATAAATCAATGTAGCAGACAATACGAAAATGCAAAGTTGCAGGCACAAATGGTTGCAAAGTTATGTGACATAGTCTTGGTTCGAGTGATTAAAAACGAGCCGTGTGTCCAGACGGTAAAATCGCAGCTTGCAACAACAAAATATCAGTGTAGCAGACAACAGAAAAAAGCAATCGGAACACCTCGGATAATTCACGAATTATCTCTCGGATGTATGTAGGTAGTCGGATCACCTCGGCTACTTCCCTAAATGGCGCTACTTTTGAGACAGAAGTTAAAACAAAGTTGGTAGCTCGGGTAACAGCTCACTACTTACGATGCCTGTAAAACTTCAATTTGTGGCGGCTTCAAATTTAAATCATCCACTTTTACTTTACCCACTGCAACAAACATGCAGCTGTCGATAACATTGTTTATGTTTTATGCTTACTACATTTTAGGCCTATTCTTCTTCCGACTTCCGGCGAACAAAACGATCGTGATTTCAGTAAGTATCATTGCACCAGATACATCCGAGAGATAATTGTCCCAAGGACGAAATTACCCGAGAAGTTCCGATTAAGAAGAAAGTATTGTAACGTGTATAACAGGTTTTAGAAAATAATGAATAGAAATGGACATCTAAATATCCATCAACACCTATTTCATAGTATTTAACGCGTCCTGTGCAAAAGCTTCCAGTTCATTTTCTTGCTTTTAGCTTATCTCTCTGCAGTTCATTGGATCTGGCACATCTGGGATGTTTGTTGCGCTCTTGAGGGTTGTTGTAGATTATTTGACAATATTGACACGTAATTAAATGACCATAGTCCATGTAAGAAAGTTTTGTCAGATGTTTCATAAAGGGGGTTTCAGCGGTTTGCTTATATCAAATACATGAAACAGTATTTTACAGAAAATATCTTCATAAACTCACCTTTTCGTCTACAAATGAAATTAAAGACAATGTTGACACCAACTCCTTTGTAAGACAGTACGAATCGTAAAATAAATCGCTTCAATTGGAATTATTTCCAAATCTGTAAACAAACACGATGGGGATTTCTGCTAAAGTGATGGTGATATTATGTATTTCAGAAGTAAGTGGCCACGCGTTTGTCTTAGATTAAAATATTTCACTTGAGCAGCGTGGCTCAGATTGAAAACGCACATTTGTGATGACCAGTGACCAGTGATGAAAGTTACTGGTGAGCATTTGTCCACCCTGCGAAAGGTACAGATGAGCATTTCTTCGTCCTGTGAAAGTTATTTGTGAGCGTTTGTCCGTCCTGTGAAAGTTACTGGTGAGCGTTTGTCTGTCCTGTGAAAGTTACTGGTGAGCGTTTGTCTGTCCTGTGAAAGTTATTGGTGAGCGTTTGTCCGTCCTGTGAAAGTTACTGCTGAGCGTTTGTCCTGTGAAAGTTACTGGTGAGCGTTTGTCCTGTGAAAGTTACTGCTAAGCGTTTGTCCTGTGAAAGTAACTGGTGAGCGTTTGTCCTGTGAAAGTTACTGCTGAGCGTTTGTCCTGTGAAAGTTACTGCTTAGCGTTTGTCCTGTGAAAGTTACTGCTGAGCGTTTGTTCGTCTTGTGAAAGTTACTGGTGAGCGTTTGTCCTGTGAAAATTACTGGTGAGCGTTTGTCCTGTGAAAGTTACTGGTGAGCGTTTGTCCTGTAAAAGTTACTGGTGAGCGTTTGTCCTGTGAAAGTTACTGGTGAGGCTTTGTCTGTCCTGTGAAATTTACTGCTGAGCGTTTGTCCTGTGAAAGTTACTGCTGAGCGTTTGTCCTGTGAAAGTTACTGGTAAGCGTTTGTCCTGTGAAAGTTACTGGTGAGGCTTTGTCCGTCCTGTGAAAGTTACTGCTGAGCGTTGGTCCTGTGAAAGTTACTGCTGAGCGTTTGTCCTGTGAAAGTTACTGGTAAGCGTTTGTCTGTCCTGTGAAATTTACTGCTGAGCGTTGGTCCTGTGAAAGTTACTGGTAAGCGTTTGTCCTGTGAAAGTTACTGGTGAGGCTTTGTCTGTCCTGTGAAAGTTACTGCTGAGCGTTTGTCCGTCCCGTGAAAGTTACTGCTGAGCGTTTGTCCTGTGATAGTTACTGCTGAGCGTTTGTCCGTCCTGTGAAAGTTACTGCTGAGCGTTTGTCCTGTGAAAGTTACTGGTGAGCGTTTGTCCGTCCTGTGAAAGTTACTGGTGAGCGTTTGTCCTGTGAAAATTACTGGTGAGCGTTTGTCCTGTGAAAGTTACTGGTGAGCGTTTGTCCTGTAAAAGTTACTGCTGAGCGTTTGTCTTGTGAAAGTTACTGGTGAGCGTTTGTCCGTCCTGTAAAAGTTACTGATAAGCGTTTGTCCGTCCTGTGAAAGTTACTGGTGAGCGTTTGTCCTGTGAAAGTTACTGCTGAGCGTTTGTCCTGTGAAAGTTACTGGTGAGGCTTAGTCTGTCCGGTGAAAGTTACTGCTGAGCGTTTGTCTCTCCTGTGAAAGTTACTGGTGAGCATTTGTCCGTCCTGTGAAAGTTACTGGTGAGCGTTTTCCGTCCTGTGAAAGTTATTTGTGAGCGTTTGTTTGTCCTGTGGAAGTTACTGATGAGCATTTGTCTGTCTTTTGAAAGTTACTGGTGAGCATTTGTTTGTCCTGTGAAAGTTACTGGTGAGCGTTTGTCTGTCCTGTGAAAGTTACTGGTGAGCGTTTGTCTGTCCTGTGAAAGTTACTGGTGATCATTTGTCTGTCCTGTGAAAGTTACTGGTGAGTGTTTGTTTTTCATGTGAAAGTAACTGGTGAGCGTGTGTCCGTCATGTGAAAGTTACTGGTGAGCGTTTGTTTGTCCTGTGTAAGTTACTCGTGAGCGTTTGTCAGTCCTGTGAAAGTTACTGGTGAGCGTTTTTGCAACCTGTGAAAGTTACTGGTGAGCGTTTGTCTGTCCTGTGAAAGTTATTGGTGAGCGTTTGTTTGTCATGTGGAAGTAACTGGTGAGCGTTTGTTTGTCCTGTGAAAGTTACTGGCGAGCGTTTGTTTGAGAGAGAGAGAGAGAGAGAGAGAGAGAAAGAGAGAGAGAGAGAGAGATTGCAGTATTTGATGAATTAATCTGTTTTGTTATACAATATATATAGCTACAATGTCTATATTTTATTATATATATGCAATGTTCAGTGCTACTGTCAAATTACTGTCACAATATTTCTGATTTTAAAGGTCATATTCTATATTTATTTAGGTCAACATGTATCAAATTCAATAATTTCATGCTTAATAATAATTTTTAAGTTTACAATTTAGTGTGGGACAAATCGTAGATGACTAACTATGTTTTCCTATCTCCAAAATAAATTTTAATTTTATGCTGATGGGAAGACATTGAATCAAAGATAGTTTCGGCCATTTCCGACATTTTAAAACCAGATATTTTGTTATGTAAGCTATAAGATGAAACATCCATGGTAAAATATCGTGTAGTTTTGTCACTTATTTTCTCAGATGTTGTAGTATTAATTCTTTTTCGATGGAACTTAAAGTGATATTTAAAATATTGGAAAAAATATTACATGGTTTCGCTTATACGAACATAACGGCGTCACTGGCTCGACTCAAATGTTTACCTGGAGTGTCTCCCCATGCTTATAACAACTTCGTTTGTCTTTGTCATTTTGTTCGATAACAGCTGGACGTCACGAATATTATCAAACTCAAAAGGAAATCAATGGTGTACGATTAATTTAATAATACTTTTTGTCAACATTTTAAACTAGACGGGGTCGTTTTTACCAGTCTATTACCTTACCAGTGCAGCATCTTTTTTTGAATGTGATATACAAGTTTGATTGTGTACCATTTTGTGTTTGACATGGGGCTGTATTGTTAAAAAGTCAATGTCAATAATGTTGAAGCATTGTAAACTCTGGGGACAAGACATTTGTTTTAGCAATATCATACCATCATATAGAAATAATTAAATTAATGCCGCAGATATTAATTGAAATCCCTTCTGAAAAAAAACATGTAAACGAAGTAACAACCGGAAAACCCCCAAAGGGAAACTACCCGAAAATACCATTAACTTCCGTTAAATACCGAATACGCCGACGTTAGCGGAAGTGACGTCATAAACGACTATTGTGTTGTAGCAACGTCCATGGTAACGTCTCACATGCCATTTTGCGCTTAAAACGATCTGCACGTTTTTAAAACGCTCTCCAAAAATCTTGAAAATATGCCTTCTAATGAACACTTGGGTGCTTGGGAGTTTTCTGTTGAATTGTAAGTGTGTATATGCTTATCTATAGTGACTTGTTCATCGAGATTTTCTGAATTGCCAATTAAGGGCATATGTAGCAAACTGCGGTGGGTGGAGTGATTAGACTTAACGTTGTTTTTATGTTTATATTTATATAAAAGTTGCGGATATTTAAAGGTTTTCAAAGTGGCAGATATTTATGCACACACCCACACACACAGACACACAAACACACAACAAAAACAAACACGAAAGCAACAACAACAAAAATACAACACGAAACAAAACCAATATAATATTATATCCAAACCCTTGTTAAACATATTCCTATAGAGTCGGGTCTTATGTAAATATTTATAATAGAAAATACTTAATATTTCGGATGATACATATAAATAGATAGTTTTAATGCGAGGGAATCTGTTTGCTGGATTAATTAATCGAATATGTCCATAATTTCTATCAACACTTCGATGCACTTGTGTATTTGAACACAGCAGAAAACAAGAACAAAAGGAAAATTATGTATAAAAAAGTTGAAGTATGTAGACATTAAATATATCGGCTGTAAAACACTAACTTTGTACTACTTTTTTTTAGGGATGTAAATTGAATCCCAAAACGATTTTCGAATATTCGGAACATGTATTCGAATCATATTCGAATATTCGAAAGGAACTTATATCATAGTGGCATATAACACGGTTATTTTCCATTACATTCAATGTGTTAATTCGTTGTAAAATGTTTATTTCTGGCAACTAATTTACATTGCTAGCCTTACTTTATGCAGAAGCGGCGGTAGATTTATGATTTTAGCATAGCATTTAATTTTAAAACGACGATTTCTTCTTTTTGAAATACAAACGGCAATATTATGAATCCGCCATTATCCTGTTTATAGTAAAGGACCAGACGGGGTGTTTCTTTACATGGTCAGCGGTAATTTGCAAGAAAATACTGTCTGTGAAGAATGCCAGTAAATGCGTTAACAATGTCATTGCTACTTAACAATTATTATTATTATTATTATTATTATTATTATTATTATTATTATTATTATTATTATTATTATTATTATTATTGAAACTCTTATAAAAACTATAAAGTAACCAATCAATGTTAAGATGACCTGCTAAGTCCCGTATAATATATACATTATTAACTAGTCTCCTTAAACTTGGGTGTCTTTTTGTAACGTGTTGAACTTCGTGTAATAACCTTTACAATTTAAAGGCATTTTGTGTACTTAATTATTTATTTGTATTAACATATGACGTATTTAAAGGCCTACTTAAGCTTCTTTTAATGTTAACATATCGATTAAATAAAACCATATCATAATTTTATTAGATGAAACTGTACAATACATGCATTAAAGGAGGCATTTTCAAAAGGACAAAATGCGGGTGATACTGGATCGACTGTTAGGCAATTAGGCAAAACCACGAATGTTTTATGAAGGGAAATCGCTCAAGTGTACAGCCAGTTAACGGTCTTGATTGGTTGGTGGTCGGTTTGATGTTTAATTGTGATTGGCTGATATCGCTAAGGGCGTTAATCCGAAGCCATAACATGTCAATTAGAGACATTTAGTTAAAGGCATCTGCTGTGACCAGACCTGCTAATTGCTGGTCATCACTACAGGGAGCCAACATAGTACTAATCTGTCACAGTAAAACCTCTGATGGGTTAATGCAAAACTAAATTACCTGCTAGTATGGAAGTGAGACTGTAGGCTAGTTTTACACAAAGCCATAAACATTAATGTTAGTGATAATGGTTTGTTTAAATCCCTTAAATATTCTTTATTGCATTAATTACTAGGTGTCAATTTTGTAACTGCATGATAATGTATTTATTTCATAGTTAAATATTTGATTTTGAAAATACATGAGAGATACAAGTTTTGGTATTCAAAATTATTTAAAACACACACACACACACACACACACACACACACACACACACACACACACACACACACACACACACGCACTCACATATATATAGGATTGCATAATTGGTATTTTCACAACTGTTTCCTTTACAAACTGTGAATGACTATGTTCAACCCCCAGATATAGCATACATACACTTGGATCTTGAACAATACCTGTGTGACAGACACATCGTTACAGACTGTGGCAGCCTGGCTTATCAGAAAACAGATGCCCTCACATGCTGGGTGGGACAATAAATCGGGGGGGGGGGCGGGGTTTCACTTATATAAGGGTTTTGAGATGCCTTTAACAATACAAAAGTGACAATTACGAACCTGCTCGCCATATGCCTAGGGTGAAAGGCGAATGTAAACAAAACCATTTGATGAAGACAACTACTGTGATTGGCTAGTGTCAAGATTACCTGACTGTTGATAAATTGATGAAGTACCAACTAATATATATATAAAGAATGACTAAACATGTAAGCTCGTTAGTTTTAAGTGTTTGAAGTAAACATATGACGAACAATTAAAAAGTATGTAGATTTACAGTTTTGTTATTCGGAGAGAACGAAACAAAAACAAAGAACAGAAAATCGCGGTAACAAAAATAACAGATGTCGCGGTATTGTATAGACATAAAATAACAAGTATGAAGTAGAGTGACAAAAACAGAAAGTGATTGCAATTAAAGTTTGTTTGACAGTGATCTAGTTGTGCTTTCCAAAAATAAAAGATGTTCTGGTGGACTGTTTTCAATAAGTATAGCCTTATATAATGTATTTATTATACACTATCCCGACCGAAGCTGGGTAGAGTCAGTGTTACGTAATTGCTCTAGCTAATCGCCGCAGCATTAAACTGACATGTGTGTTTATTGTACTTTGGCAACTGTTTCCACAGCTGTATGGTGATATGGGTGATGTGACTGGGTCTAAGTGGGAGAGGGGGAAGAGAAGAAGCTGTGCGCGGTAAGGTGATTTCATGCTGTTAACCAGATGGCAATTCGTTATCAGGAGACATGACCCACCCCCTCTGTCTTAGAGCGAGCGCGATCACATATCGCTAGCGTCTTAAGTCGCTGGGAGACACTACGACGAACTAAAAAAATGTCTTTTCAATTTTCCTTCGAACTTAACAAAAGTGAAATAAAAATTATAAAATATTCCAATCCCAAAATTTCTATTCGAAAAGCGATTTCATATTCGAATATTCGAATATTCGTTAACATCCCTACTTTTTATATTCTTTTCGGATGCCTGTGTTGGTGTAGCAAGAGTCGTCACTGTCGTCGAGCCCCTTGTTTTTATGTTTATGGAAAGGGCATAGTGATTAAGTTTTAGAATATTACCCTCTCCCCCACTTCAAAAGTTTTATACCAGGTTTTGCCGAATTTAAAAAGAAATATAATGGTTTACAAAAGGATTTCTAAAAGAAAAGTGCGAGATAACACAGTTATACATCGCGTTGTTAGGTTTGCTCATTCGAGAAAAGAGCAGGAATCTTGATGGATTATTAGTCTTTTTGATATCGACTTGTTAGGTTTGCTCATTCAAGAAAAACTCACGAATCTCAAAGGATAATTAGTCTTTTTTGATCATCAAAAGCGTTAAATGTGCTACAATTTAAAACTAAATCTATCAATTATTATCGTTTTGCATCAGTAAAGATAAATTAAACATGTATTATCAACATTTTGTCGACAAAGATTCATAAAAAGGAACTAGTCAGCACTTTACTGCGTTGGTTCGAGTCAGGGTCGGTGCGAGAACTTTCATGTAGAGAGGATTTCCAGCTAAGCTACGGTGCACCGGTGGTTCTACTCAGGCATAAGTCTGAGATATTCCTCAGCCAATACTTAGCTCATGCTCCTTAATTTAAATTATTTCCTGGATATTTAACACGTTTTTAGAACCATCCTTTCTGTAAATATAACACGTTTGTGTAAATGCAGTAAAACAATTTATCATACACTCCCCAGAATTTTTACATGACCCCGGTACTTTTAAAACATGTTCATTTGTCTGGGGCCAACCTCCGCCAATTATACATGGGTGTCACTAGTATGAACATAACTGCGTCCTTGACACTACCTGAACTTTGTCTGGGGGTCATCCTCCACCAGTAAATACCTGGGCGTTACTAGTATGAACATTACTGCGTCTCTGACACGACATGAACATTGTCTGGGCTTCAACCTCCGCCAATAATACATGGGCGTCTCTAGTATGAACATAACTGCGTCCTTGACACTACCTGAACTTTGTCTGGGGGTCATCCTCCACCAATAAATACATGGGCGTCACTAGTATGAACATAACTGCGTCTTTGACACAACATGAACTTTGTCTGGGGGTCATCCTCCACCAATAAATACATAGGCGTCACTAGTATGAACATAACTGCGTCTTTGACAAAACATGAATTTGCTTGTGGGTAAACCTCCGCGAAATAATAGATGGTCGTCACTAGATTGGCCATAACTGCACCTTTGACACTACCTGTACTTTGTCTGGGGGTCAGCCTCTGCCAATAAATAGCTGGGGGCGTTATAAGTATGAATATAACTGCGTCTTTGGCACGACCTGAACTTTGTCTGTGGGTCAACCTCCGCCAATAAATACTAGTAGCTGGGGGCGTTACAAGTATTAATACAAGAAAAGCATTGATGCGAAGCATCAAAGGGCGACGCAACATTGAAAAATAATATTTATTAGAAATTTAGATATGACTGATTTAAATTATTAATTATTAAACATTAAAAGCACTGACTTACTGTAATAATTTAATTCTGGTATATAATTCGACTTATATGTACAACTACAATCCTACAAAAGGGACAAACATGTCTTCATTAACATGTATAACCGTCATATGTACATCAGTGTTTAGAAATTTAAAAAGTAAAAATACATCCTCTGCGTGAACATTTGTTATTGATCAATATTTTTTGTCTGTTTAAATGTTTTGTTTGTTATATTTAATGTAAAAACAAAGAAGAAAAAAGTCACAGAAAATTTTTTTTGATTGCAATGGGATTCCATCTCTCGAGACTGTTAACATCAGGACAAGTCCATAACCACTGCACTATTCCATGATTGTCATCTGTGTGTGAGTAAAATTGATATTTTTCATACATGTCACTACAGACCCTATCAATTTATTTTCAGCTCACCTGAGCACAAGGTGCTCAAGGGGAGCTTTTGGGATACCGCTTCGTCCGTCGTCAACATTTACCTTGTGAACACACTAGAGGCCACAATTTTTATCCAATCTTTATCGAACTTGGTCAGAATGTTTGTCTGCATGAAATCTTGGATGAGTTCATTATTGGGTCACCTGGAGTCAAAAAGTAGGTCACGAGGTCAAATTTTAGGAAAAACTTGTGAACACACTAGAGACCACATTTATAGCCCAATCTTCACCAAACTTGGTCAGAATGTTTGTCTACATGAAATCTTGGATGAGAACGTAACTAGACACGTGGGGTCAAAAAGAAGGTCACTAGGTCAAATCTTAGAAACAGCTTGTAAACACACTAGAGACCACATTTATAGCCCAATCTTCACCAAACTTGGTCAGAATGTTTGTCTGCATGAAATCTTGGATGAGTTCGTAACTGGGTCACGTTTGTTTAAAAAAATAGGTCACTAGGTCAAATCTTTAAAAAAGCTTGTGAACACACTAGAGGCCCCATTTATAGTCCTATCTTCACCAAACTTGGTCAGAATGTTTGTCTGCATGAAATCTTGGATGAGTTCGTAACTGGGTCACGTGGGGTCAAAAAGTAAGTCACTCGGTCAAATCTTAAAAAAAAAGCTTGTGAACACACTAGAGGCCACATTTATAGCCCAATCTTCACCAAACTTGGTCAGAATGTTTGTCTGCATGAAATCTTGGATGAGTTTGTAACTGGGTCACGTGGGGTCAAAAAGTAGGTCACTAGGTCAAATCCTAGAAAAAGCTTGTAAAAACACTAGAGGCCACATTTATAGCCCAATCTTCACCAAACTCGGTCAGAATGTTTGTCTGCATGAAATCTCGGATGAGTTCGTAACTGGGTCATGTGGGGTCAAAAAGTAGGTCATAAAGTCAAATCTTAGAAAAAGCTTGTGAAAACACTTAAGAGGCTACATTGATGGCCCCGGCTTCACCAAACTTGACCATCATGTTTGCCAGTATGAAATCTTACATATGTTTTGAAGTGAGTCATATGGATTCAGTAGGTTACTTGGTAAAATTCTAGAAAATGTTATCAATCTAGTGGCCACACTAATGGTCCAATCTTCACCAAAGATTTCTTAAGTAAATAACTCTTAATTACTTGATGCCAGATTTGAGCCTACTTAAAGCCTGTGTCATCAGGTGAGTGATTAAGGGCCATCATGGCCCTCTTGTTTAGAAATAGAGAAAATAATAAATTTTAAACAAATAACCTATAGTTTTCGTAAGTTTTATAAACATATTAAGAATTATGGACTCTTGTTAGAAATTGGTAATCGTCTTTACTTTTTCTTGTTAAGCATTCTATAAGACATATAAAAACTAAGTTTAGACAACTTTTACCAGCTTAAACATGAGATATGCAAATTTTAAGATTGTACCGCTCGTTTCGGATATGACCTAAAAAGTGACAACTGACGACACAAAATCCTCTATAATTTTGCCAAATGAATAAAGAAATTAATTATTTGGATTTATTCTATAAGAAAATAGGCAAAATGGATTTTTTATGAACAACATCCTAAAACACAAGTGATTTTTTTCTGTTTATTTTCAAATGTGTGATTTTCCAGCTAAAGATTTCTATAAATAATTATCTCAAGAAACCTATATATAAATTATCTGCACTGTATAAGTGACAAAATATAAAAAAAAGAATAACTTTTACCACATAGTTATTTCACAACATACTGATTTATGACTATTGTGTCAAGTTTCAGGGGAGTTAATCAAACACAAATATGTAGAAAATATTTAGCTTTCTTCACAAACATAAACTTACGCCTTTTTTAAAACTTAAAACAATGAAATTATTTGAAAAAAAAAGCTAGAAACTTATTTCCTCTCAAATTTTAAATGCTAACAATAACAGGAGTATTGTCAGAGAATGTGACAAATGGGCCCTGCTGCAGCTTTGATGCAGGATAATTGGATATAACTAAAAAAAGTCATAAAATCAAGAGTTCCTGTGCACTGCATTTAGTAAATTACTGTGTACTTTTTTTTCTGAAAGAAATAAGCTAGGTTAGGCACTAAAGTATCAAGTGTTCTTTTAGTGTTTGTAACGCAAGGTTGTCCTTTACTATTTTTAGATGTAAAGGTAGAATGCAGTCCATCTTCTCCATCTTGTGTGTATATTATCCGGAGATGTTCCAGGTTGAGTCCAGATGATGCTATATGTTCTTCTGTTGGCAGTTTACAGACACTACTGGCTACCAGACATGTCAATGATTAAAGATTTGAGAACATCTGGAAATAATGTGCATGAATGCTAGAAGAGTTTCACCAAAGTGTGCACATCTTCCACAGCATCATGTGCATTGTACTGAATTCACAAAATATCACGTGCCAGACCTTTCTGTTTGTAGCTACCTCTGCTAACACAACTTGATCAAACCTTTTAAGCCACTTAACAAACTTGTCAACAGCACATTGTCTACTAACAGTTTCTACTGTAGCCCCATTTACATACGTACCACCATCTGCCACACTTTTTCCAGTTGTCTGTTGCACTCCATGCAAACTAGGCTCCTTTAGCAGCACATACGTGGAAAACTCACTACCACTATCTTCCTTTCTGGCAGCCATCTGTGTTATATGTCGCTTCCTTCCATTATGAACTGAAAGCATAAATAAAATTCATATCTTAAATAACACACACACACAAAAATCATAATTGTCATCTCAGTCACACAAGTTGTCTATTTACAGATGCTGGTAGAAAATTATGAGATGAATTCCTTTTTTTAATGAACCATATTAATCAAAGTCCTACAATTTATATTGAAGAGATGTTCAAAAATGTTGCAAACAAAGCCAATAAACCATGTCATTGATTTAAAAACTCAATGTATGCTAATATACTTACTGAGATCTGATTTTCTCAATGGACTTCCTTGCCCGTCTCTCCATCTTTTTCAGATTGGCGTTGCTAATAGTTGGAATGCTAAGTGTCGCTAACATGTGGTTTACTTTTTGTGGACCTCCCAGACTGTCAATCATAGCTGTAAAAGAAAAGAACTGATAAGCTTGGTATCTGGGACTAACAATTATGTTTTATTTGTAAGCTTAACAGTAAAAAAGACTGGGTGGTGGATGCTTGCTATACATCTCTAAAACAATATTTTATTGTTAAATTAATTGGCACAATAGTGTTTGGCTGGTCCAGAAGATTGTGAAAAAAGTAAGAAGACCTACCCACCACTGAAGCCCAGTTGTACAATGTATACATGTCAAAAAATATTGTATACCAATGCAAAGATGTTTATTTTGTTTTAACAACAACAAAAAATGAGAAAAATACTAACTCACATATTGATACGAAATGTTTTGGGTACTAAACTGGAGTTTTATTTCAATGGCAAGGTATCAAAAAAATCAATAACTAACATAATCAATTGGATTGCAGATGCTCTATGCATCTGTTATGCAAATCAATTCTTACCTGTTCCAAGATTTGTGTTCAAGTCAAAACTTCATCTGACCATCTTTTCATATGCCACAGTGTTCACATGTCCATAGTCCCTATTTAAACATTTAATATATAAATAATCCCCAAAGCTTTCTTTAGTTCCCCAATGACACAGTGGAATCGGCCTGAGTCTACATAAAGTACACAATTTTAAGTCCTTCAACCAACACGGAGAATTCGACCATTCTGCGTCCTATTTTCCAACTTTCATTCTCCTTGGGCGAACTTTCAATGTCCGCATAATTACAAACACGGTCACTCACAATATAAGTATGATCTTGTTTTTCATTAATTTCCTTTTTGGCAGTGCTTTTGGGACATGATTTGCTCAATCGACCGCGGCAAACACGTCTTTTCGACTCTATTTTTGCAAACCGGATGTTGCGATCACGTGGTATTTTACTATGGTCACATGGTCGGTAACATGGTGTTCCGGGGTTCTACGAAATTACACGGAAAATTACGATTTTCCAGAGTCCGTAGTCTTTAATACAAAGAACAACTTTACATATAACAATAATTCTGCCTATCGCTATAGTTTTATATAAAAAGAACGTCATTTACCGAAATAGGACCCGTACATTGGGAATGTGTAAATCGCGGAATATCCGGAATTCGGAACGCCTTGTCCATTTTCCCACGACCATTATCTAGCTAGAACGAAAATGTGCGAGGACATCCGCTCGCATGTTCAAATTTTTTCAGCATTCCATATATAGGCGGCGCGCTCCAGCGCGTCGCCAATAACTGCGTCTTTGGCACTACCTGAGCTTTGTCTGGGAGGGTCAATCTCCGCCAATAAATAGCTGGGGGCGTTACAAATATGACCACAACTGCGTCTCTGACACTACCTGAGCTTTGTCTGGGGTCAACCTCCGCCAAATAATAGCTGGTCGCCACTAGTATGAATATAACTGCGTCTTTGCCACTACCTGAACTTTGTCGGAGTGTGGTGGGGTAGGGGTGAGGGTGGGGGTGTTGGGTAAACCTCCGTAAATTAATAAACGGGCCTCACAAGTGTGACCATAACTGCGTCTTTGGCAGTACCTGAACTTTGTCTAGGGTTCAACGCCCACCAATAAGTACCTGGGCGTTACTAGTTCTACCATAAATGCTTCTTTGTCTGGTATCTTTCTCTTCCAATAATTTCTGGGCATCACTCATATTAGTATAAGTGCGCCTGATCAACTAGATTTATCTTTTTCGTCAGTCTATTACAATACTTGTGCAAAAACTGTTTTTACTTTCTTTCTTTTTGGAACGTGATGCACAAGTTTTGTTGTGTGCAGATTAATGTTTGACAGGGGTTCTATTAATAAACATGTAAATGGAAAACTCAGTAAAGTCCAATTTTAAATCTTTTTTGTTGATTTTTAAAAAGAGCAACACAATGTTGAATCTTTTATCGTTGTTTTATATTTTGAAAAAGGCTGACTGGGTTGAAACGTAAATAAAGGGTTTAACGAGACTGTGTAAAGGGAAGAGCTTGTTAATTCAATGTCAGTAATTTTGAAGCATCTTTAACTCGGAGGACACCTCACTGTTTCAGTTACAGCACATGATCACATAGAAATGATTGAATTTATTACCGCAGGCCTTAATTGAAATCGCTACTAAAAACGATATAAATAACAACTATACAACCAGAAAAAATTACAAGGGAAACTACCGGGAAATACCGATAACTTCCGTAAAATACCGAATTCGCTGACGTTAGCGGAAGTGACGTCATAAACGACCGTTGTTTTGAAGCTACGGCCATGGTAACGTCACACACGCCATTTTGCGCTCAAAACGATCTGCACGCTTTTAAAACGCTCTCCAAAATTTTTGAAAATATGCCTTCTAATGGACACATGGGTGCCTGGGAGTTCTCTGTTGAATCGTAAGTGTGTATATGCTAATCTTTAATGACTTATTAATCAAGACTTACTGAACTTTGTGACAAAAAATGTCATTTAAAGGCTTATGCAGCAAAATTGCTGTGGGTGGAGTGATTAGACCTGGCAAATAATTTCATGTTTATATTTATATTAATTTTGCAGAAGTCTATTATTTTCAAGCTTTCAATTGTGTCAGATGTTTATATACACACACAAAACAACAAACACAAAAAGAAAGAAAAAAGAAAACAATACCAATAAAAACATTATGTTTAACACTTTAACAAAACGTTCAGCACATATCTGTAGTATCCAGACTATACTTTTTTTATTTTCCAATTAATTATTATGATATAATGTGATACAACTAATGTGGAAATTTCACGCTGACAAACAAATGTTGTTGTTTTTGTATCTGTATGTGTGTTGGAGTAATTAATCAAGCATGTCAATATTTTCTATCAACACTGGTGTATTTTGAACACAATATATACACATGAATGTCTGAGCTACACTAAAGTTGAGCTTAATTAAAGAATACAAAAACAAAACAAATAATTTTAAAGCACAAAAAAATAGTTCTACACTGGATACGGCATAGTGAATCTTGGCGAATTCCGAAAGAAATATAATAGTTTATTATCGGATTTCTGAAAATATGAGACACCAGTCACACATCGCGTTCTTAGTTTCGCTCATTCACGAAAGGCGCACAATCCTTAATTGACTATCAGTCTTTTTGACCATTAAATTACTTTATAATACTAATGTTTAAAATTATACTCGTTATACTTGTCAGCCCTTAACCGCGTGAGTTCCAGTTTAGGTCGGTGAGAAAACTTTCATGTTAGGATTTCCAGCTAACCTACAATGCGCCGGTGGTTCTACCCAGATATAGGTCTGGGATATTCAATCACGATGGTTAGCGGGACGTCGCCAATAACCATGATAAATAATTTGAAAACGCGTTTTTCTGTATGTGTGTTTTTGTGTTTGTTTTTGTTTCTGCTTCCGAAGGTTCATTTGAAATGTTGTTTTTTTTTTTTTTACTTCCACTGAGTAATACAAAAACTTGTTTATTAAACTTACTGTTGGTCATTGAATTACGTCTTTTAAGCAATAGGGCATTTGAAAAATAGTTTAACCAAAACTTTATTATTGGGCGCCTGAAATCGATAATCGGTTCTTGTTGCATTTACGATCGTGCGTTTGTTGTTTTGTTTTGTTTGTTGTTTTGATTTGTTGTTGTTGTTGTCTTTTGTTGTCTTTTGTTGTTGTTGTTTGTTTTGTTGTAAGTGCGACTCGTACCGGTGTAAAGATTTCATGCTTCTCACATTCAATTGTTTCATTTATTTTAAAACGTTGTTAAAGTCATTCTTTCTGAGAGTATAAAATGTTGGTAAGTGCAATCATACGATATATCTTACACTCATGGAAAGTTTCAAACGACCCCGGTACTTTTATAACATGTTTAAATGAGCCAGTGGGACGTCTGTCGTCATCCAAAACATATTACGACAACATCTCTTTGGTGTCTCTATATGATTTTATTCGTTTGCAGCCCACATGCACCCGACACAGTGACCTCTTCTGTCCTTGACCTTTCTTCTCTGACCTCTACTGACCCGCAGGGTCTCCTATCAGCATGGGCTGTCCTTCAAGGTTTCTATGACCTTTCTTTGACCCCTGACGTCGACGTGTCATGTGACATCCCAATGGTAGCGGCTCTGAGCCCAGGGCTGCTCCCACAGTCACGTGATTCAGGTCTGGTGATCTTATTCTGTAAAGTCACAACTCCGTTTCTCTACCATGGTGTCTGTTACGTCGTTTGTCTAGTTATGTTTATCATCCAATTTTCTTTCTGCACTTTTTGATACCTAGAATTTTTATATTGCTGAAACTGTCCTCTATCCCTTTCAAGAACTCGCCACACGCTAACTGGAACATGAAAACTTTTTTCAAATAAGTGTCCTATGTTACTGAAGTACAAACATCTTCATTGTGCTGGTTAATTTAAACGAGTTCCAATATAAATAACCATTTGAAAAAAAGAGGAAAGAACAGATAGTTTTGAAAATCTCATATTGACATATCATATGTATTACAGGTAAATGCTTCATGAAGCAAAAATTAAAAGTGTAAGAATGTTATATCATTGTTTTTCAATCTCTATATGATCACTATTAATGTTCCTGAACATTTATAATAGTGGACGTTAAATATTACTGTTTATGCTATGACAGTCGTACAAGCAGAGACGAGGAGCGAGGAAATAGAAGGCAGAGGGAAGAAGGTGGTGTCACTGGAGGAAGATCTCTTTTTCTCTGACACAGACACTGACGAAGACGACGACGATGATCACGATGTTGTGGAATACAACAATGATCCCGACGGGACAATTATAGACAATCAGGGCGACAGCGACTATGGCAGCGACTACGATAGCGACTGTGAGGACGATGACGAGGACAACAACGGCCCTGCTTTAAGCCATCCCGACGGAAGCTTCTTGGGGAAGAACTTTCGCACCAATGCTTCTTTTCTATGCCATTTTCCTGAGGAGCAAATCGGTGACGATGCTTTCCGCAGATTCCTGTTTGGTAAGGACAACAACGAAAATTGTGAATCCGCATCCGTCGATGATAACTCTTCGGAATATGACTCGACTGACAGCGACTCGTCGGATTCTGACTCAAGCAATAGTAGTTCGTCGGATTTCGACTCGACCGATGATTCTGACGATTCGGAAGACGACGAGACTGATGGCGATGTCGCCGACGACTGCCCCGCAACGTGTCCTTGCAAAGTCGGAAGTTTGATGCAAGTAGCGCCCATCCGACGTCAGCATGACGTTGTCTCCCCTTTGTACAAGAAACTGTTGAGGTACCGATTCCTACGCCGTGAAAATCGGTCCCAGTACGAGTGTTGTGAGGACGAGTGCAGCGTTCGATGGCCTAGAATGAGGCGGTACGAAGTGACCATCGACTACGACTAGTCCTTTTTACATTCGAATGGGATACAGTTCTGTCGGGTCGCCAGTAGCAATGTTAAGGAGGTTTGCTTACAGACCTTCTGAAATTTGAGCTATTTGAAACATGTTTTTTTTTTCAAAGTATGCTTGACACGTCAACATGAAAGCGCTATTTGCGTTATGTATGTTTGCGCTAGTATCTCCGTTTACCATGAATAGCGTAAATGATATGATGGTGTATAAGTCTTATAAAGGTAAGTTTGTGTTCATTTGACTTTGAGATACATAACAGCGACACAGCCGTGGTCATTTCAACGATGTCGTACTATTATTAGCGAGTGAACATCCCCAGAAAAATGCACGAGAAGAACCGCTTGTACACCACAGGTCAGCTGGAAGACCTCCCTGTATGAAAGTTCCTGATCCGACCGGAACTCGAACCCACGTGGTGGGATGTCAGGAATTCCAATGAGTCAGTTGGCCTAAGGTGAATATCTGCAGACATCCAGGAAAGTGTATGGTTAAAACCACCAGCGCTCCGCAGATCAGCGAATAAAGGCAACCTTCCGCCTAGCAACACTAACCGGAACCATACTGTTTCTTATAAGATTTGTACGAATGTAGTGATTGAGAATTGCTTATATTGGGTTCCAGCAGTATGTACCTGGAATACCTCCAAACTTGAGAGTTTTTGCTCCGATTTGGGCTCAAATCCACGCGCCGAGGGACTGAGGATCTAATGATTTTAGGTCAGCGACTTGGCAGGTAGGTCATCAGGTAAACATTATATGAAGAACATTTAAGCAGTCGAATTTACAGGTAAAAGGTTTGTCTATATAAACATTACTTGTACGCATGGTTCCTGGAAACATCCTGGATTGGTCAGGGAGGTTTCATAATGATAAATAAGTGTAACTGGTTACGTGTCGGTAAAATAAATAGCCATGAACTCACAAGTGTGTTGTGTTCTATAACTTCCTTTTATCTTCAACCATATTATTCTGACGCCATATTTAAAAATCAAGTCTGTCATGCGTTTAGATAATACAAGAAAACACGTAGAAAAAGCATAGAATGGCTTGATATTTATTAAATAGAAACATAAATAACTGTAACAATTTATTTTTAGACTTGTTCTGTTTCGGTTGTAAAATTGGCACACAAAAATGGCAATAATGTCTAAGCGCCATCTCTAGCTCCTCATCTAGTTCGCGTAGAGCATCCGAGTAGTACTTTAAGAAAATGACGTTATTCTGTTATTTTAGATGTAAAAATAAGACATTCTTTTTCACTACACCAAAATGTCCATTTTTTTATTTTGAGTTGTAAATTGCATTTTCTTTGCTTATAAACTGTGTGGGACATTTAAAGAATTAAAAGCAAGCCCTTAGAGTAATTTCTAGAGATTTTAATTAGACAAATACATGTGACTCATTAATCGTTATTATCTCAAAATTAACATCCCACACTACTAACATGTTTTAATACACTTGCGTGTTTGACCCATACATACCCATTAAAATGAACGGGTCCCATTGAGTACGCTTACAAAGTAAAGTGAAAGATGGGCCTTAGTCCGTCCTGTGGAAGTTACTGGTGAACGTTTGTCTATCTTAAAAGTAAATAGGCGAGCGTTTGTTCGTCCTTCGAAAGTTACTGGTGAGCGCTAGTCCGTCCTTTGGAAGTTAGTTCTGAGCGTTTGTCCATCTAAAAAGTAAATAGGCGAACGTTGTCCGCCCTGTGAAAGATACTGGTGATCGTTTGTCCATCTTAAAAGTAAATAGGCGAACGTTTGTCCGTCCTGTGAAAGTTACTGGTAAGCGTCTGCATTTCGAAAGTTGGTGGTGAGCTTCTGCCCATCTTAAAAGTACATGGGCGAGCGTTTGTCTGCCTTTCGAAAGTTGGTGGTAAGCATTTGTCCATCTTAAAAGTACATGGGCGAGCGTTTGTCTGCCCTTCGAAAGTTACTGGTGAGCGTTTGTCAGTCTTAAAAGTACATGGGCGAGCGTTTGTCTGCCCTTCGAAAGTTACTGGTGAGCATTTGTCCGCCTTACAAGTACATGGGCGAGCGTCTGTCTGCCCTCCGAAAGTTGCTAATGAGCATTTGTCCATCTTAAATGTCCTTGGGCTAGCGTCTGTCTGCTCTTCGAAAGTTGCTGGTGAGCATTTGTTCTCCTTATAAGTCCTTGGGCTAGCGTCTGTCTGCCCTTCGAAAGTTGCTGGTGAGCATATCTCCGCCTTATAAGTCCTTGGGCTAGCGTCTGTCTGCCCTTCGAAAGTTGCTGGTGAGCATTTGTCCTCCTTAAAAGTCCTTGGGCGAGCGTATGTCTGCCCTTCGAACGCTGCTGATGAGCGTTTGTCCATCTTTAAAGTACATGGGCGAGCGTTTGTCTGCCCTTCGAAAGTTACTGGTGAGCATTTGTCCGCCTTATAAGTAGGTGGGCGAGCGTTTATCATCCGTGATATAATGCCGGATTAGCTATCCTTCGACACTTAATTCTACTTTTACAGTCAATTTCAAAGAAGTGTACAAATTGTGGAGGGAACCATTCAGCTGCATATAAAGGGTGCCCAGTTTACACAAAATACATGGAGAAGATAAAAATCTCCAACTCAATTAAATCTAAGGAATTCACCACAAGATGCCAAGAGAAAGGTATCACTCCACCAGCACCAAACCAGGTCAACCATGGTGCGAAGAAATTAAATAAAAAAACAAATAAGTGAACTAGCCACAAAATTAGTTGGAAAAGATGCTAAAGAAATAGAGCAGATACTGACAGAAGCTCTACAATCCCAATTAACAAACAAGGTCGATGAAACTGAAGGCACCAAATCAAATGCAAATACAAATAACAAAAACAACAAGAACCAGGCGAAACAGCAGCCCCAAACAAACAAGAACATCAGACCCAGACGACCAAGACGGAATGACAGGCCTCATCCCCCACCCCACTTCAACCAAGCGGGACCGATGCCGGGACCTATGCCAGGACCAAACCCATACAATCAATGGATGGGTCCCAACCAGTGGCATGGACCAGAATTTTATGGACCAAGGGGAAACTGGCACCCAATGAGTCAAGGTCGTTGGAATTATTAGAATAAATATGTAAAAAAAAACACATTGGCTTCTTAGCCATTGAATAACATAAATTGAGCGACAATGACGACGACGTCCAAAAATAATCAACAACTAAGTAAAAAGGGCCTCGCCGTCTTAAGTTGGAATGCGTGTGGTATCGTAGGACAATGTACCTCTAAAATTAATGAACTTATAGAATATTTAGATAGATACCACATAGATGTAGATGTCCTGTGCATACAGGAAACACACGAATCACTAAGAAATTATCTCCCAAGAATTAGGGGATTCCAGCAACCAGTCAAGTCAAACAGACAAGATGGATGGGGTGGCACATGTATATACGTAAAGCAAGGCTTACAATTTATAGTAAATAGTTTAGACAGTACCACCCCCTTAGAAGCCACCTCCATCACAATAATAGGAAACCAGGAAAATTCCACTATATTTAATATCTATGCCCCTCATGCAGCAGACAATAAGTTAGAATATTACAAAAGGGTGTTTCACAACTGTAAGGAAAAAACTATTATAGTAGGTGACTTTAATCTAAAACA
The DNA here is from genome assembly GCA_007844125.1 of Sinonovacula constricta. NCBI lineage: Eukaryota > Metazoa > Mollusca > Bivalvia > Cardiida > Solecurtidae > Sinonovacula > Sinonovacula constricta. Next base: position 28,910,113 of record CM017556.1, on the reverse strand, counting down.
CCCATGCTGGAATCCAGATAAGGATCTAAGGTATGACGGCGAGGCCGACGATCTGCTCACATTCCTAAACAGTGAAAATCTCTGTATTCTAAATGATGGTCAGGTCACCAGAATATCGTCAACTCAAAACGCAAGGGATAGCGCTTTAGACTTAGCCATTACATCAGCCTGCCTATTCGATAAAAGTGAATTTTACGTTCTGGATAATACAATGGGTAGCGACCACATGCCCATCGCTATTAATGTAAATTTTTCACCAAATAAAAGTACACATAATCATAATAAAAAATGGAATGTGAGTAGAGCGACTCAGGATAACTGGAAGAATTTTAAAGAAAAATGCGAACATGAACTCGCGAACATTAAGGAACAAGACGTAAACAATAATTTCAACAGTATATACTCAAAACTAATCAGTATACTCAACGACACTATACCCAAATACAAAAATTCTCAAAACAAACCAAGCAAAGTTGTACCGTGGTGGAACAATGAATGCACCAGAGCTGCAAAACTAAGAGAAAATAGAAGAAAAGATTATAAAAGGGATCCAAATTCTACATTTAAGCTTAGATTATGGCAAGATGCTAGAAGAGAAGCAAACAAAATCATACGACAAGCGAAAGCTAAAAATTGGGAAAACTTTTGTTCAAACATAACCCACAGAACCACCAGTAAAGAGTTATGGGATTTTATGAAAAAAAATAAGGGGAAAACAAGGTCAGAACAGCCATCCATTCTTAGTTAATCAACAAATAATCACAGATTCAACTGAAAAGGCGGAAGCCCTAGTAAGTCATTACCAAAAGGTCAGCAGCAACAATGGCTACACCCCCGATTTCATTAAAAAGAAGGAATCAATCTCCAACAAGGTTAACAATTTAATCAAAAATGAAACAAATCACACGGAGATTGACTACAATAAACCTTTCTCTCTTATAGAACTTAATGTAGCGTTAGGCACATGTAAAAGTGGAGCACCAGGGGATGATGGAATCCACTATGAAATATTAAAACAATTGCCAACACAAGCTAAAGAAAGTATTCTTGAAATGTTCAACAATTCATGGACTCAGGGAATAATACCAGACTCATGGTCGGAAGCGACAATAATACCTCTACTCAAGCCCAATAAACCGACTAACGATCCAGGGTCATACAGACCAATATCACTCACCTCCACGTTTACAAAACTAATGCAAAAAATGATAAAACATAGGCTATGTTCATATTTGGAGTCAAATAACATCCTATCCGAAAACCAATCGGGATGTAGGTCAAATCACTCCTGTAACGACAACCTAGTAAGGCTAGAATCTGATGTAAAAATAGCACAAGCGAAACGTAAATTTGTCACAGCAGTTTTTTTTTGGATCTAACAGCTGCTTTCGATAAAATGTGGGCCGAAGGAGCAATAGGCACTTTAATGAAATACGGAATTAAAGGAAATATGTTAAAATGGCTTTCGGCTTTCCTAAAAACACGAAAAATTAAAGTAAGATATGAAGGCAAATCATCTTCCACTCATATCACCGAAAATGGATGCCCACAAGGCAGTGTATTATCGCCAATCTTGTTCTCTCTTTTCATGAATTCACTAAATGATGTAATCACCAAACACAACAGGAAAAATAAATACCTTAAATCAACTAGTACAATTAAAATATCACAATTCGTAGATGACAGCGCTGTCTGGGTGACAAGTAACAATCCAAAACAAGGGGTACAAAAAATACAAAAAGCACTGTTTGATATAGAAAAATGGGCTCTTAACTTTGGTTTCTTAATTAACCCAAACAAAACCCAGACTATCATATTTAGGCATGGGAATTCTATAGTAGATGATATGCAGAAACTGACATTATGCAACAAAACACTCGAATACAGTGACAATATAACCTTCCTGGGACTTATCTTTGACAAACACCTAACGTGGAAGGATCACATCAACACATTAATTGGAAAATGTGAGAAAGACATCAACGTGATACGATCCATAAAAGGTAAGAACTGGGGGGCAAACAAGAAATGCCTAGCTACACTGTATAGAGCATTAATTAAATCTAAAATACAATATGGAATGGTAGCGTTTGGCTCCGCACATAAAGCACATCTCGATAAATTACAAATTCTCCAAAATAAAGTTATCAAAGTCATATTAGGCGCCCCTAACTATGCCCGCACAGAAGCAATACATGCAGAGATTGGAGAATTCACAATAATTGACCAAATAAACATATGTAGCTTAAAATATTGGGTACGTGCAAGCAGACTAGGGCATACACTATCAACGAATAAAGAAACGTACCCACGCATAGGAGCATGGTTAAAAAGGGTCAACAAACCATATACACAAAAAATACAAACCTTATTAGAAGCAATAGGCCTGTCTGTATACCAATTATCTCCCCCGGTCAACTCTAATTTGGTGGGTATAACCACCATCAGTATAGACACCAATCTAGCTAAGACAATTAGCAAAAAAGACGACCCTACCACAATCAGAACGATCGCAGATAACTTCATTCAATCATCATCAGCTAACATATACATATACACTGATGGCAGTAAAGACCCAATTAAAAACACAGCAGGTGCAGGAATAAGTATCTACTATAATAACAGACCAATTAAACAATCTAAAATCAAGTTAGATGGAAGACATTCCATATTTACCTGTGAACTTTTTGCCATTAAAGTGGCACTTTCATGGGTAAATATCAGTCAACTAAGTAACCAATACATAGACCTGTACACAGATTCGCTCAGTGCATTACAAGCAATACAGTCAGTAGATAACAAAAACAGACCCGACATAATTAGAGATATTTACAGGACAAATACAATAATAAAGCAACGAAATAATACAAATGTAACTTTAAAATGGATACCCAGCCATGTGGGAATAACAGGCAATGAGGCCGCCGACCAACTAGCGAAGGAGGCCTCAACGACTGGAATGCCCACAAAGCTGGGTATTAGCGTAAAAGAAGCCTACAGCTCGATAAAGAACCACTACACACTTAAAGCAGAAAAAAGGTTTAATGAATACAAACGATCACACAACTATTCATATGGTAACAGAAACACAAACATAAAGATACACCTTAACAATAATTACCATGACAAAATCTACACTAGGTTAAGACTAGGAGCCAGCTATCTTGGAGCTGAGAATAAATACAAACCTAGAAACTGCCCGCACTGTAACCAAACAGAATCTTTCCATCACATCATATTTATATGCAGGCAACACACCACAGCACGTATACGATTAGAAAAAACAATGCTCGTAGAATTAGGACTAACAAACATTGACACCAATACGTTACTATTTCCACCTAATTCGATAGCAGATAGAATTAAAAGAGCATTGTTCAATTATTTGGAGGAAATCGACTACATCAACGACATCTAGACATAAACTGTAGGCTTTAACAACCAGTAGGTGGAGGGTAGCTGAATAAACGGTGGACTCCTAAAGACCCCGTAAAAACAAAGGCACCCAGTGAACCCACCGAACAAATAGAACGGTTAAGATAAAAACTCAATAATTGAAACAGTAGGTGGAGGGTAGCTGAATAAACGGCGGACTCCTAAAGACCCCGTAAAAACAAAGGCACCCAATGAACCCACCGAACAAAAAGGAAAAATACCCACTGGACCGTATAGAACTAGTATAAGGGTCGCTGAATAAACGGTGGCCCCTAAAGGGCCCCGTAAAAACAAAGGCACCCGCTTAAGTGAACCAAAACCAAGAGTCGGTATTCCCCCCTCAAGGGCGGAGGCGCATTCACACCGACAGTAAGAAGTAGGGGAAACCAGGTAATAATAAATGTAAATAAAATAGACAAACTGCACCGCCCCCTCCCCTGCACAACCTTGTTACTGCACTAACATTATCAGTGGAAAAAAATATACAAAAATAAAAAAATCCCCACTGAATGTAAATACATTAACTATATTACTGTATTAACTAACCCATGTACTTTTTTTACAGCATAGAGTAAAGCGTTCATAATATACAAAAAATCTCCCTAGGTAAACATGAACGTTTTACTCTCTTTCCTGCCATAGCCGAGGACTTTCTCCTTGTATGTACATACATGTACAATAAGGTGAATGGTTAAGGGGCGGTCGGGCCTCGGTCGTCCAGACATGATAACTCGGTTAAACAAGCAAAGGACCCTTAATCAATTAAAACTTTACCCCACCCATAGTCAATGACAAAAAAAGGAAATGGATATAGGAAGACCCCTTCCAATGACAATTTCGTTTCAAAAAGTTGGAAGATGTCAACCTAGTAACCAATCCTTATAATAACAAAAGCCAACAGAAATGAACACCCCACATTAGGGGTGAAAAAAGGGTCCTGTGCTATATAACCATAAGGTGAGATTAGGGCAATAAGTTAGGCAGTGAAATTCACAAACTCAATCACTCACCTTAGAATAGGACAAAACTACGAAAACACCCAACCTTTATAAGCTTATTAGCTATATAAGTAGGTAACCGAAATTGGATACCTGATAGGAGCCCACCTTTAGGCACATTGGTCAAACCATCTTTAAGTCATACTAGGGCAGTATGACGGGGTCACGATAAAATACGAATGTATGTGCTGACCCTTAAATAAACCAGCTATAGATAGATAGAAGTGTACAAGTTTTTTAAGAAACATTATTCTCAATACATGTATTTCAAATATATTAAAGGACTTATATATAGGACTTAGCTGATAAAAGACATATAGAACAAAGCAAACAAACTTATGTTACATGTATATCAGAGTAAAAAGAAAGCTTGTATAGGTCAATGCAGTACATGACAATCAAAAATGTGCTTAGCAATATTAAAGATCTACAAAATAAGAAACAAAATACTGAACAATAATGTTGATCTGATGATAGTAGTTTATTTTTACTTTAAAGAAATCTGCAGAGAATGCCGTGTATAGAAAATGCAATGCTTTCACAATATTTGTAGTGGTTATTAGCTCAAAATTGGTGTAAACGTATAGAAATATCAACTAAATTATAGAAATATTTTACTAAAATTAAAACAATACTTATTTGGAAGGATTTGTTTTACATTTTCTTTGGCAGAATGTGCAAAGAAAAATATAGAAAAAAATCATTAAAATTTCAGAAATATATATCTGGGGACACGACCCATATAATGTGCATGTTTTCTATTTTGTAGGGTCTAATGTTCAATAGATACTTTGCTTGGAAATAGAGAGAGAGACAGAGAGACAGAGAGAGAGAGAGAGACAGACAGACAGACAGACAGACAGACAGACAGACAGACAGAGACAGAGAGACAGAGAGACAGAAAGACAGAGACAGACAGACACACAGACAAACACACACACAGACAGACAGACAGACGGACGGACAGACAGACAGAGACATAGACAGACAGAGAGACAGACAGAGAGAAAGAAAGACAGACAGACACAGAGAGAGAAACAGACACAGACAGAGCAAGAGAGAGCGAGAGGGAGAGAGAGAAACAAAGACAGACGAAGAGAGTGACAGAGAAAGACAGAGACAGAGAGAAGGTTTACAGAACACATTTAGTTGTAGGAACCCAGAATGACAATGTCGTGTTTCTAATACAAAAAGAGTGTTAGAAAGAATGAATATTACAAGAATTCATGTCATATTACTGTATGTGTTTACCGTATTTGGTGAAGTAATCTGTTTTGTTATACAATAAAGCTACAATGCATTTGTCCATATTATATTATATATGCAATGTTCAGTGTTACTGTCAAACGTTTTGTCGCAATATTTCTGACTTCAAAGTATTTATTCTAAATACCTATTGAGGCCAACATTTATCAAATTTAATACTTTTTTTCTTAAATCCACTTCAGCAGTGTTTTTTCGTCAACAACTGACTTTATTGTGGGACAAATCGTAGATGACTTACTATGCTGTCCTATCTCCAAAATTAATTTTAATTTTATGATGTTGCAAAGATATTGAATCAAATAAATTCTCAACATTTCCGACAATTTTAAATCTGACTTTTTGTTATGTAAGCTATAAGATGAAATATTCATGGTAAAATATCGTGTAGTTTGGTCACTTATTTTCTCAGATGTTGTAGGTATTAAATATTAATTATATTTTAATTGAACTAAAATAATGAAAATAATAGTACATGGTTTAAGTATTATGACAATTGCCGGAGCTCATTTTGAAGCATATATGATACTGACAATTAAAGAAGATTAACATAGTTTACATTTGACATTCATTTTTTACGACATTAAAGAAAGTACTCTATAAAAATATATATTTAGATATTCTACAATTATATTGGGGAAAAATGCAGACATTTCTTAATTTTCTTCATTTTCCAAACTTTATGGCTACCCTCTTCAAATCTCGCGTTAAACATGACGAAAAGTGTTTTAATCAGGATTATAATAAAATAAGACTCCGACATTTTCTCGACAATACTCATTAGGATCCGTAATCCTTAAACAATGCGGTGTTTAGCACAAACATCATTGTTTGACTAACAGGTTACTGATGGTAAGATGGCAACGTTAATTGATACTGTGTTGGACATAACGAGACAATTCGTCGGAAACTAGTGCTTCTTTGGTCCAACGTGCAAAATGTGATTCGGAGATGGAGTAGGAACTTGACAATATTGGCTTTATTTCCAATAATGATTTGCATAAAATGGCAGGAATTCGGTACTGTTTTATGTTTGTCGCCTCATTCAATGAATGATCCCTGAAAAAGTCGGTCTATTTTAGTATAATTTAGGAGGGTTTATATATAAATATACCCACTAGTTTTAATTGTTAGGGCATCATGTGCTTTACAATTTGATTATTTTTCGAAAGGATACAAAGTAACTTCTAGACTATCCAACAGATAACGTAATTATTTACGCATTACCTATGTATATTTTCTTTGTCATGAACTCGAATGATTTTAGCTGGAAAATGGCGCTGACTTGGCATTGTTTTTTGTTGTTGGGTTGTTTTTGTTGTTTTTTGTGTTGATTTTCTTGTTGTTTTTTTCTTTGCAGGGTGTGGGTTTCATTTGCATCATAACGATAAGTGAAAAGAGAGAGCAAACAAAACAATATTATCAAACGGCTTTGTATAGATTATCTCAAAGGGAAAAAGGCGTTCGTCTGTTTATTCATTCGTTGGAGAAGAAAATATTTATGTTATTCAATGTTGTATCTTCTTTGTCACGTTCAAGCTCAGTTTAATTAATCCTTAAAACACAGTTTGTCAAGTTAACTTCAGGTACAATTAAGCAGGAGCCTGGATCGCCAGAGTGTGTAAGGCAAAAATTGGTATTCCCGATGGCCTCTTCTGCGTCGGTGGCTGTAATTTGAACATTTGCCTGGAGGTTCCCCACACCACACCAATAATATCTGGGCTTCACTAATATGATCATACCTGCCTCGGTTTCCCCACTATAACAGTTATCTAGGATTTTCCTCCGCCAGTAATATCTAGACGTCACTGATACGATCATAGCCGCCTCGGTGGCCCCACCTGAACAGTTATCTGGGATCTTCCTCCGCCAGTATTATCTGGGCGTCACTGATATGATCATAGCCGCCTCGGTGGCCCCACCCGAACGGTTATCTGGGATCTTCCTCCGCCAGTAATATCTGGGCGTCACTAATATGATCATAGCCGCCTCGGTGGCCCCACCCTGAACGGTTATCTGGGATCTTCCTCCGCCAGTAATATCTGGGCGTCACTGATACGATCATAGCCGCCTCGGTGGCCCCACCCGAACAGTTATCTGGGATCTTCCTTCGCCAGTAATATCTAGGCGTCACTGATATGATCATAGCCGCCTCGGTGGCCCCACCAGAACGGTTATCTGAGATCTTCCTCCGCCAGTAATATCTAGGCGTCACTGATATGATCATAGCCGCCTCGGTGGCCCCACCCGAACAGTTATCTGGGATCTTCCTTCGCCAGTATTATCTGGGCGTCACTAATATGACCGTAGCCGCCTCGGTGGTCTCACCCGAACAGTAACCTGAGATGTTCCTCCGCCAGTAATATCTGGACGTCACTAATATGACCATAGTTGCCTCGGTGGCCCCACCCGAACAGTTACCTGAGATGTTCCTCCGCCAGTAATATCTGGGCATCACTGATATGGCCATAGTTGCCTCGGTGGCCACACCCAAACAGTTATCTGAGATGTTCCTCCGCCAATAATATCTGGGCGTCACTAATATGACAATAGTCACCTCGGTGGCCACACCTGAACAGTAACCTGAGATGTTCCTCCGCCAGTAATACATGTATCTGGGCGTCACTAATATGCACATAGCCGCCTCGGTGGCCACACCTGAACAGTAACCTGAGATGTTCCTCCGCCAGTAATATCTGGACGTCACTAATATGACCATAGATGCCTCGGTGGCCCCACCCGAACAGTTATCTGAGATCTTCCTCCGCCAGTAATATCTGGACGTCACTAATATGACCGTAGCCGCCTCAGTGGTCCCACCCGAACAGTAACCTGAGATGTTCCTCCGCCAGTAATATCTGGACGTCACTAATATGACCATAGTTGCCTCGGTGGCCACACCTGAACAGTAACCTGAGATGTTCCTCCGCCAGTAATATCTGGACGTCACTAATATGACCATAGTTGCCTCGGTGGCCACACCTGAACAGTAACCTGAGATGTTCCTCCGCCAGTAATATCTGGGCGTCACTAATATGACCATAGTTGCCTCGGTGGCCCCACCTGAACAGTAACCTGAGATCTTCCTCCGCCAGTAATATCTGGGCGTCACTAATATGACCATAGTTGCCTCGGTGGCCCCACCCGAACAGTAACCTGAGATCTTCCTCCGCCAGTAATATCTGGGCGTCACTAATATGACCATAGTTGCCTCGGTGGCCCCACCCGAACAGTTATCTGAGATCTTCCTCCGCCAGTAATATCTGGACGTCACTAATATGACCATAGTTGCCTCGGTGGCCACACCCGAACAGTAACCTGAGATCTTCCTCCGCCAGTAATATCTGGACGTCACTAATATGACCATAGTTGCCTCGGTGGCCCCACCCGAACAGTAACCTGAGATCTTCCTCCGCCAGTAATATCTGGGCGTCACTAATATGACCATAGTCGCCTCGGTGGCCCCACCCGAACAGTAACCTGAGATGTTCCTCCACCAGTAATATCTGGACGTCACTAATATGACCATAGTCGCCTCGGTGGCCCCACCCGAACAGTAACCTGAGATGTTCCTCCGCCAGTAATATCTGGGCGTCACTAATATGACCATAGTTGCCTCGGTGGCCACACCTGAACAGTAACCTGAGATCTTCCTCCGCCAGTAATATCTGGACGTCACTAATATGACCATACTTGCCTCGGTGGCCACACCTGAACAGTAACCTGAGATGTTCCTCCGCCAGTAATATCTGGACGTCACTAATATGACCATAGTTGCCTCGGTGGCCACACCTGAACAGTAACCTGAGATGTTCCTCCGCCAGTAATATCTGGACGTCACTAATATGACCATACTTGCCTCGGTGGCCACACCCGAACAGTAACCTGAGATCTTCCTCCGCCAGTAATATCTGGACGTCACTAATATGACCATAGTTGCCTCGGTGGCCACACCTGAACAGTAACCTGAGATGTTCCTCCGCCAGTAATACATGTATCTGGGCGTCACTAATATGACCATAGCCGCCTCGGTGGCCCCACCCGAACAGTTACCTGAGATGTTCCTCCGCCAGTAATATCTGGGCATCACTGATATGGCCATAGTTGCCTCGGTGGCCCCATCCGAACAGTAACCTGAGATCTTCCTTCTTCAATAATATCTGGGCGTCACTAATATGACTATAGCCGCTTCGGTGGCCCCACCCGAACAGTTATCTGAGATGCTCCTCCGCCAGTAATATCTTGGTGTCACTAATATGACCATAGCCGCCTCGGTGGCCCCACCCGAACAGTTATCTGAGATGTTCCTCCGTTAGTAATATCTTGGTGTCACTAATATGACCATAGCCGCATCGGTGGCCCCACCCGAACAGTAACCTGAGATGTTCCTCCGCCAGTAATATCTGGGCATCACTGATATGGCCATAGTTGCCTCGGTGGCCACACCCAAACAGTTATCTGAGATGTTCATCCGCCAATAATATCTGGGCGTCACTAATATGACAATAGTCACCTCGGTGGCCACACCTGAACAGTAACCTGAGATGTTCCTCCGCCAGTAATACATGTATCTGGGCGTCACTAATATGCACATAGCCGCCTCGGTGGCCCCACCCGAACAGTTATCTGAGATGTTCCTCCGTTAGTAATATCTTGGTGTCACTAATATGACCATAGCCGCCTCGGTGGCCCCACCCGAACAGTAACCTGAGATCTTCCTCCGCCAGTAATATCTGGACGTCACTAATATGACCATAGTTGCCTCGGTGGCCACACCTGAACAGTAACCTGTGATGTTCCTCCGCCAGTAATACATGTATCTGGGCGTCACTAATATGACCATAGCCGCCTCGGTGGCCCCACCCGAACAGTTACCTGAGATGTTCCTCCGCCAGTAATATCTGGGCATCACTGATATGGCCATAGTTGCCTCGGTGGCCCCATCCGAACAGTAACCTGAGATCTTCCTTCTTCAATAATATCTGGGCGTCACTAATATGACTATAGCCGCTTCGGTGGCCCCACCCGAACAGTTATCTGAGATGCTCCTCCGCCAGTAATATCTTGGTGTCACTAATATGACCATAGCCGCCTCGGTGGCCCCACCCGAACAGTTATCTGAGATGTTCCTCCGCCAGTAATATCTTGGTGTCACTAATATGACCATAGCCGCCTCGGTGGCCCCACCCGAACAGTAACCTGAGATTTTCCTCCGTCAATAATATCTGGGAGTCACTAATATGGTCACAGCTGCCTCGGTGGCCCCACCCGAACAGTAACCTGAGATCTTCCTCCGCCAATAATATCTGGGCGTCACTAATTTGACCATAGATGCCTCGGTGGCCCCACCCGAACAGTTATCTGAGATGTTCCTCCGCCAGTATTACATGTATCTGGGTGTCACTAATATGACCATAGACGCCTCGGTGGCCACACCCAAACAGTTATTTTAGATGTTCCTCCGCCAGTAATATCTGGGCGTCACTAATATGGCCATAGTTTCCTCGGTGGATAAAGAAATCGTTGTGGGAAGTATTTACGGATAGACAGATCGGTGGAATGGATCGTTCTCCAAAGAATTGTTTCGACAGTGACATTTAACACTTTCGGAGTGGTGTATTTTCCCAGAGAAAATTCTGTGCTTTTGACATATTCGTTTATAACGGATTTGGATTTAGGGAAGATATGAACTGGTGAGGATTTATACTTTTCGTTTTTTGACATTGTATGCCGTTTTGTTTTGTATTTTAAATCATTGGTAAACCAATTTGTTTAATTTTGTTAAATCATTATACCACTACAGCTTTCCAAATTGTTTACAGTAGTGGAGAAAGAAACAAGATATTTATAAACCTATGAATCGTTTATTTTGTGTAATAAGTTTAAATTTTAAAGCTGAAAAATTGCTTAATTAATTCTTAAAACATTAAGCTTGAGGATCACTATATATCGGTTTGACAGATGACAGTTTCCGTGCAATCAGTTCATGTAGAACTTTTCTGTAAATAAAAAGGCACGCACGGGATATCTTTCTTTGTGTGGTATCATTATTATTTCATGCCGTAAATAACGATTTCACGAAGTTTTGTTTTGTTAAAGCGGGAAATTGCGATTGGCGTCTAACACATATCATCTATAGCTGATTGACTTATATGTGTTTGTTGTTTTTTTCGTGTGAGTGTGTTGATAAATCATGCCACTATGTTTTGCTCTGTGTATCTTTTCACGAATTGATGATCACGTGACCAATATACATCTTGATAGTTTATGGTCATATTTTTGTCGCTAGCTATAAAACACTATACGCTGTCATGTTGTAGAAACATATATTGAATCATCTTTTATTCATTAATTGATAGCGACAATACGGCCTTAGTTTAGTTTGTCTAAGCAAGTAACTTATTTAAAGTACATGTAGAGTGAGAAAAGTACAAACCATTAAATTTTCACAGATCGATTTTTTCGTGCTGTATATAAGTTCGATACATATTCTTTTCAGTTACTTTTCGTGAGATAAAACAAAAACAGATTAGATGTGACCCTTTTATTCTTGTAACCAACAATTGTCCAGAATCGGAACATATCTGAATCAGAATCATAAACGTTCCTTATAATACTTGCTATTTGAGATAAGTTTACAAAAGTAAATTTGCAGGTTCCTTATAACTTTTCTTTAAACTGACTTTGAGTTGTATGTTCTTTTTTTGTGACAAATAATATATCGTGATCAGAGGTTTAAATGCTTGTATATAGCATATGTATATAATGTCTAATATTTTCTGTGTGTACAATTGAAAATTGTGTTGTTGACTTTTTTTTATTTTGTTATGTGCTAAGTAAATGGGCCCATCAATATTATTATTGGTAGCATAAATCACCATACACAAACACACACGTTTTTTTTTTTAATCACATACTCATCAATACACACATACGCACATTAACCTCGTGCCACCAATAACGATTGGATAACGTGCCACTTTAGGCAGCGAAGCGCATTAGCTTAGTCGGTAGCGTAGCACGCTAGTGAACCCGATGTCCATGTCAATCTGACGGTCGTGAGATTGAGCCTCAATTTCGGAGATACTTCAACGCTTGAAAACCTTATGTTTTCACCCAAATATATTAATATATAAATAGTAACGTTACACAAATACCCCATCATTGGCCTCAAATACATCACCCCAACCCAAAGCCCACATTCCCCCCATCATAAAAAAATAATAGAGAAATAATTGTTTTGAAATTAAGGGAGAAAGGTCGTTTAATAGTAAATGACCTAGGAAAATACTTTAGGAGAGTGTTTTCGGATATTGTCATCAAAAGGGATAACACGGCTCATAGCTATGAATGTGTGCCCTTCTGTAGTATGTGAATTCATATTACACTTGGCAAGGGAGATAAGTCGTTCAATACTTTGTGGAAAAAGTATAGGAAAGTTTTTAAACATTGGCCAACACGTTGCAAGGGAAGATAAGTCGTACTACCATATGAAGAAAGGTGCTGAACACTGGCTCACATATGTCTAAGGGAGATAACCTTTAATTAAAAAAAATGTAAATTTTAGCTCGAACATATTACCAACTTAGAAAAGTGAAGTAATGCTTCAATTTTGAAAAAAAAATGAACTGAATTTATATTACAATGGCTGAATACATTTCTGAGAGGGAATTGAGAATGATTCGGAGAAAAATAGGAAATGATATAGATGGAACGGAGAGTGAATTAGAAAATAGAAATAAACAAATACAAAACTATCCTTTTTCAGAGGATGATGATGATATTGCTTTTGTTATTGAAAGAATGGAGTGTGATACAAAGAGAAGTAAAATGAATAAACTAAAGGAATTACAACAACAACGAGATGAATTGATGAGACTAAGAGCACAGCGAAAGAAATGAAAAGCCACAGTAAGAGAAGAGGAGGGCGACATATATGGAATAAATGAGTTAGAAAGTTAGAAAAAAGAGTTAGAAAAAAGGTATTGCACAGCTACAGGAGGAACAACTGTCAGTAAAAAGACAGCTTAGAAGTTCTCTACAGTCTAAAGATGACTTGAAATTGGAGAGTCATTTGTTATGTAGAGAGGACGAAGAAGATAAAAAGGAAGTGGTAAAAGACAAACCAAGTGAAAAGAAAAGGAGGACTGAGAAATGGATAAATGAGAATCATGTTGAGGAAGCTAACGGCTGTGGGGATATAATTAAGCAACTTAGATGGATAGAAAAAAAGGCAAAGGAATTAATGTTGCGTGAGAAAGAAACAGTACAGCAGATACCATCATCTACAAAACGCACACTTTACAAAGGGCAGATGAGGAAAGAGAAATAAAGTAAACTTGAGAAAGAGGAAGTCTTATTGAAACGAATAAGACTGCTAGAAGAAAGAGAAAGACGATTCAGAGCGGAGGAAATGGAGAGACTTGTAAAAAAAGAAACAGAGAGTCATTTCGAAGACGAAGAAGAAGAATTACTGAAAAGAGTTCAATTGTTGAAGGAAAGAGAGAAACGATTGGAAGAGGAGATAACAAAGAAATAACTCGAGAGAGCAATTAAGGAAAGACAAACACAATTAGAATTAGATGAAAGAAAAGATAAAGAAAGAAAGGAAAAACAGAGAAGGATACAAGTTTTAATTAAGAAAGAGAAAGAACTTTAAGATAGTTTAGCCGAAAAGTCGGACAGATTGTCGATGCTAGAAGATGAACGGGATTCAGTTATAGACTTTCCTGAAACGAAGCTTCGTTATTCTTCACCAACGATACACAACCCGAATGTTCCAAAATTATACGAAAACCAATTCGAAGAATGGAAAATGGAAGTAGAGGTCTTGATAAGGTCAGGACTTTACAATGAAGAAATTCTGAAACAAGCAGTTCAAAATTCGCTTACTGGCAATATGAAGAAAATTTTGTTAACAACAAAAAAGGATGCTTCGATTAGAGAGATTGTAAGAAAATTGGAAAGCATCTATGGAAATGTAAGATCCGGAGAGAGTGTAGTGGAAGAATTTTATAACTTACAACAAAAGAAGGATGAAAGCATATCAGCTTGGGGCATGAGGTTGAAAAACTTAGTTCAGATAGCAATTGAGAAAGGACAGATACAAGAAAGCCAGCGCGATCAGCTACTAAAGTCAAGGTTTTGGAGAAATTTATACGACGAAAATCTACGCAATGCAACTAGACTCAGCTAAACAGTGTCAACTAAACACCAACAAAGCAACAATGGCACAGCAGACAAAACAAGTGCCGAACAATGGAAATGATGATATTTTGAAAGAGCTTATGGACAAATTAAGCACGCTTACGGCAAAGTTAGACAAGCTGGAAAAGAAAGAAACAGTTGAGGAGAGAAGATACGAAAAATACCCTAGCAGAGGAAGATTTTCTTACAAAAGGAATAACTATACAGACAACGGACGAAGAGATGATTTTTCGAGAGATGACACTAGACAAAGAAAGACTTCATTCATCGATAGAAACCGGGACGATGAAAGGAGAAGACAATACGGACCACACAAAGACACGTCTAAAGAAGATATAACCCAGAAATTACAACCTTTAAACTGAGAAACGCTCGACTCGATGGGCAAGACGAGAGTGACAAAGACAAAAGAAAGCCCAAAGTAACAAACGCAAACGATGCCAGACGAACAACAGAAGTCAAAGAAAGAATAATTGTAGAGAGAGTACAGCAGACATGAAATTGAATGGTAATTCTACAAAAGCATTAATAGACACTGGCTCAGTTGTTAGCACTATTTCAAAAGATTTCTACAACAATTTGCCTGATAAACCTGAATTACATAACATGGATGAATTTGGAATCAATATTGAAACAGCAAACGGGACACCATTACCATACCTTGGATACATAGAAACGAAAATTGGAATTGAGAACTCGTTAGATACTAGCCAAACGCTTCTTCTTGTAGTTCAAACAACTGAGTATTATAAAAAAAAGTCCCAGTTTTGCTTGGAACCAACATGATAACAGAAGTTAGAAATTACACTTCCAGAAATATGGAAAACAGCAATATCTTCCATTACAGGATTAATAGGAACTGTCGTTGCTACGAGAAACATTAGTTTAAAACCCATGGAAACCAGAACGATAGCAGGATTAATAAGAAAGGAAACTTACCACGAAGACGCCATTACTGAATCTCTAGAGAATCCGAATCACGCAGCAATAATCTGCCCACGATTAGTTTCACTCACTGGTAAGGGAAAAACAGCCCGTGTACCAGTCAGAATATGCAACATATCGGCAAAACCAATAAAAATACATAAGAGACAACAACTATGTAATCTGCAAGAAGTAAAGGTCCTTAACCAACACGAAGAACTTGAGAAACTTCCATGTTCAGCTTTGATACAAGATGACGATAAAGACAAATGCAAACAAAAAGAAGCAGAAAGATGAATCCTACAAGTTTAATTTAGAAGACACAGATTTGAATGCAAAGCAACAGCAGAAAGTTCAAGAACTAGTCAACAAATGGAACTGATTCCTAAAAGCTCAACAGATTTAGGCCACACCGATGCTGTGAGACACAAAATTAATCTAACAGACGAAAAACCTTTCAAAGAACAGAGCAGAAGAATTCCACCAGCCTTATATAATGAAGTAAAAGAACATATCAAAGACATGCTTGATATCGGAGCCATTAGATCATCTAAAAGCCCTTGGTCATCAATGTTGTAATTGTCAGAAAGAAAGACAACACCATTCGCTTCTGTATTGACTTTAGAAAATTAAATTTGAGAACAAAGAAAGATGCCTATCCTTTTCAAAAAATAGAAGACACTCTTCACATGCTTTCGGGATCAAAATACTTCTCAAAACTAGATCTTAAACCAGGATACTGGCAAGTTGAAATGGGGGAAGATGATAAAGAGAAAACTGGTTTTAAAGTAATAGGTTTTACGAATGCAACAGAATGCCAAACGGACTGTCTAATGCTCCGGCGACATTCCAGAGATTAATGGAGCGTTGCATGGGTGATATAAACCTACACGACTGTTTAATCTACCTGGATGACGTCATTATTTTCTCCAAAACAATTGAACAGCACATAACTAGGTTGGAAAAAGTTTTACAAAGACTCCAGGAATACAACCTAAAATTAAATCCAAAGAAGTGTGAATTTTTCAAAACAAAAGTAACATACCTCGGACACGTCGTTTCTTCTGAATGCATTCAAACAGATCCAAGTAAGGTCGAAGCGGTGAAGACTTGGCCACGACCTAACACTGTCAAAGAAGTCCGAAAATTCTTAGGATTCGCCGGCTATTATAAACGCTTTATAAAAGATTTTTCTTCTTTTGCCAGGCCACTCAACAATTTACTAATTGGACACCCCACAAAAAATCAAAAGAAAGCTAAATCGTCTAACAAAAGAACACCATTTGTTTGGAATAGTGAACAGGAAGATGCCTTTCAAAATTTAAAATTCATGATGACAACGCACCAATTCTGGCTTATGCAGATTATAGTAGACCCATTTACGGTACGCATAGATGCATCTACGAAAGGCCTAGGAGCGGTTCTTTATCAAAAACACGACAACAAAGAAAGAGTAGAAGCCTTTGCCAACAGATCGTTAAAAACAGCAGAACGCAATTATCCAGCCCACAAACTAGAATTTTTGGCTTTAAAATGGGCACTCTCAGAAAAATTTCACGATTATCTCTACGGCAGTGAATTTACCGTCATAACCGACAATAACCCGCTCATCTACGTAACAACTACAGCAAAAAATCGACGCCACTGGACACCGATGGCTCGCATCTCTGGCAAACTACAATTTCCAAATTAAGTCTAGACCAGGAAAACAGAACGCGGATGCGGATGGCCTGTCTAGACTTCCACTTCCAAAGCAGACATTAGAAAAATCTACCGTAAACGCCATATTAGTAGCCAATTTGGAAAAAACAATGCCTTGTATGAACATCCCCGAAACTGCAGAAAACATTATCGATCCAACAGAAACCATTCCAGAAATACCCGAAGACATTTTAGAAGCGGAATCACTTTCATCTAAAGACTGGAGAAAAGCACAGTTAGAAGACAAAACTTTGGCAGAATTGCATGAACACATGAAACAGGGAACCAGACCATCAAAGCCATGTTCATCAGAATTATACCAGTACAGATTTGAATGGCCCAAGCTAATGATCAAAAATGGAGTAATATACGGACGTAGCACCTTTAACGATCAAACATACGATCAACTTCTACTACCAGACAACCTTAAAGACGAAATTTTCTGCGCCTTACACGATGATCTCGGCCACCAGATTAGAGACCGAACAACATTGTTGTTCAAACAACGGTTCTATTGGCCAAAGATGGACGACTTCATTAATTCAAAAGTTGCAAACTGCGGACGTTGTATCCGATGAAAGACGCCGGACCAGAAAGCGCCCTTACAACCAATAACATCGTCATACCCAATGGAACTTGTGAGTGTTGATTTTCTCAGCCTAGGAAAGTCAAAAGGAGGCCACGAAAACATACTTGTTATAACACTTTACGCGTTACGCTCAGGCCTTTCCAACAACATCACAAACAGCCAAAACAACAGCGAAAGTTCTATTCGAAAAATTCTTCATCCATTATGGTTTTCCAGAGAAATTACACAGTGATCAAGGACCTAACTTTACATCAACCTTAATATGCGAACTTTGTAACCTTTGTGGAATAGAAAAGACCAGGACAACGCCGTATCACCCTATGGGCAATGGAATGACGGAACGTTTTAATCAAACCTTGTTACAGATGTTAGGTACGCCAGACGAAGAAAGAAAGCACGACTGGAAGTCACACGTAGCTCCGCTTGTTCACGCGTACGTCACAATCGTTAATAGCACTGGTTTTTCACCATACTTTTTAATGTTTGCTCGACAACCCAGATTGGCGCTAGATCCACTACTGGAGTTACAAAACAACAACATGGATGAAAAATACACCACGAGTACTCAAGGAAACTAAAGACGCGTCTTTCAGAAGCGTACCAAAAAGCAAAAACAACAGTAATAGAACGATCAGAAAACAGCAAACAACACTATGATAAGAGAGTGAGACCTTCAAAACTTCTTCCTGGCGACTTGGTGCTTGTCCGCAACGTCTGCGTGAGAGGCAAAGGCAAACTACGTGACAGATGGGAAAACGATCCTTACGTCATCATTGACCAACCCAATCCAGACACTCCAGTCTTCGACGTAAAGAAAAACAGCCCACACGCAAAGCAAGTTCGACGGCTACATCATAACCTTTTCCTTCCGTTAAATTTATACAAGGATGAAGCTACTAAGGTTGAACCTGCAAGCCAAACAATGTCAAATTACATTGTTCCACATCGCAGATCTGTCCCCGGCAGCTACAACTACAGCGACGACTCTGACGTTGAAGTGCCTCTTAGACGCTCAAAAAGAACAAGACGTTCACCACAGTTGGCAGAACCATGCAACAATTCTGTCTTGAAAACACACACACACACACAGATAAAACATCTTTTAGCCGCCAATACTTTTGTAAATACATTATCTTATTATTAATACATGTTGACATGTTTATTTCTTTTTAAGCGCATGACTCCGTCATACAAGTACATATGTGCGATATAACGAGGCATTGGTTAGTGCCAGACTATTAAACGTTAAATGCATCCGCACAGATACATACACGCACATCTTGTTCCATTTTGTGTACACCACATACAACGTGTGTAAACATAAGCTAGTTATGTTAAGCATGTGGACGCCATTTACGAGTCACATACTCGATGTAGCAAGTTACAAATATTTGCTTAGAAACTATTTACAGTGTTGCACTGCCTAATTATTATTATTATTTTGGTAATTATTTTGTGTTTGTTTTAGTTATTATTTTATTCTTTCTATAAATGTCGGGACGACATTTTCAATGTGGGGGGAATATGTCGTAGGACTATTTTATATGCATCTAAATTGTCGATTTTTATCTTAGATACATGATCATTGTAAGTGTAGACTTCTTTATAAAATTGTATATTCGCATTATTTAAATTAATGGGCAAAGGGAAATAAGGTATTCTAGACTTACGTAGTTACATACTTATTATCTTTTTGGGTCATGATCCTTGTAGATCGTTTTTCATTGGCTTATGCTTCAACCACTGATCACTCGACAACCAGTCATTTTCAAATTATTTTCCGACATGAACCTTTTGATGTAGAAGTTTATGCTACAGGAAATTATATTTCCTTAGTAAAGTATTTTATTTTGCTCTTTAAAAAAATATTATTTACATTTAACTGATTGATTAACTATATTCAAGGTCTTTCAAAAGAGTAGGCTATTTGTAAACTTATTTGTCTAAACTGTTTTATTTTTATGAACGTGTTTTAAAAACATTGTGTAAAGATATTTTCCATATAGGCGTACACTAGAGCTCGAATCGATCATGTAAATACTTTTTAACTTCATACATTGTGTTAACCATTTGTTATTTTCTATTTATAGATGGGTACTATTATGACGATCATGAACCCCATCTTCCATTAAATAAATATACATTGGAAGAAAGAAATTTTGTTAAACTTTCTTAAACTCAGCTAGTCCGGTAACAGTTACCTGAAATGTTCCTCCGCAAATTATATCTGGGCGTCAATAATATGGCCATAGCCGCCTCGGTGGCCCCACCCGAACAGTTATCTTGAGATGTTCCTCCGCCAATTATATCTGGGCGTCAATAACATGGCCATAGCTGCCTCGCTGGCCCCACCCGAACAGTTATCTGAGATGTTCCTCCGCCAATTATATCTGGGCGTCAATAATACGACCATAGCCGCCTCGGTGGCCCCACCCGAACAGTTATCTGAGATGTTCCTCCGCCAATTATATCTGGGCGTCAATAATACGACCATAGCCGCCTCGGTGGGCCCACCCGAACAGTTATCTGAGATGTTCCTCCGCCAATTATATCTGGGCGTCAATAACCTGGCCATAGCTGCCTCGGTGGCCCCACCCGAACAGTTATCTTGAGATGTTCCTCCGCCAATTATATCTGGGCGTCAATAATACGGCCATAGCCGCCTCGGTGGCCCCACCCAAACAGTTATCTGAGATGTTCCTCCGCCAGTAATATCTGGGCGTCACTAATGTGACTATAGCCGCCTCGGTTGCCCCACCCGAACAGTTATCTGAGATGTTCCTCCGCCAGTAATATCTGGGCGTCAATAATATGGCCATAGCCGCCTCGGTGTCCCCCCTCCCCCTCGAACAGTTATCTGAGATGTTCCTCCGCCAGTAATATCTGGGCGTCACTAATATGACTATAGCTGCCTCGGTGGCCCCACCCGAACAGTTATCTGAGATGTTCCTCCGCCAGTAATATCTGGGCGTCACTAATATGACTATAGCCGTCTCGGTGGCCCCACCCGAACAGTTATCTGAGATGTTTCTCCGCCAGTAATATCTGGGCGTCACTAATATGACCATAGCCGCCTCGGTGGCCGCACCCGAACAGTTATCTGAGATATTACTCCGCCAATTATATCTGGGCGTCACTAATAACATAGCCGCCTCAGTGGCCCCACCCGAACAGTTATCTGAGATATTCCTCCGCCAGTAATATCTGGGCGTTATTAATATGACCATAGCCGCCTCGGTGGCCTCACCCGAACAGTTATCTTAGATGTTCCTCCGCCAGTAATATCTGGGCGTCACTAATGTGACTATAGCCGCCTCGGTTGCCCCACCCGAACAGTTATCTGAGATGTTCCTCCGCCAGTAATATCTGGGCGTCAATAATATGGCCATAGCCGCCTCGGTGTCCCCCCTCCCCCTCGAACAGTTATCTGAGATGTTCCTCCGCCAGTAATATCTGGGCGTCACTAATATGACTATAGCTGCCTCGGTGGCCCCACCCGAACAGTTATCTGAGATGTTCCTCCGCCAGTAATATCTGGGCGTCACTAATATGACTATAGCCGTCTCGGTGGCCCCACCCGAACAGTTATCTGAGATGTTTCTCCGCCAGTAATATCTGGGCGTCACTAATATGACCATAGCCGCCTCGGTGGCCGCACCCGAACAGTTATCTGAGATATTACTCCGCCAATTATATCTGGGCGTCACTAATAACATAGCCGCCTCAGTGGCCCCACCCGAACAGTTATCTGAGATATTCCTCCGCCAGTAATATCTGGGCGTTATTAATATGACCATAGCCGCCTCGGTGGCCTCACCCGAACAGTTATCTTAGATGTTCCTCCGCCAGTAATATCTGGGCGTCACTTATACGACCATAGTTGCCTCGGTGGCCCCATCCGAACAGTTATCTGAGATGTTCCTCCGCCAGTAATATCTGGGCGTCACTAATATGACCATAGCTGCCGCGGTGGCCCCACCCGAATATTTATATGTGGTCTTCCTCCGCCAATAAAAGCTGGTCGTCACTAATATGACCATAGTATATGCCGCGGTGGCCCCACCCAAACATTTATATGTGGTCTTCCTCCGCCAATAATAGCTGGACGTCAATATATAACCACAGCTGCCGCGGTGGCCCCACCCGAACATTTATATGTGGTCCTCCTCCGCCAATAATAGCTGAACGTCAATATATAACCTTAGCTGCCGCGGTGGCTTCATCCGAATATTAATATGTGGTCTTCCTCCGCCAATAATAGCTGGGCGTCAATAAATAACCATAGCTGCCGCGGTGGCCCCAACCGAACTTTTATATGTGGTCTTCATCCGCCAATAATTGCTGAACGTCAATATATAACCTTAGCTGCCGCGGTGGCTTCACCCGAATATTAATATGTGGTCTTCCTCCGCCAATAATAGCTGGGCGTCAATAAATAACCATAGCTGCCGCGGTGGCCCCACCCGAACATTTATATGCGGTCTTCCTCCGCCAATAATAGCTGGACGTCACGAATATTATCAAACTCAAAAGTAAATCAATGATGTACGAGTAGATTAACAGTATTTTAAACATTTTAAACTAGACTGTTGTTTCCGAAAGTCTATTACAGAACTATTGCAGCATCTTTTTTGAGCGTGCCACACAAGTTGTGGTTGTATGCAGTTTTATATTTGACAGTGGTGTTAAAAGCTAAATGAAGAAGCTTATTAAGTCAATGTCATTAATATTGAAGCATCCTTGAATTGCAGGACACCACATTGTTTGAGTAAAATCATGCCATCATATAGAAATAATTTTGATGTCAGATATTGATTAAAATTGCTATTAAACAAACGATATAAACAACAAACTACCAGAAAAAAATCAGAGGGAAACTACCGGAAAATCACGATAAATTCCGTAAAATACCGAATACGCTGACGTTAGTGGAAATGCCGTCATAAACGACCGTTGTGCTGTAGCAACGTCTATGGTAACGTCACACACGCCATTTTGCGCTCAAACGATTAACACGCTTTTAAAACGCTCTCCAAAATTCCTAAAAATATGCCTTCTAACGGACACGTGTGTGCTTGGGAGTTCTCTGTTGAACTATAAGTGTATATAGGCTAATCACTAGTGACATATTAATCAAGTGTTTGTGTATTTTTGTAACAATAATTGCCAAATAAATTAATATATAACAGACTGCAGTGGGTGGAGTGATTGGACTTAACCTTAAGACCGGCTGCAATAGCTCAGGTGGTAGAGCGTCGGCTTGCGGATCGGAAGTTTGTGGGTTCGAACCCCCGCCGGGTCAAACCAAAGACTTTAATGTTGGTAGTAGTGGCTTCCCTCCTAACGCTCGGAGCTAAGAGGACAGCATTACGCCTGACTCGTCGGTGTCAGTATAATGGACCGGCCGGGTTCAGTCCCTGGGCACCTCATGAGTGCCTCTGTGCTATAATGATAGAAATGTCGCTGCGCAGTATCGGCAAAAATACCGGCTAATCCCATCCCTCCTTAATGTTAATATACGACAACATCAAACATGAAACAATAGGGAAAATTGAACTATACCAAATAAAACTCAACATTAACCAACAGAGCATATTTACGTACCGGTAAAGTGCAATTGTCCCGAAAACAAAAACAATAAAACCTTCATTAATTAATTTTTTGGTTGCCGAGGCTTTTATCTACTGTACATACTGTACATATGTTGTTTTATTACTAGTTATTTTGTATGTACATATGTTCATTATATCTGTTTTAACTCCCGATGCAGGTGCTTACTGTTAGTTGTGTCACTTTGACGGGATATTTTTATTTACACTGTTTGTTTGATAGAAAAACCTTCAGGAAGTGCGAGGTTGGAGCGCTCCACAAACCTGGTTTAAGCACCCCAGTTGGCCCTTTTGCCGACTGACCGTTCCAAGGCGGTAACTGATGGTTTTTCTTTTTGTGTTATGTCTCGTCTCTGTGTTTTTTGTCCCATTTACATTTACCTTGTTTGCCTTTGTCTACAGGTAGATAAAAAATTTAAATATCTGTGAAAATTTTGATAGGACCTTTTCTTGTTTACCTTATCTTTAACACTGTGTTAAGCTTATACCTGTAGAGTCGGGACTTATGTTAACATTTATAATAGAAAATACGTATTTAGCGGATAGTACAATAATATTTAATGCAATAAAACTTATGTGGAAACGTCTTATTGACAATGAAAATAGGTCTTATGATCTGTATGTTTATTGGATTAATGAATCAAGTAGGCCCATAATTTTAACACTTCAATGCACTGGTGTATTTAAACACAGGAGCATACAAGAACAAATAAATAAATATAAAAATAAAAACATAAAAAATAGAACGCCGTTGACCGAATCTGGACCAGCATTTATCAGGTTTAGAAAGTCCGCAAAACAAACTTTCCCCATGTGCAAATTTCAGTGAGCATTCCATATATAGGCGCCACGCTCCAGCGCGTCACCTATGAACTATTTTTATAGCACAGAGTTGTACTAAACAGATATTAAATATGTCGGCTGTTAAAACTCGTGAATTCTATTACTTTTTATACCATTCATTCGCCGTGTTTGCTCGGCTAGAGATTTAAAACTAGATCTATCAATTATACTCGTTTTGCATTAGTAAATATAAATTAAACATCTATTGTCAACATTTTGTCGACAAAGATTCATAAAAAGGAACTATTCAGCACTTTACTGCGTTGGTTCGAGTCCGGATCGGTGCGAGAACTTTCATGTAGAGAGGATTTCCAGCTAACCTACGGTGCGCCGGTGGTTCTACTCAGGCATAAGTCTGAGATATTCCTCCGCCAATACTCAGCTGGACGTCGCCAATATGATCATAACAAATAATTTGAAAAAGCGTTAATTTTTAACTTTCCAAACTTTTATTAAATGGTTTTCAAATTCCACTGAGTCATTTGGAGACGATTTTTTGTTTAGTTACAGTGGATCATTTGAACGCTTATAAACCAATTGGCCATATGAAATATATTAACCGAAACTTTAACATTGGGTAGGATTTACTTTAATTTTCGTACGGGTTTTGGTTGTAAGTGCGAATCGTACCGGTGAACAAATTTCATACCCCTGAAATGAATAAATTTCCCGGATATTTAACGCGTTTTTAGAAACCTCCTTTCCTGGAATATAAAACTTTTGTAAATGCAGCCAAACGATTTACCGCACACTCCCCGGAAGTGTTAATTCATCCCGGAACGTTTAAAACATATTCATTTGTCTGGGGTAGACCTCCGCTAATAATATCTGGGCGTCACTAGTATGAACTGCGTCCTTGACACTACCTGAACTTTGTCTGGGGGGTCAACCTCCGCCACTTAATGTCTGGGCGTCGTTAGTATAACTGCGCTTGAGGTTCTATCCGAATATTTGTTTGGTGTCTTTCTCTTTTAATAACAGAACAGAACAGAACAGAACTTTGTACTATTTGTATAATTTTAATTTCCATTTTGACGATGTACTGTTGTACAAGTCATGAATAAAGATCTGTTCTGTTCTGTTCTCTTTTAATAATTTCTGGGCATCACTCATATAAGCATACCTGAGTCTGTGTCCCTAACTGAAAATATTGTAAGGCGATGCTCGATATTATCCGAATGTTTAATGGTCGATATTGTTTTAACCCGTGGGCGGAAAAAGAACACAACAATCTAATAAGGTTCGGACAAGATATGTTTATATTTTTTTTATATTTACTACTTTGCCAATCTTAACAATATCCTTCATATATAGTCTATGGAAATCGCAGGTACAGCTAGAGTTAAAGATGTTGACACGGATTTTATTTTAAGTAAGAGATTATAAAATATCAGTATTGGTTAGTTGTATCCGACGAAGAAAATAAACAAAAACAATGGCTTACATTCTGTCCATGACCACTTCTCCTGTACCGTTTCTGCACTGTGCACAACTCCATCCCGATCTTGTCCTGATCCGAGCGTCAACTGATCCGCGTCTGCTTTGTTTTAGTTTATTTATACTTCCCGCGCATGCTACTTTTACAAACATTTATAATACACATCGATGTACATCTCAGCCAACCAGCTTTAAGCGGCATATTTAAAGTAGCCAATCACTAAGCGTTCGGATAAATCCGAAGAAATATTACTGTCAAACAAGTAGATTTAAACCGTATCATATAACAATGCATTTTATGTAACAAAAGTATTATTTGGATGTCAGATATATTTATGGATACAATAAAACAACAACATATGTCATTTTTGAAATAAGTTACACAAGGAACAACATGCTTGTTTACATTGTGCGGAGTAAAGGTAAAGTAAACGTTGAATAATGCAAACGTTAAAACACCAACATTTCGCTCTTACTATTAAAACTCTCTTTAGTAGACACCACTGTAAATGAGCTTAAACAATGTCGAGAACATATAGTCTTACTTAATTGAATGCATTAAAAGATTATTTTCAGACTAAAATCTCAATATCAGAAAGTAAGGCGTTTCCGCGAAATGACAATAAAAACTTATAGGATGTTACAAAAAGACACAAGGCTAAAGTGCATGTCAGAAAACTTAAATAAATCAGTTGTAACAGTGTCATAAAATATTTATAAAGGTCGGCTACCTCACATAACAATATGTCTGGGGTCTTCCTCCGCTAGTTAACAGCTGTGCGTCACTCATAATAACATAATTACGTCGGTGGTTCTACTCGAGTACTTGTCTGGAGCCTTTCTCTGCCAATTACATCCGGGCGTCACTCATAATAACATAATAACGTCGGTGGTTCTACTCGATTACTTGTCTGGGGCCTTTCTCTGTCTGTAATATCTGGGCGTCACTAATAATAACACAATAACGTCGGTTGTTCTACCCGATTACTTGTCTGGGCCTTTCTCTGCCTGAAATATCTGGGCGTCACTAATAATAACATAATAACGTTGGTGGTTTTACTCGATTACTTGTCTGGGGCCTTTCTCTGTCTGTAATATCTGGGCGTCACTAATAATAACATGATAACGTCGGTGGTTCTACTCGATTACTTGTCTGGGGCCTTTCTCTGCCTGTAATATCTGGGCGTCACTAATAATAACATAATAACGTCGGTAGTTCTACCCGATTACTTGTCTGTGGCCATTCTCTGCCTGTAATATCTGGGCGTCACTCATTATAACACAATAACGTTGGTGGTTCTACTCGATTATTTGTCTGGGGCCTTTCTCTGCCTGTAATATCTGGGCATCACTAATAATAACATAATAACGTCGGTGGTTCTACTCGATTACTTGTCTGGGGCCTTTCTCTGCCTGTAATATCTGGGCGTCACTAATAATAACACAATAACGTCGGTAGTTCTACCCGATTACTTGTCTGGGCCTTTCTCTGCCTGAAATATCTGGGCGTAACTAATAATAACATAATAACGTTGGTGGTTCTACTCGATTACTTGTCTGGGGCCTTTCTCTGTCTGTAATATCTGGGCGTCACTAATAATAACACAATAACGTTGGTGGTTCTACTCGATTACTTGTCTGGGGCCTTTCTCTGCCAATAATATCTGAGCGTCACTAATAGTAACATAATAACCTCGGTGGTTCTACTCGATTATTTGTCTGGGACCTTCCTCTGCCAATAATATCTGAGCGTCACTAATAATAACATAATCACGTCGGTAGTTCTACTCAAATACTTGTCTGGGGCCTTTCTATGCCAATCATATGTAGGCGTCACTAATAATAAAATGTCCCTCCTCCTCACCCCCCCCCCCCCCTTCGAAAGTTACTGTTGAGCGTTTGTCGCTTTCAAAGTGCATGAGTGAGCGTTTGTCCTCCCTTCGAAAGTTACTGTTGAGCGTTTGTCCGCCTTGATAATACATAGGCTAGCTTTTTGTCCTCCCCTCGAAAGTTACTCATGAGCGTTTGTCCGTCTTAAAAGTACATGTTTGTCTGCCCTTCAAAAGTTACCGGAGAGCGTTTGTCCGTTTTATAAGTACATGGGCAAGTGTTTTTCATCCCTGACATAATGCCGTGTTAGCTTTCAAAATTGATTTGAGAGATTGCTCCCAGATGACTTTTGTCAGGGATTGAAGTAAACTTTTATAGTCAATTACAAAATAGTGCACAAAATATTTTTGAAGAGACATTATTCTCAATATTTCAATTATATTAAAGGACTTATATATAGGACTTAGATGATAAAAGAAAAAGAACAAAGCGAACAATAATTACTTATGTTACATGTATATCAGAGTGAAATGAAGGCTTGCAAAGGGCAATACAGTACTTGACTATCAAAAATGTATTTAGAAATATACAGGATCTACAGAAACATGATCACGTCGCATCTTAATTATTGAGTCAACGTCATTTTAACAGAATATGACGTCATAATTAAATGCATTCTTCAAAAGTACTTTGCAAACTTAGGTAATCATGACGTAGGTATAATGACGGCTCTACGTGAACTCCGCACAGAGACTGCGTATGACAAATTCTGGTCTTGTGTAAATGAGCAAATCGACAGATGTGACGTCAATGAGCCGTCGCTTCCTCGAAGAGGAAAAATCCTTAGAGGTTCGAGAGTGGAAATAGCTGTCGGATTATCCCAATCTCCTCACAGCGATTACGTCACGCGTTGCTACTTTAATCTCTGCCCCCAGCAAGGATCACGTGACGATAGAGTATCACGTGAAGTAAACATGGCGGCCTCCATAAACTTTAAAATTTGACTTTCATAATTTCATATTTTTTCATATTTTAAGTTACTTTTTATTTTTAACATGATAAATTAATATTTTTAAAGGAAATATACTATTTTTTGAGGAGATAAGTCCAGAAAAAAATAAAAATAAAAAAAACACTATCCGCCTGAATTTGGGCGAAAAAACTTGCTGGTGGCAGTGATATAATGTACTGTCAAGGGAAGTAATCACTGCGGGGAGTTTGTGATTATCCGGCTACACTGAAAGACATATACCGACAGCAGAACTGCGTGGTGCTGGACCTTGCTACCACCAGAATCACTGACCGTTTTGACCAGCCCGGTTACAGGACGAACCAACACCTAGAGGACATGGTAGGGTAATGTACAGTAGTACACCAGCGTTTAAGGTTACGCTAGTCAGGTTAAAAGGTTGTTTATCGTAGTGGTATTAATGACGTATTTCGTATGACGTAGCATTCGCGTAACAGCTAGAAAGAAAAGGATTATCAAACTCCGCACAGGGTTTACGACATCGCTACGCTCGCTTAAAACCACTGCCATCATACAAAATCACGTGATGATAGTAACCAACAGGCAGATTAGCTATGACGTCTTTGCCTGCCAACAGAGACTGCAGACACTCGATCTGTTTGGGTTTCGCTTTTATTAAGGAGTCGACCTCCGTTATTACTTTGTGAATTTCTTCAACAGTATCCATTGATTGTTTACATTGAACCGGTGTAATACTGAAATTTCGCCCTCGGCGAAAGGACGGAAATGGCCGAGTTGTTACGATTGTAGTGATAAATACATTCTTTTTTTTTCTTCATCGTTAGAATTTGTTGTTTTTTTTTATCCATTATTAGTCGTTTTTCTTACATACACATTCATTCCGATTGTTATTTTACTGAACAAAAATTAAAAGTAAAAAAATCAAATCCTTCCAAATCTGGAAGGATTTCTGTGTG
This sequence comes from Sinonovacula constricta, assembly GCA_007844125.1. Taxonomy (NCBI): domain Eukaryota; kingdom Metazoa; phylum Mollusca; class Bivalvia; order Cardiida; family Solecurtidae; genus Sinonovacula; species Sinonovacula constricta. Next base: position 28,880,330 of record CM017556.1, on the reverse strand, counting down.
GTAGCAGAGATTCTCCTTACTGAAAGGGGGGGGGGGGTCACTGAGTTGGAGATTGAAGGATTATACCAGACAACAATCGGAACACCTCGGATAATTCACGAATCATCTCTCGGATGTATGTAGGTAGTCGGATCACCTCGGCCATTTATCTAAATAGGACTTCTTTTGAGACAGACGTCAAAACAAAGATGGCAGCTCGGGTGACAGCTCACTACTGTACGATGCCAGTAAAACTTCAATTTGTGGCGGCTTCAAATTAAATCATCCGATTTTAATTTACCCAGCGCAGCAGAAACGCAGCTGTCAAACGATGGCATTGTTTATGTTTTTTTTGCGAACTACTTAGGCATATTCTTTTTCCGACTTCCGGCGAACAAAACGATCGTGATTTCATTAAGTATTATTGCATCAGATACATCCGAGGGATGATTGTCCCGTGGACGGAATTACCCGAGGAGTTCCGATTGGCTAGACAATTCATTTGTTTATTTTTAACTGGGTTTCGTGAATGTTCTGGAGACTTCTGTGTTCTAGAAAAAAATTCGGTCTATATAAGGGTTTGTTAGCCGATTTTAAGTTTAAGTTTGGACATAGAGTTTGGACATTAATTTTGGACATAAAGTTTAGAAATACTTGCAGCTTTTACATTAAACCTTTCTGTGTTTGAACATACGTGGACTTATATTCTACGGTGATATAAATATTAAAGTGTTGGATTTGGAATTATATTAATTACATTCGTGTATTGTTCTTCCTTTGGCTAATTTCATATGTGCGTACCTACTAGGACATTCTACCGAAACCTATTCAGGATTATTCGACGTTGGATTATTACTTGGACTATTAAAGGGACACCTCCTAAAGGGACAAACTGTAAGCTTACATTTGTTTTGCATTCTCAACACCATTACTTCGGTTAGTAAACGTGCAATTTTATAAATAAATCATAAATAGCGACACCGGTCGTAACAGTAGTGAAAGTCGCACGGTCACATCTGGCTACTAGGAGGACATAAAATACCTGGTTGACTTCTACGGAACAGACATTGATTTACCTGTTAAATCTAACTACGCTTCAAGCAGATAAAATATTATATAATGAAAACCGCACATTTCCGACTACATTATTAAATAATCGATTACTATTATTGACAGTACCATCAATTATCGTAATAACTAATCTTCCATTGTAACATTGACAATATTTTATCTTATGTTACAATTGTTCACGGTTAATTTAAAACTACAGAAAATTATAATTTTCAATCTATCAACTTAAGATGTACATCTCATTCAAATAAGAATATTCGTGTATCTGCCGGATGGAAATGTCTTATGTATTGTAACGTCTGCAATGACAATGTTGACCTGTAACTAACTTTTCATACATGTATGTCTTTTTATACTCATATATTGTTGTAAACAATTTGAGTTTAATAAAGTTTATGTTTGTATGCACTTTACTTTTCGGCGACTTTGATGCTCTGCTTGAACTGTTTCTTGTTTAATTATTTATCAAGCTTTGCATTTGACAGTTCAGCATTTGTCTTCCGCTTAATTGAAAGCTCTCAATACAATGTAAAACACTAAGAAAATGTTAAATTGCGTCTCTCTAATAAAATTCTGGAAGGAAAAAAACTCTCAGCTAAAAAAAAAAATAGCTGCAAAGAAAGTTTGTATTTTAACAATAAAAAAGTAAAAGTATTTTATTTTACTACTCCGCTAATTGTTTACTGTAAAACACACACCAAAAAAAAAACACACACAAACAAACACGGAAAAATAATAAAAGCGCTGAAAGGTGCTGTTTGGGTGGTGTCAGTGGAACCCTGTAAATGTGTACAAGTGTGTGAAAGTTAACTCCCACTTATTTATTTCGTCACCACTACACTCCAGTGATGTGAATCCCGACATCCCGAGTGCGCAATTCTTTTCCGAAGTCGTGCGATAACTTCAGACTGAGATTCTGAGATGACACGAGTGATCTTAGTTTGTACTGAGCCGAAGAAGGCGCTGAGGCCCGACGCGGGTTATTGCAGGTATCTCTGCCTAGTAGATTATGCATAGTCAGTGGAACGCTCGTTATATTAACAGTTCGCTCCCCGTTTAGACCCTTTCCTATAGTCACTGGGTGATATTCCTGCGCCGCAATGTTCATTCCTATTTCCATCATATCTGCATTACGTAATAATATCACTTGAACTTTCAGCTGACACAGGTTATAATATTAATGTTAACATTTAATACTTAATTGGACACAAATTACGCGCCTTGTCTCCTTAGACATTTATATTTGTCCTCTACAAGCACTACTTCTTCCCAGGCATGAATAATTGACCACGAGTAGTCATGCAGGGTCAATCCTTCGTGCTTCCTCATAGAACTGGGTGGTGCCGCAAGCGACTTTGCCCAAAAATCATTATAATCAAAACTCCTATCTCGTACAAATAATAAGTACATTTAGGCCCTTTAAACATCTGTTGGGTAGTTTGCTTTTGTTAATTCATTTCCATTCTTGAATGAATTATAAAATTACCACAACAAACGGCAAAATTGTCAGATTGTTCAATGACTACTCCAAAGACAGTCAGCTAAACAAACAAGACATGGTTTCACATGTATCAGAGATATCGCGAAGTTTCATTCTACGTAAGTAATCATTTGAATTTCTAGACAAAGTGCACTATTGTTTTGACCTTCTATATACTGCAGTGTCTAATTATTATGAAACAACCGTAGCTAAGATCTGTTTTTATTATCTAGAACGCGCCGCTATTGGAACCATTATATTTATCGATGGTAATAATTTAAATATTTAAATTTCGCTCTCCCGTATTGAAGAACAAAATTGTATGGTATGTATGTAAATATACACTTCCGTTAGGTCACGTGGTAACGACTTCCGGTCTATGTGTGTGGACGACAATGACCAATCCCCAGTTATCGAGGAGACGAATCGATTTGTCGATCGGACAATCAGTAAATCGCCTTGAGTTCAAGTTTTTCTCCTGTCCCGACAGTTGTTCTGTCTGCTTCTGAAGCGAACCATAAGGAAACACGTCAACACGCCAGAAGATCAATTTATTTGATCGGTAAAGTTACCTGCCTCTCGATCGCGGGATAGAAAAAAAACACGCGGAAAGGTCACGTGATTTAATAGGTGTCGTCTGCTTCAGTGGCTAGAAGTGGGGTAGACGTGTATTGTGTTTGTGTGTGTGTGGTGGCGCAGGAAACTAACCCCTCGTGACTAGTAATAGCAGAACGTTCTTGGTTGAGTGGAATCAGTTATTGGTTGGACGGTTAAGAGGACTGTTTATCGATACACTGTGGCGAAATTTGTTTCCAGGTGAAAAATAACTCGGCTTCGAACAAAACAGGTGCATTTGAGGCAAAGGGTTACAATAAGTGCACATTTTTGGAATAGTAATGCTGAAACCGTAATTATGTAGTCATGTTTTGTTAGATGTTGGTAAGTACAATGATGTCTGGCTTTTTCAGCATTTTTAGCTTTTGATCATAGATGTTGAGCATATATGTTGACAGCAAGAGTAAAGCAATGTACGTTATTTGTAACTAGTATCATTTGTCTTGTAGAAATGACGGTCACTTGAAGCAGATAAACTGATAAATAGTTACATTATCATAATGACATTTACCTTGGACTAAAAGAATTGTAATTCATATTTACATATTTTTAATTATATATGTATCGGAATGATTTTGTTTCTGATGTAAGAGCGATTTTATTTCACTTAGTAGTTAGCAAAGCAGCATTTTTACGAGTAACCACGAGTGAAATAGTCTTAATGCTGAGCACCAGTTGAAATAAATTCCATCAGACATCAGAAAAAATAAGAAATTTTCTGTTTATTTCATGCAAAAAAACTTATATTTTAAAAATAAACATATTTTGATATTTAAAAAGTCGTAATTACTAAGATAATTCTGAACGCATTTAAAGCAATGGAAATAATTCAGTTGGGAAAGATTACATCTTATACTGTGTGTGTAGTAGCACAAGGTTTAGTCATTTTTTGTTTTCTTAATTAAGAATTTAAAAGTAAACATTAGTATGAAGTAAAACAATAGCTGTGTAGAGTAATTTCCCTGATATAAACTTTGGTCAAAGTCAAAGGCAAGATTACCGGTCCGAAATCATATAATATGCATGATCTTATCTATCAATTTTGCCATTGTCCATTCCTTTTTAATAGTTCTGTAATTCTCCTATATTTTTACCAATGCAAAAACGTAGAAAATCATTTCATGTCCATTTATTATTGCGTTACCTTACTACCGGAAGTGTTACCTGACATGTTTTTTTCTTTGTTCTTTTTCAATTGTCACTTTAGAACAGCCAAAACAAAATTGTTCAACTTGGTGCTAAGCCCTCCTCAAAGTTATCATTGCACTTTATTTATCATTCTGTATTACCTTTGCCATAATATATTTTTAATTAAACATTCGTTTTGTCAGCAGTGGAACTTTAAAGCTATAAAGACTCAGTTTCGTGGTTTTATTGCGAAACATGTTTATTCCTTCATATTTAATTAAAATATTGTATAACACAACTCTAAACAATTCTGTTGGGGACTCACATGACATGTACGTTCGTGTTCCTCTGCAAATATTAAACAAGCTTGAAATCCGTTTTTTCCAGACCATATACTTTTGAAACACATAAGGTCATTTTGCAATCCGCCCTTCCACAACAAGGAAAAGAAACAGGAAAATATGTCTAGGTCGTTTAAATGAAAAACGATATTGTGCTAATGGTGTTTGGATGGCTGAGGATAAGTGATAAGAACTGCTGTTTAAAATCAATAGAGTCACAATAATCGATGTATTGCATGGTTAGTTTAGAGCTTTGTTCGTTCGACGGAACATTTCCTATCTTTGTTATAGACATATGTTGTCAATGACAGTAAGCATTTTTAAATAAGGAGTAACATTTTTAAGAGATATTCAGTCTATTATATATTTATTCCAATCTGAATAGAATACACGGTAATCTTATAATTAATAAATTTGGACTGTCATTACCTTTTATACATTAAAATGAACTCGTCCGCAAATGCAAGAACAAAACCAAAATAATAAACTAAAATTTAGCTGATGTAGATAAATTGTGAAAAAAGTGACGCATAGGTGCAAATGATATATTAATTTAATAATAATCACGCAATACCGTGTCGTTTGCTGGCAGCTAAATCCCACTTTCAGACGTACCTACATCTATAATAACTGGAGGCGTACAAATACATCAGAACATACATCCGACATGTTAGACCCGTAAGACTGTGGGTTTTATTTCTTCTAATCAGCAAGTTTCCATCGCCTGCACCACGCACGTGTTTTAACAACAACGGAATCATAAGCCGGATAACTCTTTTTTTCTCAATCAAGTTAAAATCATGAATAATTCATAACAATCGCAACAAGCAGCCCGGTTTAAAACACTTTAGGATAAAACAATACTCAGCTCGAAATTAAGAACAATCTAAAAGTTATAATTGTACTTTATTCATATCATATTCTGAAAATCTTAAACAATAAAAAAACAAAAAACTATATATTGACAAATGCGATATATATCAGTAATTGCTTTGGACATATCACAAACAATACAATATAAGAACATTGCAGAAGCATGCACATATCGACTAACGACAATTATAGAACAAATTTCTCGGGAGGATCTAAACTGATCGCTTACAACATGGGGACTGTTAGCACGTATATATATATATATTGTACCATTACAATTATACTCCCCCATAACGTAAACCATTATAATTGGAGCGAAATTGAATATGTATATGCCAATGTCATATAAATCACATATCAAGAATAACAAGAATAAAAAGCAAAGTTGAATTTATTTACATTCTCTATTAGAACCAATTAAACTGTGTGACCACTTCTCTCCACATTTTTTTTTCTTGTTAATAACATAATTATATTAAAATAACGTAATAATATTAATAATGAAGTCAATGTGTCAGCAATCAATTATGATTAATTAAAGAACCCAATTCAGTGATCTTAAATTTGATCAGACTCAAGGTCAACGTCAACAACAGTACTGTAACCTCTTATTCAAGTTTATCGCGTTCATTGTGTTGTGTCATTACCGTTGGTCTGTAAGATGCAGTACTTCGAGAAATGTTCCTATTTAACATCAATTTATACATATAATATTGCGTTTGGCCTTATAGGATCTTTTCCGTAATATATTATTTTAGATTTAATTGACTAAGTTTAACTGTATTAAATTTAATTTGACCATATGGGATTGAAAATTGTTCATGAAACAATAATTTAAATCACAAATGAATCAAATTTACCTTCAAAAGTTTCCATTTACCTCATTAAAATCAAATCATATTTGATTTCATTTGTCAATATTATATTGACATTAACCACAAACAAGCCCGAATTTAAATGCAAATTAATTTGATTGTATTTTAGTTATAACAAGTATTTAACAAGCTAGTTTCTGCACATAGTTGTTGACTTGTTTGATATATGTCCTGCACGAGTGTAACGCATTCACTGTTGCTGAGCTTCTCTTGTAGCCATGACTCATCGACCGCGGGATAAAGAAACCCTGATAATTGATCTATTGTCTGAGCAATGCCAGATTGTTCATGTCTCTTGATAATTGATCTATTGTCTGAGAGATGTTATATTGCACCTGTCTCCTGACAATTGATCTTTTGTCTGAGAGATGCTATATTGTCCATGTCTCCTGATAACTGATCTATTGTCTGAGAGATACTATATTGTCCATGTCTCCTGATAACTGATCCATTGTCTGAGAGATGTTATATTGTCCATGTCTCCTGATAACTGATCTATTGTCTGAGAGATGCTATATTGTCCATGTCTCCTGATAACTGATCTACGGTCTGAGAGATGCTATATCGTCCATGTCTCCTAATGACTGATCTATTGTCTAAGAGATGCTATAACGCCTATGTATCCTGATAACTGATCGATTGTATGAGAGATGATATATTGTCCATGTCTCCTGATAACTGATCCATTGTCTGAGAGATGTTATATTGTCCATGTCTCCTGATAACTGATCTATTGTCTAAGAGATGCTATATCGTCCATGTCTACTGATAACTGATCTATTGACTGAGAGATGTTATATTGTCCATGTCTCCTGATAATTGATCTATTGACTGAGAGATGCTATATCGTCCATGTCTCCTGATAATTGATCTATTGACTGAGAGATGATATATTGTCCATGTCTCTTGAGCATTAATCTATTGTCTAAGAGATGTTATAAAGCCTATGTCTCTTGATAACTGATCTATTGTCTAAGAGATGCTATATCGTCCATGTCTCCTGATAACTGATCTATTGTCTAAGAGATGCTATATCGTCCATGTCTACTGATAATTGATCTATTGACTGAGAGATGTTATATTGTCCATGTCTCCTGATAATTGATCTATTGACTGAGAGATGCTATATCGTCCATGTCTCCTGATAATTGATCTATTGACTGAGAGATGATATATTGTCCATGTCTGTTGAGCATTAATCTATTGTCTAAGATATGTTATAAAGCCTATGTCTCTTGATAACTGATCTATTGTCTGAGAGATGCTATATCGTCCATGTCTCCTGATAACTGATCTATTGTCTAAGAGATGCTATATTGTCCATGTCTCCTGATAACTGATCTATTGTCTGAGAGATGCTATATCGTCCATGTCTCCTGATAACTGATCTATTGTCTGAGAGATGCTATATCGTCCATGTCTCCTGATAACTGATCTATTGTCTGAGAGATGCTATATCGTCCATGTCTCCTGATAACTGATCTATTGTCTGAGAGATGCTATATCGTCCATGTCTCCTGATAACTGATCTATTGACTGAGAGATGCCATATTACCCATGTTTCCTGAGAAGTGATCTATTGTCTGAGAGATGCTATATCGTCCATGTCTCCTGATAACTGATCTATTGTCTGAGAGATGCTATATCGTCCATGTCTCCTGATAACTGATCTATTGTCTGAGAGATGCTATATCGTCCATGTCTCCTGATAACTGATCTAGTGACTGAGAGATGCCATATTACCCATGTTTCCTGAGAAGTGATCTATTGTCTGAGAGATGCTATATCGTCCATGTCTCCTGATAAATGATCTATTGTCTGAGAGATGCTATGTCGTCTATGTCTCCTGATAACTGATCTATTATCTGAGAGATGCTATATTGACCATGTCTCCTGATAACTGATCTATTGTCTGAGAGATCTATATTGTCCATGTCTCCTGATAACTGATCTATTGTCTGAGAGATGCTATATCGTCCATGTCTCCTGATAACTGATCTATTGTCTGAGAGATGCTATATTGTCCATGTCTCCTGATAACTGATCTATTATCTGAGAGATGCTATATCGTCCATGTCTCCTGATAACTGATCTATTGTCTGAGAGATCTATATTGTCCATGTCTCCTGATAACTGATCTATTGTCTGAGAGATGCTATATCGTCCATGTCTCCTGATAACTGATCTATTGTCTGAGAGATGCTATATTGCCCATGTCTCCTGATAACTGATCTATTGTCTGAGAGATCTATATTGTCCATGTCTCCTGATAACTGATCTATTGTCTGAGAGATGCTATATCGTCCATGTCTCCTGATAACTGATCTATTGACTGAGAGATGCCATATTGCCCATGTCTCCTGAGAAGTGATCTATTGTCTGAGAGATGCTATATCGTCCATGTCTCCTGATAACTGATCTATTGTTTGAGAGATGCTATGTTGTCCTTGTCTCCTGATAACTGATCTATTGACTGAGAGATGACATATTGCCCATGTCTCCTGAGAAGTGATCTATTGTCTGAGAGATGCTATATCGTCCATGTCTCCTGATAACTGATTTATTGTTTGAGAGATGCTATGTTGTCCTTGTCTCCTGATAACTGATCTATTGACTGAGAGATGACATATTGCCCATGTCTCCTGAGAAGTGATCTATTGACTGAGAGATGCTATATCGTCCATGTCTCCTGATAACTGATCTATTGTCTGAGAGATGCTATATCGTCCATGTTTCCTGATAACTGATCTATTGTTTGAGAGATGCTACATTGTCACCAGAATCTGGCAAAAGGGAGAGTTGTAAAAAAATAATATTTTTAGCTGGAGCGCGACGCCTATATATGGAATGTGCACTGAAATTTGCACTTGGAGAATAGTTTGTTGTGGATTTTCTTAACCTGATAAAATACGGGTCCGAATTCGGTATACGGCGTTCTATTTTATTTAGTTATCTATTTTTATATTAATTAATTTGTGTGGGTCTATAACTTTCAAAGTAACTTTGAAAAAAAACACAATAAGATACTGAGAAAGAAACAACATGCTACGTTCGAGAAAAATACTATCTGAACAATACTTAATTTGTGTAATGTGAAGCTGCTGCACATGTGCACTTTCTGCTTGTACGTTTTAGTTTTATGGTTAATTATGATAAATTTGCAACTTTTTTTCTACATATGTAACATACAAAAACCTTTTAACTGGTGTCGAATTTTGCGTTTTATTTTGTTTTAAACCATTCTATGACCTCATGAATATAAGTTATACATAGTGTTTCTCTTGATTTATAGTATACCGAGAACTTTCAAATAAAATCCAAAACTTTTCAAATGTCTTTGTTTCTTGCTTACACTTATTGCTTTAATCTATATACCTCTTTCACTTTTTGCGTCGCCTTTGAGGCTTCGCATCAACGACTTTTCTTGTATTTGACTATAGTGTCCACCAAAATATTGTTTAGTTTTCATGTTGAAATACAAGTGTATATCGCCGAACTGCGCATGTGTGAATATATGTCAGATGTACACGCCAGAGGTAAACAGTACGTTAAATGTCTCGATAATTACGCAAGCATTTTAAAAGTGATATCCGACAGTTTGCCAACATCTTATATATGTAACAATATCTGTAAATAAGAAAGATTGGGATTCCTGCTATAAATAGACATCGACGTCACAGCGGATGACGTGGATGAACTTAAACATAAGTGGTCACATTTTTTTGGTTTAAACATAGCTTACTGCAGCGTGGTTCAGATAGGAAATGTTTGTAATGACGATTGTGACGTTATGGTTCACCTTTCCTACAGGTGTAGTACATCAATAAACAACATTTTACGAGATGTGTTCATATAGCAATGGTTTACTAAGATGTATAATAAACTCATTTTGGTCCAAACTGTCGGATACCACCTTTAATACATAGAAAGTGCAGACAGTGTGTTTTCTTCGAAAAACTGTGACCAAGTTATTTAAGCGTTGAAATGATATTGACAAAATGGAGATCGTCGTTTCAAAAAATCCAAATGGGTTGCCAGTTTATTTAGATCTTTATAGGTATAGCTCTGTTTGCAATTTTAATCAGTTATAGATCTACATTAACAGTACATATTTGTATACAAAGTACATTACTTTTAAAAAACACATACATGTTTAACCTTTACGCTTTGAACTAATTTGATATTTTCTTTAGATTTCTTTTTAATTATATCAAACAAGAGCAAAAGGTTGCCCATAAGGTCAAATACACTTATTCGAAGCTTAGTAATACTAAATTGTTACTATCATGATTGTCATTCTAATCATATCACCATTATATCACCATGTAACAAATCATATAAGCATCCAACAAACAATTTTTCAGTCATATGGAGACAGTATCAACTTAAAATATCTTATAATATATATAATACCACAGCCAGTCTCATTAGTAATATCATGCCATCGATATATGACATGATACTACAATCAGTCTCATTATCCTTACATTTGGTGTACCAGTACTGGGATAACCATTAAAATGCAGATGATATGATGTATCTATGTATGATAAATATGGAATTGATGTGATGTAAATAACTGTTTCTGATATGTTTACTGTTTCCACATGGGGGGGGGGGGGGGGGGGGGGGAGGGTGCGGTGATATGTCTGTTTGAGTTTGAACAATATACACTGGTATATTCATAGTCCTCCTCCTCCTCATCTTTTTTTAATATATCATCATCATCAACATCGTCATCTTTTTTCAGAACAAAATGCTTAGACAACCAAATAAAAAGGCTGCTTCATGAAATGAGATTAAGTCTGGCTGTGAAAAATGCCAAAACCACCAAGAAGAAATACCTTTCACCTGGGAAGACAGTGCGTGTCCGGAGAGCTATTTTGCTCATAGAGAAAGACAATGTATCTATTGGGAAATCTGCAGTTCTTGGCTGGTGAAGAGAAAAAAAGGGCAACTCCATTTACAGATTCTCGGCGAGAATAGGAATAACTGTTAAATAAATAATCTTTTTGTTTGCTCATAGACAATCAGATTTGTGACTTGGTTCCTGGCATGTTTTATGCCAAACAGATTCACTGCTTTATTTATCATTTACAATCCATAAAATCATACACCCAATATGCTGTGATAAATATTTATGAGTTATGAAATTAGCTGTTTACAACTTACACTGCAAAAGGTATGCAACCTCTTTTAGGTATGAAAAATAGATCTCAAAAGTACTATAATGTTTACTGTATGTTGAAATACATGGCCTTTCTTAGTGTTCAATCCTTATTATTGTATTTTTATACAATATTTATAAATGTTAAGTAGTTATATTGTGTTCACATACGATCTAGTCAGTGGCATTTTGTGTACATTTTATATCATTTCATAAGAAATTATTGAGGAGAGGTTTTGATTTCCTTTTAATGATTTGCCTTTGTCTTTACATTTTTAGTAGACTTCATTCCATATTGATTATGCTGCAATATTGTTTAAAGCAGCCTGGACACAGATTTTCTATTTAGCATTTTTTCAAATTTTGCTCATTTACTAAACCTTTGATTAACCACATTCAATCTGTACTGAAAAATCCTGACAGGTTACTTAAAAATATATTAATATACCTTCCATTAAAAGATCTTAATGCATCATCAAACGGTAAACAATAGTGATTAGCCCATGAGTTACACACTATTTGAAATGAAAATGCAGTATCAGTCACAACTCTTAACGTCTTGCACCGCCCCTAAAATTATTAAAATTACGGAAATATCCCAACTCATGTCTGGTGTATGGATGTAACTGGTATGTTTAAATAGACAAGGTTTCAAATTGATTTGTAAATGCTGTCGATAAAATATATGACACTTAAATTATGTTTATCACAGAATAACCCAGCTTTGTCTAGAGCCCTTTAAGCATTTTGGCCTTATTTGTTATTAAAAACACGTGTTATCTTTCACATACATCTCGTACTAATAAACAAATAAAGCAGCCACAGTTCAGAAAATTTCTTATTAAGATCTGTTATGTTTGCTTGAATGCACGTTTGTTTGTCTTACCCGCCATTCAAATTCCAGTAAATTCATACTAATAAAATCCAGGATTGTTGTAAAAAAACTAATATTTGACCTGACAAAACGTACAAAATGCATGTGATTTAGTCATTGTAAGTTAAAACTTGTAATTCCAATCACTGATTTCAATTAAAGTTTACTCAATGTTATTTGATCTTGTATTTACATCCCATCACAATTAACTCTGTGTGTGTGTGTGTGTGCGTGCGTGTGTGTGCGTGTTCTGTGCGTGCATTAGTTGTTGTCTTGGGTGCTACAGGTGTTTTTTAAACTACCATACTTTGTGCAGATGTTGCACCGAAATAGTGAACGAGAGAGACGTAGACCAGAGAGCTGCTGGAAACAGCGGACTCAACTTGAGGGAGCAGCCATATGATATGAGTATGCTTCATTGAAAACAATTTGATAGCATTATTCATGAGAAAAAAAAATCAAACATATCGTTGACATATTTAAGTTGCATTGTTGTGACAAATACGCCGTTTCTGGTGCTTTGAGACGATCCGTAGGTAACGTTTATCACGTGATCCGCTATACCCTAAAGTGATCCGCAACTACCCAAATTGATACATATTAAAAACTGAAGCGTTTGCAAAGAAATATACGTCCGAGTTTAAACTGGTTAGCATTTTTGGAAAGGGGACATTTTTTTGCAATGTAAATGGTTATTCGGTATTTTGAAAACACTTGTCTCTAATGCGTTTGCAGCGAAAATGTCGTTTGTGATCCGCTACACCCCAAACGACTGTATCTACAACTATCAAACAGAAATTTTCTGAACTGTGGCTGCTTTATTTGTTTATTAGTACGAGATGTATGTGAAAGATAACACGTATTTTTAATAACATCAAGTTGTTTATTTTATTTTTTGTCTAGAAGCGTTTATGTATCGCCAGTCATGAGTTGCTGTTTGGGACAGGTGCATGCATTGTAAATGTATGCTGATAAATGCTCCTGGCTGATTGTCTTCATTACTTATAAGAAACCACTGTTTATTTTGTACTTGTCCGGCTGCCGATTTATGACTTTTCCGGTACTAATTTAAGGATCAGTGACCAGTAGCCCGAAACTGCATTTTGACTTGTCGCGGACGTCGGGCTACAGTATTTTTTTCAGCCCTGATATAATGGGACTTTGTTTCAAAATTATTAGATCAAACTCTTTTTTACTTTCAGATAAAGCATGCCGTCATCTCAAATAAAACCGAACCTCGGCTAAGTTTGACAACACACCAACAATCAAAATGCTTGCAATAATAAAAAGAACATTACAGAGTGTAAGATTTATGACGTCACGACCACCTTGTTGCGTAATGATGACTTCAATGGTGTTCTTGTTGATCGCCATGGTGATGCTGGACGGTAAGTTCTTAAACTTTTGTTGTTTTTTTTCGTTATCGCTCGAGAAATGTTATAAACACAATAGCAGCAATATAAATACTATCAAATTTAAATTCAGATGTTGATAAAAATCGTACTAATTATTTTGTCACTAGGCCAATTTTAACTGAAGGATCGTCTCCAAAGACAATTCGTATCCTTATTCGCCAGATTTTAAAATGCCAAAATCAGAATTATCCAATGGTTGGAAATGGTTTCAAACTCGGACTAAAATCTAAAATTCGGGTATTTTGTATCTTTACATATATTTAATACATTAAATACGCTTTATCAATTTCCGATTTTATTCTCTATCTTAATTGTTTTTTTACATATATTCAATACATTAATTACGTTTTGTCGATTTCCGATTTTATTCTCTACCTTAATTGATTTGTATCATTGAAGCTAATAGATCTAGAAGCTTTTTTTATTTGTGAAACATCATTAATGCAAAGTTTATGTATTATTTAATTTGTTTGACCCCTGAACGAATGACACACGCTTTTGGTATTGTTATCGTTGGGTATTACGGACACATTCCCGTACACTATACATGTCCTAATTCTATACAAGTTGCATGGGATATTTTCTTTCTTTGTATATATACCCAACATCCGCCCCACAGCGTTTTGTTTCGTTTATCACGCGAAACTATTCGTAGAAAACGTTGCAGCTGCTCTTAGACCAAATGTTCAAAAGGCAAACGTATGTATAATTAATCAAGAAAGCTTTCTCAACAATTTCGCAAACCCTTACAGGCTTTTAAAGGCTTTTCCAAGAAGTAGACAATATCAAAATAAAAAGAAGAAACTGCCATAATTTTTATTTGTATGAGAACGTGCATGACTGTCAGTTTGATTCAAATAAATAAATAAATGTTGTTTCACGGATTCATATTTTATACAATTGCTATTGATGGAAAAAATAATGGCTTGTCATTTCCTTGGCACATAATACACAGACCTGCCTTACGTTAAAATTGCATTAGTTTCAGGACCTTAAAAATCAAACAATAAAAAAATCTTCGTAATTTATTTAAATTCATCTGATTTTGTCCTGGATTAATTGTGTTCTCTTTGTTTCAATTCGTTCTACTTTCCGATTTCCTAGCGCACCAAGATTTTAATACCAGCAACCAGAGCTAGATATGATAACACGTTTGAAATATCAATAACTCTATTGTGTGGTACACACAAAAGACTGGCAAATATTAGTCAAGCAAAAAGCGTTGTTCTTTTGATATGTAGTATTCGATTAAATTATTCACATTAGTTCCCGCAGAGCTCACTTTACACGTGGGGCATTAAACGAACTGGTTTTATTTAGTATCGTTTGATACATTTAACAGCCATTCGATGAAATGCTATTTCATAAACGCCCATCGCCATCTACCATATATGAAAAGAATAATCGCCAAGGCGTTAATCATCATCGTCATCGTCATCATCATCATCATCAATATCATAATCATCATTATCATCATCACCCATCATTATCACCCGTCATCATCATCAACATCACCCATCAACAACAACAGAAACACCATTATCATCATCACCCCTCATCATCATCATCATCATCATCATCATCATCATCATCATCATCATCATCATCATCGCCATTGTCAGAAACAGACAAAATCCATTGCGATCGTGTTATGGTGTTATATGACAATCCTCCAACATTGCTTGATGACAACCTTATGGCAGATTTGGAGGTCTACAAAGCAATACGTGTTGTACCATAGCACAAAAGGTTATTAGTCACCAAGTAAATAACCTTCCGAATAAATAAACACAACCTTGGAGGTTGGTGATATATCTGTTTGCACCCGTCTAGACGAAGAGACCTTATTATAGTTTAACACTGAATGTTAATTATATGAATATGCAAGAAATAGAACTCGCCGATCAGATAACTACCGTTTTTAAATATATGTAAATGAGTGTTAATATTTATTAAAGTAAGCCTTATTTTAAAACTATACCATTGACAACCGTCTTGTACATGGATGAAAAAATTAAGGACCTTTCGCCGGAAGGTGGCTGTTTTATCCCAAATCGGGAAAAACTGGACGGTGGCCGCTCAACTTGTGTGTGTCATCTGATGGTGTCCATCGAGGGTCTTAGACTACGTTAGTTATCCGAGACCGGACGATTTGTTTGTTTTTCTAGGATTTTTATGGTACGAAAAAGAAAGATAGTACAGGAACCTCATTTGCGTCGGTAGGCGCCATGAAAGGCGCCATCCGATGTACAGTTATCGTAAAAGTATCAGATCGTGACAGTACAGGCACAGGGCGGCCATCGTTTTGTCGGACGGTCGGCGGCAAGCTGGCATATGCTTAATACCTATTTCAATAACTTTTACCTGCAATCGTGTGCGTAATCTGCGCGATAATTGCTCGGTCCCAGCGCGACACCTTTTTGGTTTTATTATATACCGCACGGGTGCCGTCAGATATCTTAATCATCTGCACCCATGTCAGTCAGCAAAAACCGGCCAATGCCCATATGATTCATGGCCGCTCGAGGAAACAGTTCATGAAACAGTTATCGCGCGGCGCCTGACAGATCCAAAAATCACCGATGCTTGAAAATTGGACGGCACTCGTTATGTTTGTGAAGTACCACTTTGACAAATACGGTGTTGCTTTCACGATGGCAGCATGCCAAACGGTAAATGGTGCGGGAAACACCCGTTGAACAAAGTATAGCGAATGCTAAAAAAATGGTACAAATAGCAATTAAAGATTTGGCACGACTGCGGCATAATGGCATACAGATGGTCATGTATTCATCGCGTGCTTTTAAAGTAAGAGGGATGGGATTTGTCGGCTTTTTTGCCGATACTGTGCAGCGACATTTTTAACTTTATAGCATAGTTCCACTTATGACGTGCCTGGGACTGAACCCGGCCGGTCCATTATACTGACACCAACGAGTCAGGCGTAATGCTGTCCCCTTAGCCCTGAGCGTTAGGAGGGAAGCCACTACTACCAATTTTAAAGTCTTTGGTCTGACCCGGCTGCGGTTTGAACCCGCAAACTCCCGATTCGCAAGCTGACGCTCTACCACTTGAGCTACTGCGGCCGGTATATTAAAGTAAGAATAGCACTGTATCTCAACATAGGCTTTCTAAGACTCCAACACGTTTTAGATTTGACCTTAAAGCCTAACTAAAGAACAGAACATAAGCCGTTTCATCTACGTGCAACACTGGTGTCCAATATGGACAATTAACATACACGTATATTTGGAATTCCTGTTCTTGACAAAGATACCTAATCAAACCTTGTGTATTGAGTGTATGTACATACAAGCGAATCCCAGGCGACTTGTCCCTCTGTGATTTGCGTAACTAAACAATACAATCGTCATGTCGGACAATGTTTAGCCGGTCATTACATCGGTCTCGGTACAGTTCGCAGACAGGGTACGAAAGGAAATCGATCTGAAATTACAATGAGTCTCTCGGATTTTGAATTGCGTAAAACATGGCTTCCCCTGTAGCTTATTGATCTGAGCAGAGACCGCAAACGTTTAAATCAATTGTAATTTCCGTCTTAAGTCAGCACTGATAGCTGTAGCAGATTATCCAATGGTTGTTTGTTTAAGATTCATTCTATGCTCCCAGGAATAAGATATCATGTCAAAAGATTGTTGATTTATGGGTATGGACACCTTGAAAATAATTGTTGAAACAATAAAAGTTGTTAAGTAATTTGATACAGTTCATGTCTTTGTTGTTGTCGAGCCAGATTGCTTGACGCACTTGTCCTGAAGACATTTGGTTATCCGGGCATTTTCTGAACATTGGGTCACGATTTAGTTAACAAAGTTAGCATATATGTTTGCTAAGATGCGGGAATCACATTGCCAGTTCAACATTCAAGGTCACAATTAATAATCAAAAATTAGCTTTTAGCTTTTTAAAATGTTTTACAGTACCACCGATTGTCTTGCAGACGGCTCAAATGTGATATCCGACACTTTATCAATTTCTTGCGACTTGCAGCCTAGCTTGATAACAGTCTCGCCATCGAGCGGGATTCGAACCCGGTCGGCGGAGTAAGACACTAATTCTGTAAACATTTAGATTCAGGGTCGACTCTCTAACTCAATAATTATGTTAGAAGCATGGAAAGCTAAGCCCGTTTTAACTGACCACTTGAAAACCACCTCTCTAATATTCGCAAATCGTTTAGAACATATTCACCCTTCTCGCATTGCTGGCCTCACGACCCCTGCGATAGACACTCATCCTTGCTTATTTCATTATTTATACGACATTTCGTTATTGTCATTATGTGATACACAAGTCGCAATACGCATGACTAACTTTAAATGTTTAGTCATGCAAATGTATTGGATATTTGTTTGAATTTATTATATGCGAGTATCAATGTAAGCGATGTTTGGTGGCTATGCCGAGTTTTATTGTGACTGGGACGGTGTTGTTCAATTAGAAATTAATTCAATAGAGTAATATGTTGATCCGTGACAGTCGATGGGTTGATTTACTTTTAATAGCGTAGTAAAAGCGTGTTGATTAATACTGACTGATTATATTATATCGAGGATAAGCTTATCCAAAGTTAATTTAGGTATAGCAAATGCAATGCAGAACCTTTAATTGAAGAACCTTCAATTGAAAATAGGCCATAACTGCTTCTAAGCCGGAGGTTCTGGGTTCGGAATCACCGTATAGGTAACTCCAACCCCCCCCCCCACACACACACACACACACACACACCGCCCCCTCTACATTTTCACTTTCATCATTATTTCTTGATCACGCATGCCAGATTTAAGAAGAACAAGTGCCGTTTTATCTTTTTACGTTTTAAATGAATATATATTTATATATATATATATATATATATATATATATATATATATATATATATATATATATATATATATATATATATATATATATATATATATATATATATATATATATATATATATATATACAGAGACAGACAGAGACACACAGAGACACAGACAGAGACACAGACAGAGACACAGACAGAGAGAGAGAGAGACAGGGACACAGAGAGAGACACACAGAGACACAGAGAGGGAGAGAGAGGCGGGGGGGGGGGGAGAGAGAGAGAGGATGGGATGGGATTAACCGGCATTTTTGCCGATACTGCGCAGCGACATTAGAGAATTTTTCATGCTTAATTTGGTTCAAAATTTGTAACCACCGCACACTAAGCATAAGACTGGGGGTAAATTAGTCTTTTATATTGAATGGGTATCTATTTTACTATATATTATGGATGGTTTAAGTCGAACTAACAAAGTAATGTTTGGTTGATTTGTCCAAAATTTGTTATTAAACGTTGTTTTCTTATCTTACATGAGATCCTTTCATGTCGAATTTAGCTAAGAAAGACAATATTTAAATTATCCATAAAATAACAACCGGATGTTGAACTTTGAAAAAAAGCTTGAATACAGGTGTCCTTTACATTAAATGTGTAAATTCTCCCATTCTATCTACATGCTTCTGTATATTGTCTATAACAATTGCTGTAATTTAAGGTACCAATATATTCGATTATTCGAGCATTTATTCCACTCTTTTAAGATTATAAGTGGCAGAAACGGACACATTTCTATAAAGTATTCTAATTTTCTTATAGACATTCACTTTTATAATAAGAAGATTAAAAAGATTGAAACAGAAACAGTAACACAAAAATCTTCACAGTTGTTTCACATATTAAAAGGTTACAAACTGGCAAAATGGAGTTGTGGTTAATAATATATATTGTTAAATATATAAATGTAGTGATATGGAGTCATAACAAGGCACATAAATGTAATAAATTTGTTCTTAAAGATGGTCTTTAACCTTTAAGAATCAACTCAATTTTACAAGAGCAGACGAATATTATTTTACATATAATACATGTACAACCTATTTCCTTCGAAATTATACGAAACTGTTATTTTGGCAAATAATTTTATATTTCAGAATTGCACCGAATTATCACGAGATCCATACTTTTTTTACATATAATTCATGTACAAATTATTTCCTACGAAATCATGCGAAACTGTTCTTTTGGCAAATAACTTTTTATTTTAGAATTGCACCGAATTATCGAGAGAGCTATTATTTTTCATTATTTTTCTCATACATTATTAATATGACTTCAAGGCTGGTCGCTTTTTTCACTCACAGCGTCTCCCTCCACTTCAAAATCTGCCTCGCCGGTGAAAGTGCGAATAAATTATGAATAAACTTTCTCGTTTCAAAGAACTGTGTGACCTTATTTGTACTTACGCATTCCACCGCAGAGTCAATGTTCCAGTTATGTTTTATTGGCCTTGTTGGGTTCACTTTAAAACCGACATATGTATTAACAAGAACTAATTATTTATTAACGAACGAAAGGATTTTGTTTCACGCTTCCATAAAATAATATAGTAACAAGGGGTGGGTAATCCTTAATATAAAAGAGGTCAGAAATCCAACCACTGTATTTGTAACTATACAAACAAACATTGAAATAAAACCTGTTACGTGTGTTCCTACTAAATAGTATGTCAAAAAGTTGTTTATTGGAATGAAATTGAAATGACTATACAAAATTAAGAAAATATAAAATATGAATCATCATGATTAATTTAACAAATTAAACATACATGAGTACAAATGGTACATAAACAATTTTAACTTATATTTGAGGCTGCTACAACAGTTTCGGAAATTCATCAACCTTTCATAATGGCCGAAATTTCACTGCATGAAAGCGCCTCACTTAGTGTGTTTATGTAATAACATGGCATCATTCACAGAGCCTGTCCGGGAACGATAACATATACATGAAAAGTCGAATGGTTTACGGTTTCGAGTTCAGATGCGTAGGATTTCGACAACGAAGATCATAGGTTATGTAATATTGTTTGGGTTTTTTTAAAACCGGAAGGCAGTACAGAACAGAACAGACCTAAGTTACTCAAAGTATATTGACTTCTCATCGGCACAATGAAAGTACATAATAGTATGCATTATGCGGTAAATATCAAATGCTAATAGTGTTGTCTTACCCGACTAGGGTAATAATAATAATAATAATAATAATAATAATAATAATAATAATAATAATAATAATAATAATAATAATAATAATAATAATAATAATAATAAATTATAAAAGTAATAGTAAAGGTGAAAATAAAAGTAATAATAATAATAATAATTTCATTTGATTTTCTTCCAAACTTATTTTAAAACATTTAAATTGACTTAAACAGAATTACCTTTGTGCATATCGTTGAACAGCTGTTTAAAAATGGAACGGTTTGAAATTGTCAGTATTTTAAGATAGCCATACGTGGGAAATTCTCAATTGTCGAGGAATATTTTGACATTGGAAACCTAATAATGCCATTTAAAGAGGATGTTGTATACCTACTGTGATCGGATTTCAATAGTTGCTAGTCTAATTTGTGCGGGTTCACCGAATCGGCCAAGTATGCAGGGACGTTCACGACAGATTGTCGCCGCTTTCAGTGACTTTAAGGAGAGGGAATCTGTTAGAAAATTGGGAAAACTCCTAAAAGGTACACAATTCTACATAAATGACACAGTTTCCTAGGGAAATAATTGAGAGGCGCAAATAGTTGACCCCCTAAATGAGATCAGCTAGGAAAAGTGGCAAAAGGGCTTGGATAAGTTACGATGCTCTATACATAGACGGTAAACGAGTGAAAATTGATTCACCATAGGATTTTGCCAAACATGAACTAAGTATCTTAGCCTGGAACTGTAATGGCTTAGC
Source organism: Sinonovacula constricta (assembly GCA_007844125.1). Taxonomy (NCBI): domain Eukaryota; kingdom Metazoa; phylum Mollusca; class Bivalvia; order Cardiida; family Solecurtidae; genus Sinonovacula; species Sinonovacula constricta. Next base: position 28,858,714 of record CM017556.1, on the reverse strand, counting down.
CAAGAACAAATTAGAATCAGAATTCCTTTTAGAAGCTTTAAATCAACATGATGTTCTATTCTTGTCTGAAACATGGGCAAGCGAAAATAGTGATTTTAATATGAAAGGTTTTGAGTATCACAACTTTTTTTAGAAAGCATCAACATAAAAAAAGCCAAACGGGGCAGTGGGGGTATTGTGCTGTATATAGCATGAAGTAGCTAAAGGTATAAAAATAATTAGGAACCATGCTGACACCATAATCTGGTTAAAATTTGATAAAGAGTTCTTTCACACCTACAAAACAACATACGTTTGTTGCACATACGTGTGGTGAATATTGACTTATGCATAACATTGAAAGTATTGATCTATACGATACTCTGAAAAATCACGTCACAAATTTAGATGATAATTGTGGCATTTATGTAGTGGGCGACCTAAATGGGAGAGTGGGGAAAAGGCTGATTTTATTGTTCAGGATAAAAGGATTAGTGATTAGTTTAATATGTAACAATAATGACATCGAAGACGAATATCATTTTCTATTTGTTTGTGAAAAATATTCCATGCTAAGAAGAAGATTCTTTAACGAAAAATGATATGAAAATTGTATATGTATAAATTTGTTATGTTTCTTCAAATCGAAATGAACTGATTAAACTGGGAAAATTTCTCAAACACGCCTTTACAATAAGACGAAATGTACTTTATCGAAACTGTACTTGTTTATCAACAGAGAGGACTATCGTCAGAAAATGCGCCGTTGTAATTATTATTATCAATTAGAGTTTTAAATACGTGACATTTAAAACTATCCAGTTATCAACTTAAAATGTTTGTAAAAGATTGTTGATGGTGTAGTTTCTGTCGTCTCTTGTCTTTTGATCTACTATTAAAATATTTGACTTACAAATTTCAAGATTTGTAAAGTGTTAAAATATTTATTGCAATAGTGTCTAGAAAGAAACCTGGAACCACATTTTTATATTGCATAGTACAGTAGAAGAAAAATGTTTTGTGATTAGAATATCTACTTATGCTATATTTCTGTACTATATTTCTGTGTTTATGTTACGACGAGGTACAATGTATGTAAATAAATAAAATCTTTAAAAAACTTGAAAAAACTGAAAACTGTTTTATTTGCTTAAACGCCTATTTCTACATATAATACATATTCAATGGCGTTGTACAATATTATATCAGAACATTAAAAATAATAAATAAATGTAGTTTAAGAATGATAAAACAATTAATTCTAAATCTAAAACATGTTATCAAAAGTAAAAGAAAGTAATGTTATTTAAAATAATTAAAAATATGGCTGTATTATTAAAGGACATGATAAAGAATATGAAAATGTTAATGAATAATAAAGAAATTGTAAAATCAGATATTCATCACAGAATTAATGCGCAGAAAAACATTGTCTCTTAGTTCACTGCTTAGTGTTTCTACACTTTACTGACTTTGACTAGAAAAGATTAAAAATAGTCTCTGAAGAAATGAGTCTTCAAGTGTTTCTTGAAACTATCAACTGATGAGCATTGTCTGATATTTAATGGAAGATCATTCCAGAGTTTTGGGCCGATTGTACTGAAACTTCTGTCGCTGAAAGTTTTACACTTTTTAAAAGGCACTTCATAACTGTCAGCCGAAAATGAGGATGATCTCAGAGAACGTTTTTGAACTTTAGGTGTAAGCAGGTCATTCAAATACGTTGGTGCATTTCCAACGCGACAGTTGTACATGTATACAAGAATCTTGAATTGTATTCTGGCCTTGATGGGCAGCCAGTGTAGATCGTATAGTGCTTGCTTAGAACTGTCACTTTTCCTACGATTCAATACTAGTTTGGCACACATGTTTTGAATTCGCTGTAGTTTGCAATATCACAGTTTGAAATACTGTACAAAATCACGTTGCAATAGTCTAAGTGAGAAATAACGAGTGAGAGTACAAGAGTTTCTGTTGCATTTCGTGTGAGGAATTTGCGAATATTTTTTATGCGAAAAAAGCTCAACATAGCTGTTCGACACTTTATCTTGATGCGATGTTTGAAAGTCAGATTTTCGTCCAAAAATGCCCCTAAATATCTGATTGTATTTTGTCCTTTGATCTCATCACCACAAATATTAATTTCATCTTTAGACAGTTTACGCAACTGAGAAGCACTTCCGAAAATTATGTGTTCAGTTTTTGAAGAATTCATTTTCAATTTATTACTGTTCATCATATCATTTGCTTGTGTTGCGAACTCTTCTAGTTCCGCAATGGATTCGGCCTCGGGAGCGGGTGTAGGTTTGAAACATTTGCCTTCACTAGTATGAGGGCAATTATGTATTTTGTTTAAGAGAAAGTTAGGGGTCTTTAGCGTTAAACAAAAGAATTATTTGGTTGAGAATAAAATTTAAAACAACAACACTGTTCCAATGTAATTAAACTAGCCCACAACTTCTAAGTTAGATTCATTAGAAGTCCATGATTCTTCTTATCTAATTCCACCGCGTAAAAACACCATAACTTTGGTTTTACATGTTGTCACACGATGTTGTTGTTTGTTTCAATATAAAGAAAGAATGTTTAAATTGGTGTGCAAGTCCTGACTGGTACTTTAGAGGATATACATATTATCGGTCAACAGCAAGATAATGCGAGTTAGGTCATTATCGCTTTATTATCTAAAATAACTTATTAAGACCTTCAAGGAAAATAAAATAATATGGCGAAATAACCTCTCTCTGCCTAAAACCCGTGTCACATTAAAAAAAGAAATCTGGGACGGTAAAGTGTCTTCTTACGTAATTTTTTGCCTGTTGATATATTTTACAAATCAAATGTAACATTTTGGAATAAAGTCTTCATTTGAATATGTTAAACCACAAACCTTTTAAATAGACACTGTCAAACGCCTTTTAAGATCTATTAAAGCACGATTATGCAATTTCATCTTCTAATTACCTTATTAACAACTGCCTTAAGAAGAAACAATAACATCAACAGTCGATCTTTCTTTCCGGAAATCGGACTGTGAGTCCCCTAGCACATTATGATTGCTGTTATTTATCATTTTATTAATATCCGAGGAGGAGACTTTAGAGAAAAGACTAACTAAGTTGACTCCTCGATGACTTTTGATAAACCATTGATAGCATTTTCTTATGCATAGGAACAAAAGAATATTTCAAACAATTTATATTAAAGTGGCCAGAATATAAAAAAGAGGATAACAGAGATCAACAATATAAAATATGCATTTAAATTTTCATAACCAGCATACGCTTCACTCTTCAATATTTTAATAGCAACTTTAACCTCTGAAAGAAATAAATATTGTTTTGAATCACCTCTCGCCAAAACGCGCCCCTGTCCATGAATGCTCTGTTTTATTGAATATTTTGAATATTAGTGTTATAAATTGGCGGTTTCCTTCAAAAGAAAGAATTAGAAACAAACCTCTTAACAAATCTTCACGTAAGGGGTCACTTGCTTTTCAGATAACAGTATTCTAAAAAGGTAAAGAGACTTGACAAAGAACGAGATTTGTACGTGATTATGATATTTTGGTTATTCTTTTAATACTTTACTTTTCTTTGAGTCTTACGATAAAATTCGAGAAATGTTTACATTTTAAAAAAAATTGGTTTGATTATATTACATTTAAATCGTATAGACCATTTTAACATTGACACCTAGATCGATGTACACAACCGTGATCTCCACTATGGTCACTTGCTTTCGAGACGGCAGTTGTTACTGTAGCACAGAGAAACGTAACCGGTGTAAGGAGTGTGAATCTCACGGTGTGAATTGGAAGAAATGATGAATTATGAACAAGGGAAATGTGTACAATTGATCGATTTCCTTGTTACCTTTCTACAAAGCACATGCTACGCATGAATTGTTCGACCTTTACTGCTTTAATATACCTTGTCTGGAGTTACCTCCACCAAAATAGCTGGACGTTGCTATACAGATCATAATTGATCGCTGCGATGTATTTCCAAAAAGCAGGGGAATATTAAGAGCTTTAACGTCTATCTACATTTCGCTTTAGGCCTTATTAGACGAATGTTGTTATTTGTTGTTATTTTTTGCTTTTTTTAAACGTTGCAAAATGTTCATTTGCAGAAAACATACACTTGTAAAGGCATAAGCATTCACTTTTCCAGAAAAAAATCGCTTTGCTTGAAAAGTTTATTAATAATTGAAGATGTACAACGGTCAACATTGATGCCTGAACATTACCTATTTGTAGGCAGTTAGTATGTATTACATTCTGTTAAGTTTTGACAGGAGATGATTTCTCAATACGGTTTGTAAAGAAATGATTTTCATATGTTAGAATGTACAAAATTAAATATTCAGTTACAAACAAAAGTCTCTATGTCCACAGCTACGCCCAAAACTGCTAATTGACGATAAAACCATGTACAGCTTATAATAAATACACTGTGCATATAGATATTTATTGTTTATTTCTGAAAAAGATGATGATGATGATTTTGATGATGAATTTGATGATAATGATTCTGCTGCTTTGCTACCGCAGCCGCTGCGCAGCTGCTAATGATAATGATGATGATGACGACGATGACGATGACGACGATGACGATGAAGACGACGACGACGACGACGACGACGATGATGATGATGATGATGATGATGATGATGATGATGATGATGATGATGATGATGATGATAGTTATAAGAAATGTATGCTTAATTAAGAATTATCATTTTTATTATAGAAATGAAAAATGTATTTATTATCATAACTTTTATAATAAATATGAGCAATGTATTTTTTAAAATCAATACGCATGTACATTCATTAGCTTTGTTTTTTCTCAGTGTTGCGGATGCCATGTCTTTGTGCACGAAACCGTACAATGATTCTGCCGCAATCTTTTGTCGTGGAGATTAAAAGTTAACAAATGGCGTGCACATGAATTATTTATTAGTTAAATGTGTTCCGTTGTCGCCTCATTCTGGTGTTAGGGTGGTTGTTAGGTAGATGATTGCATTATTGAACGAAACTCTTTTCAAATGTCACTACACTTCGACCATAAACACTTATCAATATAAATTGGTGCTTTTTATATAAAAAAAGACAAATGACAGAAACTAATAAATAAGTTGAAATATTTAATAGAATCAAATCTGTTATACTCATATAAAATTGAATTAAAACAAAATAAAATATGTCTCTTTGAGTTAAATGTGTATGCTACAACAGTAACCACAGGAACATGGTATCTTAAAAAAAGAACAGAAGGTGACTCACATTTGGTTTATGGTATTTGTAATTCAGCATTTTGATTTAAAAATTTTAATTCTAAAACGATCTAAAACAATAGTTTCATCAAAGTGTGACAAAAGTTAAGAAGAAGATGAAAAGATCCATTATTGTTCTACATATTCTTTTTATTTAAATTGTGATTGTTTATTAAATTGTCCTTTTAATGGTTGAGTTCTACGTGTAACATATCCGGATACTCTCTCGGAAATCAGCTGGTTTAAAGGCTCGCGGAATATGTGCATTAAAATATTAACAATGTAAAACTATACGTTATATGGACATTGATTAGTATCTTGTATTTAAGGTAAATAACAATTCTAGAATTCTGATCATTTTAAAAGGCGGACGAAAAACAAAATCAATATTAAAAATCGATAACCTAAGACATTGTTACAATAACAAAAACTTAGTTGTGTAACTATTTCAATAATTAACTTTTAGTTTAAATCTGCGAAGTTTTTATAGCAACTGAAATTCGGCTTTTATTTTCAAAACTGTACTGATGACAAATGGATCATAAATAATTAGATTCTATATTGGTTATAAGTAAATTTCAATTATGTCTATTGTATTCCTTGCTATTTTTTATTCAAAGAGAGAATTAATGAAGAGTCTCCCCTGAATAATCCCTAAATTGAGGTAGGTCCTTTCATTTGTTTTACTCGGTTTTTATGCATCTGCTCTTTTGTAGTATATGCTGACATTTCTTGTGATACCCAGGTTACCAATCATCAACAAATACTTAAATTTTCTGTTTGGAATAACGTATCTCATTAAGAATTTAAATATGTTTAAAGCTTTTATTTATGCAAAAGTAAAGTCCCAGAATTCCAACTGAAAGGACCTACCTACTGTTTGGAATATCTCGGATATTAACTAACAAGGGAGACAATTTCCATATCACCAATGTACCCCATTGTGCCACTCTACAGTTTCACTATTTAACCACAGTTTCAAATGAATAAACGTTATTGCATTCATTATTCATTTCTACAACAAAACAAACTAGTTAAAGTTGCAAAAGCTCAGTATCAATAAATTCATTAACAACACTAGGAGTTCATATTCCACATATTCTGTATCAAAACATAATAATGTAAAATAAATGTCCTGTGTTCTTTTCAATATTTTCCATACGTCATTTTCCTCACTTACATTTATCTCCTGTGTGTTAAATCATTTCTAATATGCGTTACATACTAATTGTTAGAAGTAGCACGATTGTGTATTTTACGTGTAATTACTTCATAGCGTTAAGACAGACCTAATTTGGCGCGTGAAATCTTTCATAGTATATTGGTGATGTCGTTGACTCACTTCCATATATATATATGTGTGTTTGTTATGTGACATCACTTCCATCAATCGGAACTCCTCGGGTAATTCCGTCCTCGAGACAATCATCCCTTGAATGTACCTGGTGCAATGATACTTTCAGAAATCAAAGTAATGATTCGTGAATTATCCGAGGTGTTCCGATTGCACTTCCATATATATGTTTTATGTAGAGCCAAAATTAAGGTCGAACCTGGAAGACGCATTCTGAGTTGTATCTTACACAACAGAGTAGGGGAGACCGGGGATAGTTGTTACATTTTTCACATTTTTATGTTTAACATCCAATTTAAAGTGACAAGTTCGATAACCGATACACCTGAAAACTATAAAATCTTTGCTGTTTATCATACTGTATAAGAATTTTGTCTGATAAACTATTTCTACAAGAAATAGCCACTTGATTGTGTTTGGTAAAATGTAACAACTTACCCCAGTATTGAGGTAATTTGTTACAGTGCGCGGGGTAAATTGTTACAATTTCTTTCTTTACATTTCGAAAAAGAAAAAAAAATCAATGCAAGAACAGTTTAATCAATAAATAATGAATTTAACAGCAAACGCAGTTCATTTCATCTTTTTCCAAACAATTAAATGTCAAAAACGAAATAAACAAGGAAATTTAAACGAGTAATATAATTGAAAGATTGGTTTCTTAACTAGTACGTTAACGGTATGCGTACATTTACTAGACAGCCATTAAATTAGATCAGCTACGCCATCGGATTCACAGTTATGACAGATGTATGATTATTTTTAACACATTTGTACACTCCTCGTGTGACCAACCTCTACACCCCTGACACTGAATCCATGTGCACAGCTATTGGAATATGGCTCAACGCAGACTAAACAAAATCAATCTTCTTAATCGGAAGAAGTTACATCACTGCTAACTTTACTGCGTTTTGGTTTCTTTTTGGATTCTTTCTTCTTCTGTCCTGTGCTGCTAACGGACCTTTGCAACAATATGAGTTTTGTTAAAATGTATTGATAGAATTCGAAAAACGGGGCAAGTTGTTACATTGTAATATAATGCCCAGTGCTTAGTGTATCAACCTGCCCCAACACTACCACACATGTCAAGATCCATAATAGACAACTAAATTATATTTTATAACTACAGACAATAATACAGATTTAAACCCCATACATAACTTAATCAAAATATATTTATAAAATTACAAAACAACTTTTATATGTTATAGTGTAAGGACAAAGTTGGAGAGACATCAAAAATTACTTACACGACTCAAAATCAAACTTTCACATCCACAAACTTTATTTTTGCAGCAAAATGAAAATAAACTGCATTGAAAATGGCGGCTGAAAAATAACGCTGTAACACGTAATATATGATGTCATATATGACATCATAATGTAATTATTTGCAGTGTAACAACCTACCCCTTGTAACAACTATCCCCGGTCTCCCCTACTTCCACCTCAAACCTTTATGTCAATTTAATGCCAAGGAATGAAATATCAGTTTATTAAATGAAATTGATATTTTTACTGTGAAAGTAACAGTTTTATGAACATCTAACAAAATACAACACTGTTCACAAGACCATTGTTCATCAGCCTAGCCTTGTCAATGGATCTTTTTCCTTTACAAGATCAACATTTGACCACAGTTTATAACAGCAAATTAACACTGCACGGACATTAGATAACTGAAAATCCATGTTGTTGTCTTTAAATCGCAGACGAAAATGGCGGCCATGTTACTTAAAATTATACTTGACCTTGTAATAAAGGATATTTTAGTAGAGCTTTCCATAATCCAGAGGAAATTACATTTAAATATTGCAAAAATAGTTTTGTGTATTTATGTAGGAAAATAAAAAAAAAATTGAAGAACTAATCTGAATTAGTGGGAACTATTTTTAGAGAGATTATGTTGTATTTGATGTTTGAGTGCAATTTGCGGCAAATTAAATTTTAAGTATTAAATACATAATAAAAATATCTGGTTGATTTCGCTAACCATTCTTGGAAGTTTATTGGATACTTTCCTTGATGTTGTAAATTGTTCGTAAGGGAACTGCATTTATGATTTTATTTTTCTAAAAACGCTAAGACTCAAACTTTCGGCAAATTGCCTTTTTCAAGAGTTTGACACAAACAGTTGCTCTCTTTACATTTTTGCAAAAGTTCATTCTAATATGGCAGCGAACTTAAACGTTTGCATTAAACGTTAAAACGAGAGCAATTGTTTTATGTTAAACTCTTGAAAGGGGGCAATTTGCCGAAAATCTGAGCGTTTTTAGAAAATATTATCCGTGAACAATATGAAATAATGGCTTCTTTTACCTTGCACCTATTACAAAATAGTATCAAAAACACATAACAAAGACACTTGTTTAGTATGGTAATATATTTATATTTGTAATTGTTGCCTATGACGTACAAATTTATGCAAATAAAATATGTAATGTATAAACCTTTCCGAACTGCGTACTTGCTGAATCAAGCTCAACAACATATATTTTAATCAATTACTGTGCACTCGTTTCTATTGTAGCATATTAAACAATTACATATCTGTTAATTGGTGCACTCAGACCTAGCCTAAATGATCGTGTATTAAAAAACTCTGTATAGAGGGCCTCGAGCTAATAGGGCGCCACCTAGCATAATCTCCACATTTCCTTATTTAGAAAGTACGGTGCTTCTTCCAAAGAACCCCATGGCCAGTATTCACCAACCATACTTAAGTAAGAATTGCTCAAGTCATGGAAATCAGTCCATAATATCTTCATTATTCATTTAGCTATATGTCTGTATTTTGCATGACACTTTAACTGTAAGCTTAAAATCATATTGAAACTTTATAAATAAGTTAATTTTTGTTGGTATAAAAACTGTGACTTGGGCTTACGTCATGACTTAGTCTTAAGAATGGTTGGTGAATACGGGTCTTAGTAACAATAGAATATAAGCTGTCCAAGTAACATTCTAGGGACGTCGATGAGATGGCACTGGCTCGATGGAGCCTGTGCAAAGTTTGTTTTAAGCTGCGCTGGTATCATCGAGCTTATAAGTCTTTACTTATCTTAGGCATTGTAGTCGCATTTTTTTTTTTTGTTGTTGTTGTTGTTGTTGTTGTTGTTGTTGTTGTTGTTGTTGTTTTCTCCAAACCAAACACGAGCGAAATGCCATGTTATGAGTATCAATCTGAAGACAAGTCAAAATACCTCTCTGTTCTAACGTCTTGTCGGTCCTGTGTGATTCTTTTCTTGAACCCTGCAAACAAGTACCATCCCATTGTTCAAACTGCAGCATTGCTTTAAGAATACACCACAATTGATGATCAGTACTTATTTCAAGTTTACGTACGCACACATGATCATTATGGCGATTCTTAGCAATGAGCATTGTATGAGCAAAGAAAACTTGGGTAGAACCACCGGCGTTAAGTTGGTAGACCTTCTTACATTAAAGTTTCACGACTGAGGCTCGAACCCATGCATTGAGCGGCTAATAAATGGTTACAATCCGACTACTCGAACCGGCCACCCTTGAACGCATTATCTGAATGAATGATGAGCAAATCAAAGCTTCAAAGGAGCAAATGGCACCTTAAGCTGGGAATCCTGGGGATTCATGTACGTAGCTGTTACCCCGTTGCTTGACAAGCGTTGCAGATTACGTTTCAGATGTTGCAATCGATCAAATGTAATGTGCACTGTTTATTCAACACTTTCAAACATCATACCGTGAAATGAAGATGGGGTTTTCAATTCAGAATTATGTTTTAAGGCAATTGATTTCATGAATGTTTACGAACAACCTTCCGCCACATGTGATACAGCAGAAGGTAGTTCTGAATGTTTGTTGGGTTTGTTGTCTCGACAACGATGTTTCAGTTATACGGTAACTGGAAACTTGAAGCTGGTCTAATTTTGTTTTCCCTGTGATGATAATGAGGATGAGAATGAGAATGAGAATTATTATGAATAATAATAATAATAATAATAATAATAATAATAATAATAATAATAATAATAATAATAATAATAATAATGATAACAATAATAATAATAATAATGATAATAATTATAATGGTAATAATAATAATAATAATAATAATAATAATAATAATAATAATAATAATAATAATAATAATAATAATAATAATAATAATAATAATAATAATGATAATAATTATAATAGTAATAATAATAATAATAATAATAATAATAATAATAATAATAATAATAATAATGATAATAATAATAATAATAATAATAATAATAATAATAATGATAATAACAATCACTTAATCACTTAATCACTATCATCAGCAGCATCATTATTCACATAGAAGTGAGCATTGTTATGTTATGAGATTCAAAGTAAGTCTGAGAGATAAGTGAACGTTAAAACGATAAATGCATAAATGTTTTGCCTTCTGAAGTTTTAAAACTTTAGAAATGTTGCCTATACCGTTCAGATTACGTTATTGCTGTGTGTTCTCTTCCTTCATAATTATGATTTGTGCCCTTAAAGGAATAAGGAAAAAATAATAAAATGTTAAACAAATTTAAATACCAATTTTACTAAACCTCCTGTCTGCATTGTCACATTTATTTTAAAAGTGGTAGCAGACACTTTGCCGACATCAATGTATATGTAACAATATCAGTAAATAAAAACGATTGGGATTCCTGCCAAAAATAGACATTGACGTCACAGAGGATGACGTGAATGAACTAAAACATTAGTGGTCACATGGTTTTCTTGGTTTAAAAATAGCTAACTGTGCAGCGTGGCTCAGATAGGGAATACATGTTTGTAATGACGAGTGTGGCGTTATAGTTTCACTTTTCCGACAGGTGTAGGACATCAATACACACCATTTTACGAGATCTGTTCATGTAACAATTGTTTATTAAGATGTATAATGACAAAATGTTGGTCCAAACTGTCGGATATCACCTTTAAATGGTGTCAACTATCAATAGCCGGTTCAGTATCAAAGAACTAGTTTGATCGACCTGCCTGACAGATAGTCGTTTTCCAAGTGAAACACATTACTCAAATATTTAAGTTGAACCAACCTCAAACAATAGAAATTCTTTATCCCAACAACCTTATTGGGACCTTCGCTGCGGTTATGTAAATAAAATGTTTTCACTCCATTTTGTCGAAACAAAAACACTGGCATTTATCCAGTATCGACCAGTTTGACCCACGCATTTCGGGAACTTCGAAGTTTAATTTAAATATCCTGCTAAACGATTGAATAAAACTAAGTAATAATCAACATAGCTTGTGTATTAGTATTAATTATAACTAATACGCGGCATAAACATGTCTATACTTCGATGTTATAATAGATATATGTATGTATAAATGTGTATACATCTATTAGTACAACTTACCGAGTGTATGCAGTTGCTATTATCACATTCGTACGCAGGCAAAGATACTATACTTGTAAATAGTGAATGTGTAACACTAAGATAAATATGTTCAAGACAAACGTATCATTAAATGCAGTGTCTTCACAAAGATGTATATTTTTAAGACAAACGTATCATTAAATGCCGTGTCTCCACTAAGATTAATATATTTTATTATTAAATGCCGTGTCTCCACAAAGATAAATATATTTTAAGACAAACTTATTATTAAATGCCATATCTTCACTAAGATAAATATATTTTAAGACAAACTTATTATTAAAAGGAATGTCTTTGCTAAGATTATTATGTTTTAAGACAAACTTATTATAAATGCAGTGTCTTCGCTAAGATGAATATATTTTAAGACAAATTTATTATTAAATGTCCTCGCTAAGATAAACGTGTATTAAGACAAACCTTAAGACAAACTTGTAATTAAAATAATATTTGCCCCGTTAAATTACAAGTATTTATTTCATAAGCGAAGGACTATTTTTAAAACGAGAAGTTTATTTTAAATGTTTTTATTTACATTTACACGATTTTTAAAACAAGCTGTATACATGGTTTTCTTTCATCTTTCCTGATTCGACATCGTAAGACCAAACGGTGTTTTCTTTAAAACACGTTTCCAGAAAAAAAAAATAGATATATAAGTAAGCTAACACTTATTGTGTTTGTAAAGGGAACTTTTGGCATGAAGTGTCGCCTTATTTCTCAAATACCAACATTGTGCTCGTATTAAGTTGGATTAACTTGTAACGATGAAATCTTCGTTTTGCTCGCTTAACAATAATTAACCATGCTAAGACAAATAGTGTATATCCAGAACAACCAGCCCCAGTTGCGGATCCAGACAATATATTTATACACACACACACACACACACACACACACACACACACAACACACACACACACACACAGAGAGAGAGAGAGAGAGAGAGAGAGAGAGAGAGAGAGAGAGAGAGAGAGAGAGAGAGCGAGAGAGAGAGAGAGAGAGAGAGAGAGAGAGAGTAAGGGATCCTAACTTAGACCTTAGCATTCAACATACAAAATTTACTTTAAAAGCTTAGTATTTTTAAGCTTACATGTATGTGTTTTCACAAGTCTTCTCTGTTACCTGACTGGTGGGGGATGCATCCCCCATCTTTCTCCCCATGGATTCCATCTCTGGCCAGCTCCCACCTTGAGCAGTCTGATCAGGCTTTGAACTATTTGCTAAAGAATCCCAGGTAATATATTACCTTTGCCTGCTGGTGTTTGGCACGAATAATACATTTTTAAAATATCACAATGAAATGTAAATATTTGCTATTTTTCCTCTGCAATTAAATGGTAACAAATGTTGACTAACATTTTCACCGATACCTCAGCATGACTATGTCAAAAGCAAACAAAGCGGTCTTCGATTTTATTCCTGAGAATGAAAGAGCCGCCCAAATTTTCAGTTGGAATATTTTATACGTTTATACGTCTATTTGTTTTTTGTTGACATAGGAGTGGGTGTTTGCAGAGAAGGTAGAATTCGATATCTTTGTCTAGCAAAGACCTGTTTTTTATGGTAGTGATAAATGAAAATATTTTACACAGAAAATACACACACGCACGCACGCACACACGCACACACACACACACACATACACACACACACACGCACACACACACAGACAGAGAGAGAGAGCTCCTTTTATCACATAACCTACCGCGCGAGCGTGAGGTAACACTCATGCGTTATTTTGGTAACTCACTAGTTAGTTATCGTAGTGTGACGTCATTGTCGTAGTGTGACGTCATTAAGTATGTGTGGTGTATATGCCATTTCCCCGATCACTTTGTTGTCGCCGTTTTATACATTTTGATTGGCAATTTCATTTTAATTAATAAATAGATAACATTTTAGTCATGTTATAAACGAATCTGTTCTCTTTGTGTGGAAAATGGTCGAGTAAAGACTGGAACTATCTTTTGTGCGGATTCTTCCAAAGCGAATTACACATGTCAAGGCCGACTGTTCATATTAAAAAAAAGATTATGCATTGTAAACAAAAACAGCTGGTGTTTAGGTTATGTGAAAAATAGAATCTAATATTTGTGGTCATTATGTACAGAAAATATTAAAATCGTTGTCTGAAACGTTACGAAACTCGGCAAGAGCCTCGTTTCGTATCGTTTCATTTAACTCGTTTAATATTTTCAGTACCTAACGACCACTCATATCAGATTTTCTATTTCATGGGTTTCTTATGCTGATTTTGTTGATGCGGCTCAGGCATAATCCATGTGCTGTTTGTATTTTATGATTTTTTTCGCCAGTTGTCTTCATTTTAACAGTTTAAAAACCACAGACTGATATAATACTTAATTACATAAATGGACCAACCCACACAGCATTCACAATCTAATTTACATTGTTATTATGAAAAAGCATAACATCTCAAGTATGCGCTATAATCACCTGACGATCCTGGCAGATAAATGCCATTCACAACAATGATTAACTTGACTCATTCCCACGACGTTTATTGTTGAAAAGTAAATTATCGCAAAAAAAAATAAAATTTTATCTATACTTCCTTATCAAAGAACTCTTGAGATATAAAACAACAATTAACATACAACAATTTTCACATGTCCGTTTGCTTGGGTTTGTGTATATGTGCATTAGTACGTTTTTGCGTGCATGCACTGCATTCATGTCTGTATGGATAGGCCTATGCTTGCATGTGTATGCGTGTTTTGTATTCTCGCGTGCATATGTACGGGTGTTTAAGCCTATGTATGTGTGTGATGGTGTGGTTTTGCATTTGTACGTGCAAAAATCTATGTTTAAAAGCTTGTGTTCATGAGCGTGTGTTTTTGCATTTGTATACATGTATGTCTTTTTGAATAATATTGTGCGTGTGCGCGCGTGTTTTTGCATTATTATACATGTATTTCTTTTTGAATAATATTGTGCGTGTGCGCGTGTGTTTTTGCATTTGTATACATGTATGTCATTTTGTATAAGCTTGTGCGTGTACGCATGTGTTTTTGCATTTGTATACATATATGTCATTTTGTATAAGATTGTGCGTGTACGCATGTGTTTTTGCATTTGTATACATATATGTCATTTTGTATAAGCTTGTGCGTGTACGCATGTGTTTTTGCATTTGTATACATATATGTCATTTTGTATAAGCTTGTGCGTGTACGCATGTGTTTTTGCATTTGTGTACATATATGTCATTTTGTATAAGCTTGTGCGTTTACGCGTGTGTTTTTGCATTTGTATACATGTATGTCATTTTGTATAAGCTTGTGCGTGTACGCATGTGTTTTTGCATTTGTGTACATATATGTCATTTTGTATAAGCTTGTGCGTGTACGCGTGTTTTTGCATTTGTGTACTTATATGTCCGTGTGTGTAGCTTGTGCGTGCGTGTCTGTGTATGCGTGTGTGCCTGCATGCTTTTGCAAACATTCGCAGCATAATTACAGTTTTAACGTATCTGTTTTATAATAATTCTTAAATTGTCTTTAAAGTTATTGATAAAACGTAACTTAACATCTTCAATGACTGCATTATCATACATTTTCCAGGAAATGTTGTATGGACTATTATATCGCTTGAATGAATTTATTTGTTTTGGTTTCGCTTCTGTGGTTACAAGGAACGGTTATTAATGAGAGATCTGTCAATAATTGTGCAAATACAGCCTGGTTGCAGATTATTTATTTACGACAATTATCGAATTACATGAAAGAGATCTGTAATTGAATATTTACCCAACATAAATTAACTATAAACTTATTTATTTGATTCGCTTGGTCGTTTGTTTTATCTTTTTTATCCTTGTAACATTGCGCATTTCTATAATAGGCATAAATAGATTGCCATTAAGCATAGTATACAGTTAAAACCGCATACAACTCACACCGGAAACACACACTACAAATAAGTTTCCATCGAAGAAATCTTTTGTGGAGAAATATGACAAAACCACACGTGATCATATTATTATTATTATTATTATTATTATTATTATTATTATTATTATTATTATTATTATTATTATCATCATTTTTTGGGATTTACGGCACACCGACACTTAACAGGTCATACGGCGCCGAATACAAAGTTTAATGTGACGTGATCATAATTAAGTTCATGCTTATGATGATTACCATCATCATCGTCGTCGTCGTCTTCATCATCATCATCAACAAAACAGCTTCATTATCATCAGCAGCAACAACAACATCATCGTCGTCGCCGTTGTCGTCATTAACAACATACGCTGTATACCAGCGTAAACAGCTCACACGCAATTACGTGCGGCGTAACAGTATATCGTACACAATTCTGAGTTTCAATAAAGATAGCAAATATAAGTCTTGATCAACATGGTCATGTTTTCCCAAGTAATGCCTTTGTGTTTAGTACTCATAAAAATGAGAAGTTTTTTAAACTGAAAAAAATACTTCGATGATTCAGCATAAAATCATTTAGATTGTTCATGCATTACTGTTATTTATAAAAAATAGAAATAATATTTTGATCTCGATTGCCAGGTGAAAGTGATTGTAATTGAATGCTTCCTCGGAGTTTACATGTGTCCAAATTTGTTTCCACATTGTGTCAGTTTGCAACTGTTGATGTTGAAAATAAAGCAAATACTTAAATACAAAGTTATCCTTTTCTGCAGATTATTAAATTCCTTTGCATGTATATGTTTATCTACATGTGTGGATGTCTGTTTGCTTTGAAACGTTAAGTCCCACAAGTATTTCAGCTTTTACGACTTCCAGCTATGTATTACAATCATGTCAGACCACTGATGTTGAACATACTTTTATTAAAAGTACATACAATTATCTAAGACAATCAAGCACGAGCCGATCCTCTATAAACCGATCGATGCTGAGAACTTTTGCAGTGATTTTCTATAATAATGACGTTTTTTTATACGTCTGACAGCCTGAAAGGTTATAACCTTCAATACTAGAGAGCACGGCTTTGAAAGACAATACTGAGACGTAAATTGTATATTTACGTTCAAAGTACACGTTGTTTTTAAAACCTCGACAGTATTATGTTACTGGTGCTACCATTATTTTATTTTTTTAAAGTTAATGGATCTGATCGATATGTTATGTTCATGTAAGTGGCATTTGTATTTGCTATGTCATTTTCTTTTAGGTAGATGTCAAACTGTTATTCACGTGACAACAAATACCATTGCCAGGTTGTCCTCCCTATGCATTTCCGTATATTTGTTCAGTATTTATTTACTTTCCTTTCTGTCCGCTTTCGGTTTGTTTGATATGTAAAAATGTCACGCATGCAATCAGGACCAATACAGTTGGGTTCAATTCAGTTCAATAATTGGGTAGGGAATTATTCATTTCTTCGATTACGCTCGAAGTGAAAATAAAGCAATGAAAAATAGTTACAAATACTTAGAAAGAACTAGAAAACATTGGTTTGTTGGGGTGTTTTTTCAGTCACAAATCATTTGGAACACTTGGTCAATTTTCGCCGAATTGACTTCACTCATTCTCGTCCGGACGGCTCGAATGCTTAATTAACAAATAGTGTTGTCAACTGTGTGAACTATTCATGCTCGATAATTTTAGGCGGTCGGTTGAACATTTGGTCCACTTTTGTGCTCAATTCGATATTTTAGACCCAGGCACCATAGTCTGACACTTACATATTGTTTCCTCCCTTGGGACATGTTTTCAAAGCCCTCATGTAATGAAATTCTGTTTCATTTCAAATACTGGAATGTCTTTCACGGGCAGAGGAATGTAGAGAATACGTTTATTTACGGTTGCTTGACTTTAGTCGGACAAAAATAAAACAAGGCTGTTATAATAGTTAACGCGTTTTGCTAGAATTTTGAATAAATAAGTAACACAGGCGTATATATACTTATAGTGCCACAAGCACTGGGATGTGAAAACTCAATGACATGACATTATCACATAATTGGAAAAAAAATAATACACACCTCTACCTTTTTCATGAGTCGCAAACAACCTTTCTCTCGAATCAAGAAAACTTTTTATCAATGCTGACATCACACCAATTTAAATATTTGGGGAACAAGCAGCAAGGCCGACTGTCATAAAATGTCTAAAGGTTAAATAGGTCATTAAAAATTACGCCTGTTTTCTGTTGTTGTTGTTGTTTTCATTATTAGTACCCTACCGGTGTTTACACCGGAGGGGACTATAGGTTTACCCTCCGTCCGTCAGTCTGTCTGCCTGTCTGTCTGTCTGTCCGCTAAAAATCTGGATCCTTTGATAACTTAAAAACTATTAAAGCTAGGCGCATGAAACTTGGTATGTTAATAGGTAGCAATGTGTACAATATGCACGCGCAAAATTTGGGACGCTACTTTGAAGGTCAAGGTCACAACATGCCCCTGCAGCAAAATCGTGTCCGGCCCATAACTTCGTTATTTGAAGTCGGATTTTAAAACTATTTCACAGAAATGATCACCATATTGAGATGACGTGTCGCGAACAACATTTGGGTCGCTACCTTGAAGGCCAAGGTCACAGCATGACCTTGCAGCAAAATCGTGTCCGCCCCATAATTTGGTTATTTGAAGTTTGATTTTACAACTATTTCACAGAAATGATCACCATATTGAGACGACATGTCGCGAACATCATTTGGGTCGATACCTTAAAGGTCAAGGTCACAACATGACCTTGCAGCAAAATTATGTCCAGCCCATAACTTTGTTATTTGACGTCAGATTTGACAAAGACATTTAAACTAATTTATCTGTTAATTTATTGTTTACACGATAACACGGCGTACAAAGATAAGATGGAAAATGGGTTAACATATGAAAATAACAGTAGTAAAAGATAAATAAATGAAGTAAGTGTTTTTCTTTTTTCTGTGTGTCTCGTGATTTGAAAATTTCTTGCAAAAAGAAAAACAATTTGACCTTTTGTATTTGTCGCAGTTTTTTATTGTTGTTCTGTTTTTGCTGTTGTGAGTTTTTGTGTGTTAAAGAACAGATTAAAGATTTTCTTGGTGGAAATTGCAAGAAATATGAAAATGTCTTTTAAATGTTCCCGATGTAGTATCTGTCCTGAAAATGTGCACATCGTCAAAAGCTTATGAAAGGAACAGATTAACATAGCTAGTGTAATGATATATGCCACATGAATGCGTCATTGCTGAAATGAGCTTGGGGAAAAATGAGCTGTTATTTACCAATCTATTCTTTTTTTCAGTTGCTTATTGCGGTACAACGACACAGGCACCGAAGTTGACGACAACAGAAGAGGTAACATATTTCTTTTTAAGTTACAATTTTTTCATTGTAATTGTCATGGTGTATATAAGAACATCAGTTTAAATTAGATAAGACAAACTGCATCTAAAATCAGTCGAAAACACACTATAATTCTACCAGAATATTTTTTATTTGTTCGGTACCATGCAAATGGTTTGTAATCTATTATTACAGTGAATGCAGTACTATAGTTTGTTTTGTGAAAACCGTTCTTTATTTTATGTAAAGGCCCGCATCTCTGTATTACTTAAATATTTTTGTTTGTACGTTAACTAGCAAACCCATTCATGGAATCTTGTTTTGAATTGGTTTGTTGACCATGCCAATAAAATGAACAATCCGCTTCTATTGGCAATTCTTTAATTCGCTGTTATGACAAAACTCTATTAAGGCCATTCCGCTATTATGACAATACTTTATTAAGGCCAGTCCGCTATTATGACAATACTCTATTAAGGCCAGTCCGCTATTATGACAAAACTCTATTAAGGCCATTCCGCTATTATGACAATACTCTATTAAGGCCAGTCCGCTATTATGACAAAACTCTATTAAGGCTAGTCCGCTGTTATGACAAAACTCTATTAAGGCCAGTCCGCTATTATGACAATACTCTATTAAGGCCAGTCCGCTATTATGACAAAACTCTATTTAGGCCAATCCGCTATTATGACAATACTCTATTAAGGCCAGTCCGCTATTATGACAATACACTATTAAGGCCAGTCCGCTATTATGACAATGCTCTATTAAGGCCAGTCCGCTGTTATGACAATACTCTATTAAGGCCAGTCCGCTATTATGACAAAACTCTATTAAGGCCAGTCCACTATTATGACAAAACTCTATTAAGGCCAGTCCACTATTATGACAATACTCTATTAAGGCCAGTCCGCTGTTATGACATTGCTCTATTAAGGCCTGTCCGCTATTATGACAATGCTCTATTAAGGCCAGTCCGCTATTATGACAAAACTCTATTAAGGCCAGTCCGCTATTATGACAAAACTCTATTAAGGCCAGTCCGCTATTATGACAAAACTCTATTAAGGCCAGTCCGCTATTATGACAAAACTCTATTAAGGCCAGTCCGCTGTTATGACAATACTCTATTAAGGCCAGTCCGCTATTATGACAAAACTCTATTAAGGCCAGTCCACTATTATGACAATACTCTATTAAGGCCAGTCCGCTGTTATGACATTGCTCTATTAAGGCCAGTCCGCTATTATGACAATGCTCTATTAAGGCCAGTCCGCTATTATGACAAAACTCTATTAAGGCCAGTCCGCTATTATGACAAAACTCTATTAAGGCCAGTCCGCTATTATGACAAAACTCTATTAAGGCCAGTCCGCTATTATGACAAAACTCTATTAAGGCCAGTCCGCTATTATGACAATACTCTATTAAGGCCAGTCCGCTATTATGACAAAACTCTATTAAGGCCAGTCCGCTATTATGACAAAACTCTATTTAGGCCAGTCCGCTGTTATGACAATACTCTATTAAGGCCAGTCCACTATTATGACAATACTCTATTAAGGCCTTTCCGCTATTATGACAATACTCTATTAAGGCCAGTCCGCTATTATGACAATACTCTATTAAGGCCAGTCCGCTATTATGACAATATTCTATTAAAGCCAGTCCGCTATTATGACAAAACTCTATTAAGGCCAGTCCGCTATTATGACAATACTCTATTAAGGCCAGTCCGCTATTATGTTAATACTCTATTAAGGCCAGTCCGCTATTATGACAATACTCTATTAAGGCCAGTCCGCTATTATGACAATACTCTATTAAGGCCAGTCCACTATTATGACAATACTCTATTAAGGCCAGTCCGCTATTATGACAATACTCTATTAAGGCCAGTCCGCTATTATGACAATACTCTATTAAGGCCAGTCCACTATTATGACAATACTCTATTAAGGCCTTTCCGCTATTATGACAATACTCTATTAAGGCCAGTCCGCTATTATGACAATACTCTATTAAGGCCAGTCCGCTATTATGACAATACTCTATTAAGGCCAGTCCGCTATTATGACAAAACTCTATTAAGGCCAGTCCGCTATTATGACAAAACTCTATTAAGGCCAGTCCGCTGTTATGACAAAACTCTATTAAGGCCAGTCCGCTGTTATGACAATACTCTATTAAGGCCAGTCCGCTATTATGACAAAACTCTATTAAGGCTAGTCCGCTATTATGACAAAACTCTATTAAGGCCAGTCCGCTATTATGACAATACTCTATTAAGGCCAGTCCGCTATTATGTTAATACTCTATTAAGGCCAGTCCGCTATTATGACAATACTCTATTAAGGCCAGTCCGCTATTATGACAATACTCTATTAAGGCCAGTCCACTATTATGACAATACTCTATTAAGGCCAGTCCGCTATTATGACAATACTCTATTAAGGCCAGTCCGCTATTATGACAAAACTCTATTAAGGCCAGTCCGCTGTTATGACAAAACTCTATTAAGGCCAGTCCGCTGTTATGACAATACTCTATTAAGGCCAGTCCGCTGTTATGACAATACACTATTAAGGCCAGTCCGCTGTTATGACAATACACTATTAAG
This sequence comes from Sinonovacula constricta, assembly GCA_007844125.1. Lineage (NCBI taxonomy): Eukaryota > Metazoa > Mollusca > Bivalvia > Cardiida > Solecurtidae > Sinonovacula > Sinonovacula constricta. Next base: position 28,836,773 of record CM017556.1, on the reverse strand, counting down.
GCCAGTCCGCTGTTATGACAATACTCTATTAAGGCCAGTCCGCTGTTATGACAATGCTCTATTAAGGCCAGTCCGCTGTTATGACAATACACTATTAAGGCCAGTCCACTATTATGACAATGCTCTATTAAGGCCAGTCCGCTGTTATGACAATACACTATTTAGGCCAGTCCGCTGTTATGACAATACTCTATTAAGGCCAGTCCGCTGTTATGACAATACTCTATTAAGGCCAGTCCGCTGTTATGACAATACTCTATTAAGGCCAGTCCGCTGTTATGACAATACTCTATTAAGGCCAGTCCACTATTATGACAATGCTCTATTAAGGCCAGTCCGCTGTTATGACAATACTCTATTTAGGCCAGTCCGCTGTTATGACAATACTCTATTAAGGCCAGTCCGCTGTTATGACAATACTCTATTAAGGCCAATCCGCTATTATGACAATACTCTATTAAGGCCAGTCCACTATTATGACAATACTCTATTAAGGCCAGTCCACTATTATGACAATACTCTATTAAGGCCAGTCCGCTGTTATGACAATACTCTATTAAGGCCTTTCCGCTATTATGACAATACTCTATTAAGGCCAGTCCGCTGTTATGACAATACTCTATTAAGGCCAGTCCGCTGTTATGACAATGCTCTATTAAGGCCAGTCCGCTGTTATGACAATACACTATTAAGGCCAGTCCGCTATTATGACAATGCTCTATTAAGGCCAGTCCGCTGTTATGACAATGCTCTATTAAGGCCAGTCCGCTGTTATGACAATACACTATTAAGGCCAGTCCGCTGTTATGACAATACTCTATTAAGGCCAGTCCGCTGTTATGACAATACTCTATTAAGGCCAGTCCACTATTATGACAATACTCTATTAAGGCCAATCCGCTATTATGACAATACTCTATTAAGGCCAGTCCGCTGTTATGACATTGCTCTATTTAGGCCAGTCCGCTGTTATGACAATACTCTATTAAGGCCAGTCCGCTATTATGACAATACTCTATTAAGGCCAGTCCGCTGTTATGACAATACTCTATTAAGGCCAGTCCGCTGTTATGACAATACTCTATTAAGGCCAGTCCGCTGTTATGACAAAACTCTATTAAGGCCAGTCCACTATTATGACAATACTCTATTAAGGCCAGTCCGCTATTATGACAATACTCTATTAAGGCCAGTCCGCTGTAATGACAATACACTATTAAGGCCAGTCCGCTGTTATGACAATACTCTATTAAGGCCAGTCCGCTGATATGACAATACACTATTAAGGCCAGTCCGCTGTTATGACAATACTCTATTAAGGCCAGTCCGCTGTTATGACAAAACTCTATTAAGGCCAGTCCACTATTATGACAATACTCTATTAAGGCCAGTCCGCTATTATGACAATACTCTATTAAGGCCAGTCCGCTGATATGACAATACTCTATTAAAGCCATTCCGCTGTTATGACAATACTCTATTAAGGCCAGTCCGCTATTATGACAATACTCTATTAAGGCCAGTCCGCTATTATGACAAAACTCTATTAAGACCAGTCCACTATTATGACAATGCTCTATTAAGGCCAGTCCGCTGTTATGACAATACTCTATTAAGGCCAGTCCGCTGTTATGACAATACACTATTAAGGCCAGTCCGCTATTATGACAATACTCTATTAAGGCCAGTCCGCTATTATGACAAAACTCTATTAAGACCAGTCCACTATTATGACAATGCTCTATTAAGGCCAGTCCGCTGTTATGACAATACTCTATTAAGACCAGTCCGCTGTTATGACAATACTCTATTAAGGCCAGTCCGCTGTTATGACAATACTCTATTAAGGCCAGTCCGCTGTTATGACAATACTCTATTAAGACCAGTCCGCTGTTATGACAATACTCTATTAAGGCCAGTCCGCTGTTATGACAATACACTATTAAGGCCAGTCCGCTGTTATGACAATACTCTATTAAGGCCAGTCCGCTGTTATGACAATGCTCTATTAAGACCAGTCCGCTGTTATGACAATACTCTATTAAGGCCAGTCCGCTGTTATGACAATACACTATTAAGGCCAGTCCGCTGTTATGACAATACACTATTAAGGCCAGTCCGCTGTTATGACAATACACTATTAAGGCCAGTCCGCTGTTATGACAATACACTATTAAGGCCAGTCCGCTGTTATGACAATGCTCTATTAAGGCCAGTCCGCTGTTATGACAATACTCTATTAAGGCCAGTCCGCTGTTATGACAATGCTCTATTAAGGCCAGTCCGCTGTTATGACAATGCTCTATTAAGACCAGTCCGCTGTTATGACAATACTCTATTAAGGCCAGTCCGCTGTTATGACAATACTCTATTAAGGCCATTCCGCTGTTATGACAATACTCTATTAAGGCCAGTCTGCTATTATGACAATACTCTTTTAAGGCCAGTCCGCTATTATGACAATACTCTATTAAGGCTAGTCCGCTGTTATGACAATACTCTATTAAGGCCAGTCCGCTGTTATGACAATACTCTATTAAGGCCTGTCCGCTATTATGACAAAACTCTATTAAGACCAGTCCGCTATTATGACAAAACTCTATTAAGGCCAGTCCGCTGTTCTGACAATGCTCTATTAAGACCAGTCCGCTGTTATGACAATACTCTATTAAGGCCAGTCCGCTATTATGACAATACTCTATTAAGGCCAGTCCGCTGTTATGACAATACTCTATTAAGGCCAGTCCGCTATTATGACAAAACTCTATTAAGACCAGTCCGCTATTATGACAAAACTCTATTAAGACCAGTCCGCTATTATGACAATACTCTTTTAAGGCCAGTCCGCTATTATGACAATACTATATTAAGGCTAGTCCGCTGTTATGACAATACTCTATTAAGGCCAGTCCGCTGTTATGACAATACTCTATTAAGGCCTGTCCGCTATTATGACAAAACTCTATTAAGACCAGTCCGCTATTATGACAAAACTCTATTAAGGCCAGTCCGCTGTTATGACAATGCTCTATTAAGACCAGTCCGCTGTTATGACAATACTCTATTAAGGCCAGTCCGCTATTATGACAATACTCTATTAAGGCCAGTCCGCTATTATGACAATACTCTATTAAGGCCTTTCCGCTATTATGACAATACTCTATTAAGGCCATTCCACTATTATGACAAAACTCTATTAAGGCCAGTCCGCTATTATGACAATACTCTATTAAGGCCATTCCACTATTATGACAATACTCTATTAAGGCCATTCCGCTATTATGACAATACTCTATTAAGGCCAGTCCGCTATTATGACAAAACTCTATTAAGGCCAGTCCGCTATTATGACAAAACTCTATTAAGGCCAGTCCTCTGTTATGACAAAACTCTATTAAGGCCAGTCCGCTGTTATGACAATACTCTATTAAGGCCAGTCCACTATTATGACAATACTCTATTAAAGCCAGTCCGCTATTATGACAAAACTCTATTAAGGCCAGTCCGCTGTTATGACAATACTCTTTTAAGGCCAGTCCACTATTATGACAATACTCTATTAAGGCCAGTCCGCTATTATGACAAAACTCTATTAAGGCCAGTCCGCTGTTATGACAATACTCTATTAAGGCCAGTCCGCTATTATGACAAAACTCTATTAAGGCCAGTCCGCTGTTATGACAATACTCTATTAAGGCCAGTCCGCTATTATGACAAAACTCTATTAAGGCCAGTCCGCTGTTATGACAATACTCTATTAAGGCCAGTCCGCTGTTATGACAAAACTCTATTAAGGCCAGTCCGCTGTTATGACAAAACTCTATTAAGGCCAGTCCGCTGTTATGACAAATCTATTAAGGCCAGTCCGCTGTTATGACAAAACTCTATTAAGGCCAGTCCGCTGTTATGACAAACTCTATTAAGGCCAGTCCGCTATTATGACAAACTCTATTAAGGCCAGTCCGCTGTTATGACAATACTCTATTAAGGCCAGTCCGCTATTATGACAAACTCTATTAAGGCCAGTCCGCTGTTATGACAATACTCTATTAAGGCCAGTCCGCTATTATGACAATACTCTTTAAGGCCAGTCCACTATTATGACAATACTCTATTAAGGCCAGTCCGCTGTTATGACAAACACTATTAACCATATTAACAGTCCACTATTATGACAATACTCTATTAGGCCAGTCCGCTGTTATGACAATACTATTAAGGCCAGTCCGCTATTATGACAATACTCTATTAAGGCCAGTCCGCTGTTATGACAATACTCTATTAAGGCCAGTCCGCTTATTTATTGCCAGTCCGCTATTATGACAATACTCTATTAAGGCCAGTCCGCTGTTATGACAAAACTCTATTAAGGCCAGTCCGCTATTATGACAATACTCTATTAAGGCCAGTCCGCTGTTATGACAAAACTCTATTAAGGCCAGTCCGCTGTTATGACAATACTCTATTAAGGCCAGTCCGCTGTTATGACAATACTCTATTAAGGCCAGTCCGCTATTATGACAATACTCTATTAAGGCCAGTCCGCTGTTATGACAATACACTATTAAGGCCAGTCCGCTGTTATGACAATATTCTATTAAGGCCAGTCCGCTGTTATGACAATACTCTATTAAGGCCAGTCCGCTGTTATGACAATACTCTATTAAGGCCAGTCCGCTATTATGACAATACTCTATTAAGGCCAGTCCGCTGTTATGACAAAACTCTATTAAGGCCAGTCCGCTATTATGACAATACTCTATTAAGGCCAGTCCGCTATTATGACAATACTCTATTAAGGCCAGTCCGCTGTTATGACAATACTCTATTAAGGCCAGTCCGCTGTTATGACAATACTCTATTAAGACCAGTCCGCTGTTATGACAATACTCTATTAAGGCCAGTCCACTATTATGACAATACTCTATTAAGGCCAATCCGCTATTATGACAATACTCTATTAAGGCCAGTCCGCTGTTATGACAATACTCTATTAAGGCCAGTCCACTATTATGACAATACTCTATTAAGGCCAATCCGCTATTATGACAATACTCTATTAAGGCCTGTCCGCTATTATGACAATACTCTATTAAGGCCTGTCCGCTTTTATGACAATACTCTATTAAGGCCAGTCCGCTATCATGACCAATTAGTTATCATGGGTGGATCTAGCAGGGGATCGTGGGGTCCACACATACACATAATGACTCTATTTGCCTGCTACATTTCATTTGGGGTGGGGGTGTTCCCCCTAGACCACTCTCCCTGGCATACCTTGCATCTTGTGCTCGCTGAACTACGACCCCCACCCCCACCTCCCAAAAAAAAATCCTGAATCCGCCCCTGCGTAACTATCAACCAGCTGTTATTTGCCGTCGTTTGTGGTATTCTTGCACCAAAAAGCCAACAATCAGTCTTAGGTGATACTCTTACATTGAAAAATGTCTATTATTCGCATGTGTTTCTATCGACAGAACACTTCTTTACTTATTTTATTTTATTTTTTGTGGGAGTACTTTATATGCCTGTTTTTGTTTCTTTCGGCATAAACATTTGTCTTTATTTTGTATTTCAGCCTTTCCTGAAGTCTGCGATGTTTGTAGGCCTAGCTGCCGGTCTCGGTGGAGTGGTTGGATTCCTCATTCTGCTCTGTATTATCTGGAAATGTTGCTGCGGAGGCCGGGAGTAAACAACACACGACAACAATGGAGAGATTTTAAAAAAGTTGTATGTGTTATACTTGTGTATAGAAGAAAAAAAAATCTAAACATATGTAAGATTTATTTTACTGTTAATTAATAATGCATAGGAATTGTTTAGAGAGCGCTAACTGTAGAAGACTAAAATAGAACAGTTGTTTAACTGGTGTAAGTAAAAAAGGCAAAATAGTACAAATACTTTAATCAAATTGTTACTGAGAAGAGAATGAACGAATAACAAGCTTCTAGTTATATAAAGACTTATTTTGACATTTGGAGAAAGAACCGGATATATATCATATTAAATTGTTGCTAGTAAGATATAAAATAGATTAGTACGAAAATAGATGTATTAATCTTATCTAAATGTTTAACAGAAAACCCGTTTTACTGTGCTCTTATTAAGAAGCCCCGTTTACCTTAAAGTTTTTATTTACGCAGCTGGACCCAGACTTTGATATGTACATTAGCCTAGGGACATTAACGGAACTACACAATTATTTTGTTTCGGGTTCTAATGTGATATATTCACACAGTGGTTATTTGCACAAACGAATTTTTAATATTTTCAGTAAGGATGAATCCTCTAACCAAAATTAGTAGTTTGAATATCATGATGACGCCTTTGAATATTACAAAATAAGAATATTTTTGAAAGACAACCTGTATTAAAGTTTTACCAAGTTTAGAGTGTTTTTGCAAGAAATAAAATTAAAGTACAAACTAGAATATTTTTGTCTACTCGCTTTAAGGGATACGGGCAAGTCTGATTTACTATAAAATGTTAATAAAATATATTAAATGCATTTAGGTTCATTGTGACATACAATTATAAACATTTCATTGAAATAGCGTAATCAAAGTTATTCTAATACGTGACTTACAGTAATAAAAGAAGGTTTATACATGCAAGTAAACAATATGGACGTGGTTCGGTGATCAAAGAGCTAAATGTGCGAATGAAATTTATCCCGCATTTGCATTGCAGTGTGTGTTTACTGTGTGCTAGTTGTTATTGTTTTTATGTTAATTACTTGATTCACTTTATTATCCCTATTTGCATATTCAATATTTTAACTTAATATTGGGACCATTTAATAGCAAGCGTCATGTTTTTAGGCCATATTTGAAAACATTTTGAATCATGTTGTAAAACAAATTTGCAAAGTCATAAATGATCATTCTGTTTGCATAATTTTTGTTTACAAATTTGTTAACATCACTTGTTGTTGTTTGTTATGCGTGATTTTAATTAATTGCTTTTTTTCACTCGATATATATAATTTTAAGGGGAAATCGACATCGGAAAAAACACAATTTGTTTATATTATATTTACAAAACAACTAGAATCTCACAATATGTACAAAAAGTTACATCTTATAAACTTGACGTAAATGAAAACATTGTTTATCATTGGCATTTATAAGGGTTGTGTTTTGAGGTATGACGTGCTCAGTACTTTTTGTCTGACTAAGTATTGCCTTTAAAACCCTTGGCTGCAATTCTAAATAATGAAATGTCCTTGTAAACAGATACATGAGTACGTTAACTGGACATAAAGAATTAATCAAAATGCAAACATCCGTCTGGGTTTTTCTGTTCATAACTGCATTCTTGCACGTGTATTTACAATATGCAAACATGATACTGCTCAGTTCTTAACTGAATGCACCTTCTTCATGCGTATATTGTAAACAGGAGGTCAGAGCAAACCCCTAGTCTCGTTTTTCCCATAAAATACATTTATTCATTCACCGTCCACTCAGAACATACTAGCCATTACAATGTATCATTTGTATCTCATGTTGTTTGCACGTTGGATAAAAATCATAATTGAATTGCACGACATTGTTTTTTCATAATGTTATGGTCAATAGATTTATTTTTCGTTTATGTTTAGCCCATAGATTTTAATGTTATGTACGTATATGTGTTACATATTCTCATCTTCATTTGGAAAGCGAAGAGGGCTTAGACACTCTTCTTCTCTTTTTTTGTAGTCCCCCTAAAAGAACTTTGCGCTTTTTATATTGTTTATAAGTCACCTTTTACCGCGCATTACCGTCATATTTTGTCCGTTGTGTTACATTTTGGTCTTTCCGTTGACTGTGAAAAACGTTTGTCACATAAATAGAACAAACAGAACCTAAATACCCAAAGCTATTATTACTAAAGCATCAGTTGCTAGTTTGGGAATGTATCAACGTTTTTTGTGGGGTTTTTTTTTGGAAATTGCAAAATATTGAAGTTGACTTTACGATTAGATCAATACAAACAAAAAGATTTATTGTAAAACTATTTCAGCAACATTTTTGCGAGGCTTCAGGTTTCATAATATATGTCAAGAATATTTTCAAAATTGTATAATTTGCCATATATTTCGGAGTGCTTTAATATTAATATGTACAGTATGAACTTTATAATCTGATAATTAATGTCTGATTCATACAAATGCACCCTAGGACAATCTTTGAAATCCTTTACTTTAGAAAAAACTACAACAAACAAAAACAAACCTTAAACATTTTATTTTTTAAGAAATTAATGGCATTAAATAGCATTTATTGTACTATACAACCTTTTATTTTTTTACAATTTGCTGCACGACTTCTAATTCAAATATTATATCTTAGATCTGAACTTTAAAACAGTATTGTACAGTGTGTTTTGGTTTAAGATTTTCAGAAAGCTGTAATTTTCATCAGCCCACAGAGGGTTCATGTTAGTTATATATATACGATTCGTTTTCATTGTTTAATTGTATCATATTCTATTCGGAACGTTGGTACAAAACCAAACTTATTCTCTTTATTTATTTTATTTTATTTTATTTTTGTAAAATTTCCTTACGTTTTGCATTTTACCATATTCTTAAAATGACACGGTCTTTGGTCTTTTGTACACCTTGTCATTGTAAATTATACATATCGTTTCTCCTTAACTTATTCAAAAAGCAAAACGTGATTTTTATTAAAGGAAATTGCTTCAATGACTTCGAGATCATGCAAACTTACATGTTTTAAAAGACAGTCATTTTTCTAGCTTGCTGTAAAGAACGAAGCAACATGTTCGTTGTTTTGTTTAAGAAAACTCACTGCCAGGGAGAAATCTATTTTAAATGACAATGATAAACAGGTATTATTATGTGTAGTGAATTGTAAGAAAAGTTAATGAATTATGGCGCAAATGCCACGTGAAAGAGCATAATATAGTTTGTCATATATTTTGATATAATTCATATTGGATAATATAAGATGTTTATTATTTTTGTCGTGTTATAAAATGTTTTGTTTCAATTCGAAGGCCATATAACATGCTTCGTCTAGTCACTATTTGTTTTCTTTCCTCCACGTCCTTCACGTTCTATCACCTTAAACATGTGTTTAATTTTTTTTTCCTTTTGAAACAAATGTCTAACTGGAACTTTTTGTCACTTCAGAATTTTTTGTTCTTTTGTTGTGCAGTTTGTGATAGTTGTTTTGTTGTTGTTGTTGTTGTTGATTTACGCTATTTTCTATGTCTTTAATGATAACTTTCTCCGTCCACAACTTTAAATACTCTGTACATTTCAATGACAGGTTTAATGTGATATTTTCTTGAGATGATGTACAATGTTACTGTTTTTAGTTAATGTATATCAGGAACGGCTAGATGAAAACCATTATTTCATAATAACTTATCTTAAAATGTACTAAGCAGCAAACATTTTAATATAAAAAAACAACATGAAAAAACTTTTTTTTAAGAATTTACACTTAAACCGAATGGGAATTTTATTTAAAAAGTGGAGTCTTAATTTGATTTCAACCCCATAAAAAGTGAGGTCCAATATTTAACGGTTTTAGGAATTTTTTACTTCTAAATGATTTTTTTTTTTTTTGTAACGTTTTAAAATTTCGGTTTTGTCCTACCATATTGTTCTAAGTTAGTGTTATTTTTCTCAGCGGCAATATTTTCAAAATGGTGGAAATAATAGAATTCAAAGAAAATTGCTGCAGATTGCCCATATCTCCCGAACCATCAGAACATTGAAATATCTCGAAAGAGGCCAACATAAAAGGTCCGATTATAACTGTATGTTAATTAATATTAATAAAAAATTCCCAAACTAAACCATGTTCATAAGTCTAATTGTACATCCGTTTCGTTATAATAATAATATCAGTATATAATGAAGATGGTGATATAATGAAGATGGTGATATAATGAAGATGGTGATATAATGAAGATGATGATATAATGAAGATGAAAATTGAAGTCAAACATTATTTTTAGTTAACGCAACATGTATACCGCTATTTTACAAACTAACTTGAATTATTTTTGTGTGTGTTTTCTGTGTGATTCTTAATGTGTGATACTTTATTTGATGTTGTTATTATTGTATGAAAAATATTGAAAACTCAGAAAGAAAATATGAAATATTAGGAGCGATGTTAAAAATCAGAATATTACTGTTTTATTAAGACGTATCAATATTTGTGGTAAATATATATAAAAGAGTTTAAAAAGGTCAAATTCTCATGCGTTCCATTTTTAACATCGCTTTGCGTCCGTGATATTCATTTGTTAAAAATGTTGTGATATCGAATATATTAGTGAGACAATAAAAATTTAAGTTTTTAATGAAATGTGTTAATGTCTCATTTTACTTTCAGTCGTGTATTCGTCATACTTTACCCTGCAGTGACAAGCACCACCGAACTGTATCGACGAATGTCATACAGAATGCTAACAATTAATACAAAATCTTGAAAGAACTTTAATAATAAAAAAAATGTTGATTTCATTGGCTTTTTTTTCTCTCTCATAAATATATAACCCAACTTATTAAACAACATTGATACAAATTTGAATGACATAAAGTATGTCAATGAACTTTAAAACTCTTGTTGTTGTTGTTGTTATCCATTAATGTCACTTTTATCAAGTAAAAGTTTTATACTTATTAAACATAGGCATAAACAAAACTATAAATTCCAAAAAAAGCATAAACAGTCACCGATAAGAAATATGAAGTGTCTGTTAAATTTCACTTTCCATAATTCTTATTTTGTTTACTCAACCGTTTCAAAACCACACCAATATATTTATAAATAAGTAACCGCACCAATATATTTATAAATAAGTAACCGCACCAATATATTTATAAATAAGTATAGTCGAGAAACCTCCTTCAAGCCTCTAATTGTGGTATCGGACCGTTTGGACCAAAATATATTTTCTCAAATAACCAGATAAGTCATCGTTACCTTAAATGGTCCCTCAAAATGCTGTTTATTGGTGTCCTAGATCCGTGTGAACGGTCATGCATAAAAATCACCACTCATCATTGCAAACATGTATTTCCTATCAGAGTCACGCTGCAGAGATAGCTATTTTTTAAACTTAGAAAACCACGTGACCATTTACTTTTGAGATCATGTTTTATGGTCATCGGGGTAATCCGCTCTGATGTTGATATCTATTTTTAGCACAGATCAATATCGTGCTTTTTATACATTTGGAAAAAACACATGTCTGACAATGCGATATAGGCAAACTGTCGGATACCACCTTTAAAATTTAAGTAACAAACACTCGAGATATATCTCAAATCTACTGAAGTGCTAATTATGTAGCATTTTTACGGTCACTGTGTTCGCATAAAGGAACATCCTCTGATTTCACTGCTCAATGCCAAGTTAAATGCAAAATAAAAGTAAAACTAACCCTAACTATTCGTCACTTATTAACGGCGCTATCTGACAGTTTAGAACCAACTTCAATTATTTGAACAACTAAATAAAGTATTGTTACTTGAACAGATCCCGCGAAATGCTGTTTATTGATGTACTATATGTATGTGAAAATTGAAGCATAACATCCCAGTCATCATTACAAACGTGTATTTCCTATCTGAGCCACGCCGCACAGTTAGCTATTTTTAAACTGAAGAGCATTTACATTTTAGCAGCATTTATATTGGAGTTCACGTTATATCATTTTCCGGGTAATTTATTCTGACGTCAATGTCTGTTTCAGCTGAAGGTCCTATCTTTATTATTTATAGATTTGGAAAGAATGAACATCTCGGATCTCGGGAGATTTTAACGAATGTTTACTGTCTTATAATGAAGGTAGTGTTCAAAATCGTCCTAACTTAGACTTATGTATTACTTTCTGCAGCTATAATGCAAAAATACCTCAAACTGAGGTCACATACTGTATTACAGTATTAGATATAGGCAAAGTGTCGGATACCAGATTTAAATGTAGTATCCGCAATTTTGCTTATTACAAATATATGTTACAGTATCCGACCTCCGTTTTGGATATGTGTGCATAACTTCTGCAGAAACAATCATGCTTTAGTCTAAACTTCAATATAAGGGCCGTAACACTCGTTAATCAGCACTTACAATGTTCAGTCTTTTCAAATCTGTAAAAAAGAACGATTGGGATTCCCGCTTAAATATGACATCGACGTCACAGCGGATGACGTGGATGAACTACATTGTGGTTTAAAAGTAGCTTACTGTGCAGCGTGGCTCAGATAGAAAATACATGTTTGTAATGACGATTGAGGCGTTTTGGTTCACTCTACAGACCGGTGCAGGACATAACTAAGCAAAATTTTGCGATATCTGTAAAGATAACAAGAGTTTATTAAGATGATTAAAGAAAATATTTTTGTCCTTTAAGGTAAATACCCTATCATTATCACATTGATATTGATCTCAATAAGCATAAGGTAGGTGACAGAGGTCTATCGTTGTAGCTGAGGTACGTAACACAGGGGAGTACTATATTCTCACTTGTAATGCGCAGTTCCAACTTTGGTTATAAAGATACCTCTAAAATGACACATTCCCGGGCATGTTATTGGTCAGAATCAAAATGTAATTAAAATCCTTCATAAACTATAATCTAATAAGGTGCTAAGAAACGATCTTATGGACAATCGTGCCTTGCCTTATTTTGGTTCTCTTAAAACAGTTAAATATTGAAATACTGTCGAAAATGACACTGCGTAAAACCAATTGCAGACTTTCCCTCCCAGCAAAGGCAGAGAAATAAGATAATAAATTGTGGTAATAATATCTTAAAGGTGGTATCCGACAGTTTGTCGTTTTTAAATATATGTAACGATATATTACCACTGCTTTAGGGAATAAAGGGCATAATTTCTGTACAAACTCATAGTTTAGTCTAAGTAAGGACATTTTTCAACACTCCCTATATTTTTAGACAGTATAAGTAGGGAAAAAAATCACACTTAATGTTCATTCTTCTGAGATATATAAATAAGCGCGATAATGGTGTCTGCTAAAAATAGATATCGACGTCAGAGCGGACAATATAACGTTATATTAAAACTTATCTCAAAATAGCTATCTCTGCAGCGTGGCTCAGATAGGAATTACCTGTTTGCAATAACGAATGGGAATTTATGCACAACTGTTCACACAGATCTAGGGCATTAATGAACCGCATTTTGTAAGATCTCTTCTGGTTACAATGCCTTATATAGTTATTTAATCTTTGGTCCAAATTGTTGCATACCACTTGACTTTTAGTACTAGCAAAAGTTGGGATAGGAACTAGTGCACTTATCGTCGTCTACCCGCTCCACCCTCACAAACCCTCGTTCCGACATTTCCCTCATGTAAAACACGACGTAGTTTTTTTTAATAACCTCGTTGTTAGAATTTGTCAAAAACCTTATTAAAAACCTCAAAGTAACCCTTTAAGCCCTTCCCTACAACAGAGCTCAGTGATCGCTAATTGACACGAATGGACATACAATAGTTAAGTTCAATGCTCACTTGATTGTAGGATTAGTAAATAATTGATAAGCACATACTCGCCAAGCTAGTCACATAGCTCCGTGACTAACCTTACCAATCGGCCCCATAACACGGTTTGCAACAAACGGAATTAATAAACTTGATAAATGTTTGGAAATGGTATAGATTTGTATAGATTTGTAAAACATGGCTGGCGCGGAAGGTTCAAGGATAAAATGAGCCGTATCTATCAAAGTCCTGTTCTGTCATTGGAAGAAACAGAAATCAGCTTTGGTTTGGAAGGAAAAATGACAGCGTGTGTAATAACTATAGAAACAGCATCAAACCGCAAAATTGAGGACAAGCTTTGTGTAATCAAACTAAATTTGTACTTCTGATTATGATGATGACGATGATGATGATGGTGATGATGAGGAGGAGGACGACGACGACGATGGTGATGATTATGATGATTGTGACAACAAGAAGAAAGAGGTGGAGACGGAGGAAACAAGAAAACGCAAATTTAACCAATATTTAAGGAATTCTTTGTTTGCATCGTCTAATTAGGAAATATGTTTATGTTTGTTAAATTTCTTCTCACCAACAGTATTTCAGATATCTGGAGACGGTGTCCACTTGAAGCAGATATAGTGCTGCCTTCACTGTGTATAGCATGCCGTGAGCACCTGGCATGATACCACATCCAGTCACATTATCTTGACACCGGGCAAACCAGTCGTGGAAGTACCCTTATATTTGCTGGAGCGTTAGCAAGAGAGCTATACCACTACCATTTTAACGACTTTGGTATGTCTCTGCCCGGGATCCAAACCAGGGCCTCCCGTACCTGGAGCCGACGCTCTACCGATCGTGCTACCAGGTCCGGTACATAATGAGGAAATAGTGATGAAAAAATAGCCCTCATCAGCGTCGTGATCAGAGGCTTTACATAGAACACGTGTAATTGGCCTGACTAGCTCAGAATGGCGAGTTAAAGCGGCATTTATCTTTCGGTTCTTAATCTTACGGTTTTCTTCGATGTCCCAGATAAACATCCAACTTCAAAAGAAATGTTTGCTCACCCGACAGGAATGTGAACTTTGAAGAAAACATTTGTCCAGTAATGCGGTGTTTGCCGATTTGAAGAATAAGACTGTTATAGCATGCAAACACATTACTTATTTCTCTCTTCTTCAATTAGATGGCATCATATTATCTCAGGTGATAAAAGACTCACACGAGAAAAAAATTAATACGTGCCACTAAATACCTTCCTGAATTACATTAGAACTATAATAATAACGATCACAAATTCACCGAATAGATAATTAACATACTGATGCAAGCAACACAATCAGAAATCTTCGGGTAATTACGTCCACGGGACAATCATCCCTCGGATGTATCTGGCGCAGTGATACTTACAGAATCACGATCGTTTTATTCGCCGGAAGAAGAATATGCCATGAAAAATTAAACTTTTTTGTTTTTGATGACGCCATAGGCACCGACATGTTTATTTTCGGATGGTTTTCCCGTCATACATCTGAGAGGTGATTCGTGAATTATCCGAGGTGTTCCGATTGGCAAAAACACAGTCGGAAAGTACCGAACACTTCCGGAAACTAACGACCGTTATGACATTGGTCGTATTATGACGTCATAAACGACCGTTGTGCTGTGGCAACGTCTATTGTGGAGTCACATGCCATTTTGCGCTCAAAACGATCTACACGCTTCAAAACGCTCTCCCAAAAATACTGAAATATGCCTTAATACGCAAACCTGGGTGCTAGGGAGTTCTCAACTGAATTGTAAGTGTTTGCACTGTACGCTGATTATTTATAATTTTAAGATTTGATCATTTTTTTTCAGAAAATCCGTTTTAAAGAATACGTTATTTAACACAGTGGGTGGTGTGATGACGCTTCGCATGAAATGAGTACAGATGGGTTCTTTTTCTGTTTTAAAGTAACAGATGTTTGAACATAAATCATAATATTTCTAACTTTAACACAGAATTACGAATACCCTCATCTATTTATAGCCAATGATTGATTAGGTTATTGCTTTTAAGAAAATTTTTTCGTGTTTATTTATTTAATTTCAGTCGTCTTCTTAGCTTTCCTAGTAAATTGAAATTTGGAACATTAAAAATGGTATTAGGTCGACATTCATTTTTTCGAAATTTTATGACAATAAGCGACAAATAAGGCATTAGCTTGATTGCAATTTACCGGTACCTGTAAGTTTACCGCTTCTGGGCATGCCTCTCCGGACGAAGCATGTATGTTTCTCAGACTTCAAATGTTAAAACGGGGGTACAGGGGCGATAGCCCCGTTATACGATAAAATAAAACGTGAAACAATAGAGAAAACTTTACTATGCCTAATGAATCTCAACATTAACCAAAGAGCATTTTTACGTACCGGCAAAGTGCAATAGTCCCAAGGCCTTTAAAGAACTCATAATCATTAAAATTGTTTTAATGTACTCGCATATATTTATATCTTGTCTTGTGCAGTTGTTGTTGTTAACAGTTACCGGTTCTGTTGCGTAGGCGCCATTCCGACGATACCTCATAGTTTCGGTAAAAGCATACAATTACTGGGGAAATATTTATTTATAAAATTATACAGCACATTCCCTTACAAGAGAATTATACTGCCCTGGATTTACAGACACTTTACTAATAACGTAGAAAAAGTGAAAAACAAATAATAATAAAAAAAAACGCAGCTGATAGGTCACTCCATTTTGTTCTAGTTTTTTTTCTCTGTCTGTCCCATACGCGAGACAAACCTCTGAAATCTGGAAATCTCCTGAATTGACCGTTTTGTGCTAGCAAATGTTTCCAGCCTGGTCCGCTCCACCTTACCAATAAATCTAGTTCTTCTGCCAACTTTCGCCGATTTTCTATGTGACACTTGAAAATGAATTTCCAAGACATTCCTAAACATTCTAAGTGCAAAAAATGAACTTAAACACGATAGTGACATGTACATCAATCACGTGACCGTTATAAGGACTTTATTTCTCATTATAGCACAAAGGAAGGACTCAGCGAACCAGAATATCATCATACCAATGTTTGAGGAGAAGAGACCACGTGACATGTTTGATAGACTAAATGAAGCTAAAGAATCGCGATGTGTTGAAAGAAGTGTTTGGTAAGGAAGGTGAAGGGTGTTATTACACTTTACAGTTTGATGAAACTTGCAGATGCAAAAAGAGCGAAAGCCAAATTTACATTTGCGAAAGGAGAAGCAAGTTTAAAAAAGAGGGTAAGCGTCGGTTTAGAACTTTCAAAACGAAATCAGAAAGCTGCAGTCAATAAAGCTAAAGGAGTCGTGTTGGAATTTCAAGGTAAGAGTGGAAACCTGTTGGAACAAACATCCATCGAAGTGTATTTTGTTTTTGTTTTTTGAAATACATCGCCGTGATCATTATAGCGACGTCCAGCTATTTGGTGGAGGAAGACTCCAGACAAATGTCTTAATAGAGCCACCGGCGCACCACAATTCAGCTGGAAGACCTCACATTAAGACCTTCGTCCCGGGACTCGAACCCACGCGGTGAGAGGCTAAGCAGTCAGGGGAGTTACAAATAGGCGACTCTACCACTAAGCCACGAGATTACTTGTTTAACTTACTTACTCGCTCGCTTGTTTTGAGCCAACGACCGTACGTGTATACCCAGTTAACAGACATTCACAACAAACATTCACTTTGTTAATTACGTGTTTAGAAGTAGTTTTCAGTCGTGCTTCGATAAAAAAAAACGGACGTGACTAGCTCGGGCGACTCAGTAGAGGCACGTCCGTGCAGGGTACAGTATTTCAGTGAAGAGGGACCTAGGCGCCTTTTATTGTCTGTGCATCTTGGGAACGTGAGTCTCAAGTTTAGGGCACGCGAAAGACAGAGGAGCGTTGGTGATAAGGAAAGGTGTATGCCAAGAGTGAGTGCGACACACCTGAGTAAGGGTCGGCTGAGTTAGTTGTGTGTTTGAGTTGTATTTAGAGCTAGGATCACACGCTCCATTTATTCTGAGGTTTATTTAAGACTAGATTTCGTCCGTTACCCAAGACTGTCTCCCTCCTCTTCCTTTTTACGCTTCTCGGCTTGGGCACGTTACAGAAGAAAATGCAAAGAAACATACTGAAAATTATAATGAGGCACACTAACTAGACGTCTTTCACATTGATTTCATTGTCGTTGAGTGAAAAAAAAACTCGAAAAGGGCGCAACCCAGAAGAGAGAGTACATTCTTACTCACATTATATTTGGAATGACATTGTTAAAGGAGATATCCGACGGTTTGCCTATGTCAAAAACATGTAACAACATCTTAACCATGTTCTCGGGAGTCTGGGCTTAATCTGCATAAACTCGTACTAAGATTGTCTGTAACACTATCACTGTTAGACGATACACATTGTGAAATCAACGCTTTAACTGTTCATTCTATCGAGTTCTTTAAATAGGCATGATGGAGATCTCAACTAGAAATAGATATCGACGTCAAAGCTATTTATCCAGATGATAATGTAACGTGATCTCAAAAGTAAGTAGTCAAGCGATTTTGTTAGATTAAAAAAGTGAACTGTGCAGCGTGGCTCGGAACGGAAATACGTGTATGAAATGACAAGAGGAATGTTAGGCTGAACTTTTCATGGACAACAATAAACAGCATTTCACGGGAAATTTTCAGTAAACAATACTTTTTGGCAGCTCAAGAGAAGAAGGTCCAAACTGACGAATACTACCTTTAAAGATAGACTTTAGCATTGAAGTGGTTAGCACGAACACTAGGCCTACCTTTGTTGGAAATTGACATTTATTAAATGAGTCATTGAGTATATGGTCGCAAATTGTGTAGAAGATCTAGACTCATTGGAAATATGAAGCGGATAAAGTTCGAAACATTTGGGGGTTAAATGTTGTATGTTTAATTGGTAACGTTTTATGTTGTTTTTACTAAGGTGCCATTCCGAGGATATCGTACTCCTCCACTTATCGCTCATTACAGTCACACATACACCTGCAACAGGCACGCGGTCATTAATATCAAGATTTTTGATGAAAGACGATAAAGAGGTGAATAATGTTGTTCCAGCGTCAGGTCTGTTGTGTATCTGGTGTTTGAATTAGAAGTGTTATGCTTTAGTATGAAAACTTATTATTACTACTTATATAATTAGATCTCAATTATTTTCTGTACTTTGTACTCAAGGTAGATAAGTACGCGAATATAAAAATCTTTACATTTATACTTTATATTTTAAAAAATGCATGTACACACGAAAACTACATAAATAACAAACTGACATCATTGAATTGAACAATATATTTAGAATTCGTCCTTAGCGACAGTAAAAAAAGAGTGCGAGGATACCTCGAACTTTCTTTAAAAACATACCATGACAGGGAAAATATTGCATTGAATACCGCGCATTGTTAAATACTCCGATGTCCTTATTAAATAATAATAACGTTGACATAGTGTATTATTGTAGATTAGGTATTATTGATATAGATATTAATAAAAACACTGTCAGAAGATATCGAAAATTTCCGAAAATACCGAAAAACTAGCGTTGGCGGAAATGACGTCATAAACGACAGTTGTGTTGTGGCAACGTCCATGGTAACGTTTCACACGCCATTTTACGCTCCAAACGATTTGTACGCATTTAAAACGCTCTCCATAAAGATTGAGAAAATGTCTTCTTAAAACGGAAACCCGGGTGTTTGGGAGTTCTCGATTGAATTGTAAGTGTGTTGAATTCAATACTGCAGACTTTTTATATACATATTTATTGATTTTTTAAATAAAATTGTCATTTTAAGGTATATATAGCAGAATGCAGTGGGTGGAGTAAAGTTCATTAAATGCAAGTTTTCCGGAAAAGGAACGGATGTTTAATTTATGTTTTACGCTGCCATTACGCTTAATTTTCGTGTTCCTTTTTGTCAATACATTCCTTTCAACTGAACTCTATAGCCATCGCTTCGTAGATGTTCGAGCGATCGAGGTTTCAAACAGTCAGTGTATCCTACACTAAAAAAATTATACTATCGTTCTCTTGTGTGTGATTATATTGTTATTCATGTTCTTACTTGATTCATGTTATTTGGTCTTGCAATTGGTGTAAATATTTACGTGAGGAAATTGCATATTCAATCTTTTAGAAGAGGCAATAACGAATCAGTCATAATGTGACGTCATTTACAGCGGCCTTGCCTAAATTAAGCATGTGTGAGATGGCCAAACGGACTATTTATGTACCTGGATGGTTACAATAGCGGAATACAATAGGGAAACGACGATGCAGACAGGGGTGCAAAACAGTACACCAACAGTATTTCAGTTATCATGAGACGGTGTCCACTTGAAGCAATTATAGTGCTGCCTTCACTGTGTGCCGTGAACACCTGGCATGATACCACACCAAGTTACATTATCCTGACACCGGGCCAACCAGTCGTGGT
Source organism: Sinonovacula constricta (assembly GCA_007844125.1). Classification (NCBI taxonomy): domain Eukaryota; kingdom Metazoa; phylum Mollusca; class Bivalvia; order Cardiida; family Solecurtidae; genus Sinonovacula; species Sinonovacula constricta. The sequence continues at coordinate 28,816,806 of CM017556.1, read as the reverse complement.
ACTACCCTTATATTTGCTTGAGCGTTAGCAAGGGAACTACACCACTACCATTTTAACGACTTTGGTATGTTGCGGTCCTGGATCGAACGCTCTACCGATTGCGCTACCAGGTCCGGTAAAGAAATTAGTATAAGCATTACTGATACACATGGAGAGGTATATAATGTATTACAATATATTGGATTTAGATGGACGACTAATAGTTTACCCTGCTATATATAATGTTAGCTGCGTCCTTGACACCAAATAAATTCAACGAAGCTGTCAGTTGTGTTGTAATTTATATATCGTCCATCTTATAACAGACATTTTCTGCTGCATATATAGACTTACGTAATCGAAGAATAGTCGATTTATTTACAAATGTGTCTCGATAACAATGCATCAATTTGAATACCTTGGCTTGAATAGCTATTTGTTCTTACTGTCACTTTTGGTTGGCATGTCATTACCTTTGTCCTGAACATTTTCAAATGTTGGTATATGTCGTAATGTTTTCCTATCTGATTTATCTGTAAAAGACTAAAAACATAATCTATAATGAATTTGCTGCTCCGTATTTCTCTTTCTATTGTTCGCTACATTTAGTTTTAATCTATTAATAATGGACAAAGGCAATGACCTTGACATAATAAAAAAGAACTAAAGAAACTTGTTTTATTTCACTTAACATTATCCTGATCTCTAAACACATTTCTAAAAAAACTAAATCATCTGCAAAAGCAACATTTATTTTACTAATTTAATGACATAATAAAGTACCTGGACAAAATATTACTTTCTGTGTTAATTCTGTCAAAACATCTTTTCTAAATTAGTAACTACAGCAGATGTAAACACACACAATACACACAAGCTTCACTTACGTACCTCCAAATTTATATTCGCCTTTTCATAGTTTTATTTTCAACTCTGATTTCTCGTCGATCTTCCAAAATTTGATGTTACTTTTTCGGTCCTAGCAAATGTAATGATAATAACGAAAAAAAGTTAATTTCATTAATGTCTAATAATGATTCCATAATTTAAAAGCAGACGATTCGTACAGTTAAACCTATATTTTAAGTAATACCCGGCTGAACTACTTCGCCCCTTAAACGAAAACTTGAGGAAAAAAAACATATTTTTCTAGCGTGTAAGTGTTTTGGTGAGTTTTGAACCTCGTGTCCATTCATTTTAAGACAGTTTTGTTATCTGCGATCTAACATTACTGCATTATTCGGTACAATACGAAAGAAATGAGATTTAGAAAGTTTCTATACACGACGTCTTTTTGTCAAATCCGCTGATGTCTCGTGAAAACTGCGAGTATGCTCCCTTTAAGTCCTTTCTAAACAAATCATGTCCTTGTTTAGTAATGGACACGCAGGAATATACAATTGCTTGGTTCAATGCTCACTTGATGGTAGGATTGAAAAGCACATCCTCGCCTTGCTAGTCACATAGCTCCGTGACTAACCTTACCAATCGTCCCCATCACTCGGCTTGCAACACACGGAATTAATAAACTTGATAAATGTTTGGCAATGTTATAGATTTGTAAAACATGGCTGACGCGGAAGGATTAAGGATAAAACGAGGCGTATCTATCGATGTCCTGTTCTGTCATTGAAAGGTACAGAAATCAGCTTAAGTTTATATACACAGCATCAAACCGCAAATTTAATTAACAGTGGCCAAACTATAGACAAGCATTGTGTAGCAGACATAGACATTAATTTTCAGTTAATAGCGATAAAAAGCTGGCAATACAAACATGAAATATGTGATCGATAGAAAGCTTTAACACTTTACGAAAATTAAAGTTTGATTCCATCTTCTCCGTCGGTTCGAAACCCTCACGTAGAAATAATGCTGACGATACTGCAGCAGTTACTCTTGCTGATGCCGCTCCGGCTTCTGCTGCCGCTGGTGATGAGAAGGAGGAAGAGGTGGAGGCTTTCGATTACTTGTTGTTGGTCCTGCTGCTTTTGCGTGAGCAAAAAGGGAGAAGGGCCGATGGTACAGACAATTCAGTATAAACAGTAGTAAGTATTTCTTTGTCGACATCGTCAGAATCACGTATTACACCAGTGAAACAACTCCTTATCGACGTAAAATCGTGGTCCGATGTATTGCAACAAATTACTCTTGGTCCGATTAGATCAGAAAAGCGAGTTTAAAGGGGGTCCATCATTTGGTGTTTAATCTTACAGCTACTTCATTGACCTGAAGTCCCGGATAAACATCCATTTAAAACTAAATGTTTGCTCATTCCGGTGGGAACGTAAACCTTGAAGCAAACATTTACCTAATAATATGGTGTTTGTTTCTCCGAGGAATAAAACTGTTATAGTAATCGAGACAAATTACTTATTTGTCTTTTCTTAATAAGATGGCGTTATATTAAGGTAGAGCAAATGTAATGTTACGCCTCTAATTGAGTAGTTTCAAAATTAAGGTTAAAAATGCTTCAAAATTGAGAGTTGAGGGCTGAAATCCCACTATGGGCACGCATGGCCATTCTTTTTTGTCCTATATCTTCACTTTGACAATTTTTTTTTTCTGCAACACTCTACCTGATTACGAAGTTATTATTTTTTATTTAAAAAAAGAATTTTGATTGTATGATTTGTGCTTAATTTGATTACAAATTGCTAACCTGGTATAGTTAAGTCTTAAAGAAATCAAAACCATGAAGTGAAGTAATTTTATATTTTGCAGCATCAACTAAAATACAAATAAAATGAAAAATCGAAAATTTTGGGCAACTCTGAAATAAATCGTTTGGCTATCAAGAGCTCGGTGATTATTTAAAAAAAGCACATTAAACAGAAAAATAGGAAAATAAGTTTACACGTGCAGGTTTGTTAACAATTAATTACACATTTGGAATAATTTGAGTCCAACCTATAAAGAAACATGTTTCCTTGGTTTTTCTAATGTTATAATTTGTGTCCAAACACTTCTCCTAAAGAAAATGTAACATTTTGAGGGTTTTTTACTTCTAAAAACCGACTAATTTTTAAATGCAAAAATAATTATAAATTAAAAATTGGATAGAGAATTTTCTTAAAATGGGACATAAAGTATACACCACATGAGTTGTGTTAATTTTCAAATTCTGTATATTTTCTATTACACTTTCCTTACTTTATTTCACTTTAGAAAAAGACATTATATAAGAACTTTGTTTATAACGTTCCGCATAACACTATTATTCTTTATAACAGGAGGATACTAACATTGACAAATGTACCGAATAAACAATTGCCATGCTCATGCAAACAACACTGCCGGAAAGTACCTACCACTTCCGGAAACTAACGAGCATACGGACGTTGACGGAATTCACGTCATATACGATCGTTGTGCTCTGGTAACGTCTATGGTATTTTTACGCTCAAAACGATCTACACGCTTCAAAACGCTCTCACAAAAATCATGAAAATATGCCTTCTAACACAAACCTAGGTGCTAGTGACCACATAGGTGTCCTAATATTCTACTGCATGTTGTTTTACAGTCGTAACAGCACAGACGAATAGTGAGGAGACAGAAAGCAGTGTCAAGAATAAGGAGGTGTCGCTGGAGGAGGATCTCTTTCTCTCAGGCACCGACACTGACGAAGACGACTGCGATGACGGTGTTATTGAATACAACGATGATCCCGAAGAAACAATCATCCATGAAGAGATACAGGGCGACAGCGACTATGGCAGCGACTAATATAGCGACAGTGAGGATGATGGCGACGATAACGACCTTCCTGCCTTGAGGCAACTCGACGAAAGCTAACTAGGAAAGAACTTCCGAACCGACTCGTCTTTTCTGTGTCACATATCTTGGTTTCAGATTGAGGACGGTGCTTTCAACATCTTCCAGTTTGGTCTGGACAAAGACAGGGGCTCCGGACCCACATCCTCTGACGACGACCTATCTGATTCTGACTCGAGTGATAGCAACTCGCCGGATTCCTACTTGAGCTATAGCGACTGAGTTCGTCCGATTCCGTCTCGACCGATAATTCTGACGATTCAAAAGACGATAAAAGTGACGGCGATGTCGCCGAAGACTGCCCTATAACTTGCAAAATCAGTCCCAGTACGAGTGTTGTCAGGACGAGTGCAGCGTTCGATGGCCTAGAATGAGGCGGTACGAACTGACCATCGACTACGACTAGTCCTCGTTAGCGTCTTGTGAGTATTATAGTTCTGTCCTGTCGCCAGAAGCAATATAAAAGAGGCTTTGCTCATTTAAGATTTTCGAAAATCTGAGACCTTTGAAAGATAAGGACCATCTTTCGTGGCTCCATTCTGTTTGTTTAAAAATACTGAAAAAGCTCTGAATGAAACATTTCTTTATATATCGTTATGCCATTAAGTTTAAGTAATAAATAAAACTGACGCAACAACACTGCTTTGCATGTTTGTGCAGAGTTGAAGAAACCCAGAAAAATATGTGAGTAGAACCAGAAAAACATGACCCCAAATGCCGCCTTACTTGAAAGTTTTCGCCCCGACTGTGTCTCGAACTCACGCGGTTTGGGGTATTGAAGATGGTAACTGTAGAGTCAACGATTTACTTGGTAGATCATCAAGGAAATAGTGAATTTACGAGGGTTTTTTTCCTCAGAAGTCGAATCCACATGTAGAAGACAGGCATTACTGACATACAAGTGCGTGTGTATAGTTTCTTAAAATACACTGGCTTTCGATTGGAAACTGATAGTTAAACCTACAATATGATTTTAGCTTGTTCCGAGGCCGTTAATAAATTAGAAGGAAATTTTTCATTGTGTTGCATTATTTATGACTCCTCCCTGTTACTCAATCCATTTTCTGCTGCATACATTTTCTTACGTGATCTTAAAATACAGTCAATATTTATATTTTGTAAAGCCTTAATTAGAATTGTTTGCATTGTTTGCATTTCAACGGAATAAATGATACACTAGTACGTCGAAATATCAAGTCATGTTAGTTTATATGTTTTACAGACCTGTCGGTGTAACAGCTCTGTGTGTAGAGTTAAGATTACAAGTAAAACCCTTTTTACAAACTTGATGCAGACTTTATGTTTAGAGACGTGAAATCCGCCACTCGCAGAGGTATATTGTAAATAATGATAATATTGCTTAGCAAAAAGAATACACATTTGTTTAGCATGCCTGGTAGCATCATTCTTTTTCCCTTCAAACTATATTTTTAACCTAAAACTCCTAAAAATGCAAAAATGAAATATAAAAAAAATGTACATAATTATAAGATTGTGATGCACATTCTCAACATATTTAAAACCAAGTTTTAATCAAAACTGGGTATATGTAGTCGTTCGATGAACTTGTCTTTTTTTTTTTTTTTTTTTTTTTCATTTTGTCTGGCAAAAATAACAACAATAACAATAAAAGTCTCTCTCATCACCGGTTTGGATTTGAATGAAAATGTCGATGTTTAGCCAGTGTACCTGTTCTCGTATTAGGGCTGTTACCTTTTTTTTCAAAACACGGATATGGCCTTCGGGAGCGTTGGCTCGATGTTGTCTTCGTTGTTGTCGTTGTTGCTGTCGTTGTTGTTGTCGTTGTTGTTGTCAGGACAGTGAAAATGATAGTGAGGTCCTACCTTTTCGACTATTATCAAAATCGCTGTTCGAGGAAATGGCCATTGTGTACAGAGTAGAGCATGGGGATGTGGAGGTACTGTACACTTCAATACACCGCTCCAAGTCCTTAGTTACTGTTGCCGAAGCTACACATCCGCCAAACACAGTGGGTCAAGTCATTTTCTGCTTAATAAAACATTATTTTCGTCATTATATGTATATACTATCGGCAAGCCTATTGATTTTTAATATCATGAATGTGGCTATTCAGAACCTTTTCATTATGTTCCGACATGTTAAGAGCCACGTATCCTGTACACGCTGTGTGTTGCATTTAAGGTTTCCCTCGTTGGCTTATAAGCACATTTTAAAGGGGTAAATGAGTTGTCGCTTTCTGATTGGTTAAAACTGGCTGGTCTGGAACGATCGATCATAAAACAGCCTGTAACAGTTTAGAGAAAGAAGATGATCCATAGGAACACACAATGTACAATACATAAATATTTTACATGTATTAAATCCATAGGAACACACGATCTACAATAAATAAATATTAAACATGTATTTAATCCATAAGAGCATATGGTCTACAACATATAAAAAAATTAACATGCACTTGGCCCACAGGAACAAACGATCAACAGTCATATTGCCTTCAATGTAGGCAGCCATATTATACGATATATAAGATAAAAAAATAATTATAATGTTAACCCTGCAGTCAGGAATGCAATTCCGTATTCAATCACACTCGCCAATGAGACATTTTAATTAGCACAACTATGTTCGCAGTAATGTAAATTATGAGGTTAGTACAATTAAGTTGTTAAGACACCTGGAGCTGGGGGCTTACTGGATACATCAAAGGTTGTAAAAAAACAGTCGTTTGTAATTCGTTTCAGCTGTTGAACTGCTGACCTTATATTATAAATGTTGTTACAAAACCAGAGGTTTGCAAGCCAAACGATAATATGACATTTTAAAAGGACCTTGCCATTCTACAAGTTTAAATAATGTAAACGTGGCTGATTTTTCTACTTATTTTAAAGCTATAAAATATTCAGAATTTTTAAGTTAATGAAGACGTTATATATTTTAATGAAAGATATCGAAACGAAGAGTTCCAGGTTATGCTGTCTGGAATGATCGTTAATTATGAAGAAACTCACGACTGGTAAATCCGAACGCGCTGGTGGATTTTGCTTGATTTCCTTTTTATATGGACCTGATTAATCCAGTGAATAGATGTACATTGTACGCTCTATGTAAAATAACATTTTATGTACTGGATATTTTTAAGAAATTTGGACAGAAAGTTATGTAATACCATTATATAAAAAAGGAAATATAGACTCAGTTGAAAACTGAGATATAACTATGTTAAACCACTTTGGGACATTTTTACGCGTATAATAAATAAATGACTGCAAGGGAGGAAAACTACAATGTGTACAAAGAGACACATGCCTGATTTCAGATACAAATATTGGTACTACGAAAAATGTTTGTTTTAAATGGCATAATCGATTATTTTCTTAGTCGGTATAAAAATAATATGTAGCATTGGTGGATTTTTTTAAAGTGTGCGACTTTAATCAAGAGACAATTTGTGGTACAAGCTTATACAACATGGAATAATGGGTTAAAAATGAATAATGTGTTTAAATCAATGTACACTGGTGTTCAGACGAGAGTTAAATACAACAACAATATAAGTAACCGTACGATAGAACGGGTACACTTACATGTGAGCAAAAATATAAGGAGGCATTATAAACCGATGTTATATATACGTATATTTTGTCAATTGTATTATTTTGTACGGATAGGCCAGGTGGCTTTTGCATTCAATTAAGTATATATATATATATATAGATATAGATATCTGTTATCAGTCCAGAATTTACAATTTGAATCACCTTTGAAGTCTAATGTCGCGATTTTTGTCATTTCAAGCGGTCAAGACTTTATCTCGGACATTAGATAATCTGCCCTTTTAAATCCAGATATTAAGAACTGGATTCCCATCGAATTCCTTTCGGAGTTGGGGAAACAACCGAAAGGAAATCAATCACACTAATAATAGAGGCAGATAAGAGAAAGCTACGTGATGAGGGCGATTTCAATGGCGTGCGATTACATTAGGTACGTACCAACCTGGGCCGAAATAAAGAATGTATAAACATACCACTACACCCAGATATGCTCATGAAACTTAAAACTAGCATCTTAAAGGCACGTCAGTCCCTGATCCTATGCCCATTAATAACAAGGTGTCCTTTGGGTGTGAACGGAAAGCAAGATTTCCCATGATCGCCATGGATTTTATATCGTCTGTTTTTGATTTTAAAAGTCGTCTGTGTTTGTTTCGTTTGAGCTGTATCTCGGTTTTATTTATTATGCTGAATAGTAAGTATTTCGTCGTTGTTAATTCATTGTTGCTTTTTTCAGTTCATTCTTATTTTTCAATAAGTTGCGCCAATTTATTTTAACGTTTATTTTGCAGTTTTCGCCTTATTTCTTCGACTTGCTTACTCGGTATTCACTAGTTTAAGTTCTTTATTTTTGTAAGTGGCATAGTTTGAATTTTTGTTTAGGACTATTTTATGTTTAATCATTTTTTATCTTTGTTACTTAAATTAAAAACTGTGACAACTTATGGAATAATAAAAGAAAATCTTGAAGTTAAATGATTAAGTTATTTAATTTAGTGGGTTAAAAGAAAGCAAAGCAGTGGAAACTTTTTTTTCTAGTAAAAGTTAACAATATGACATGATTTAATTTTAAATTCATGAAATGTGTTCGCATAATTTTGATCCAACAGAATTTAAGAAGCAGCAGAATAGGGTTCAGATTCATTTCCCGACATGTGTGGTTATTGTATCATTCTGATCATCTTGTAGTTAATGTCATATGTAGAAACATATGAATTTCATACATTTTGCAAGTACTTTATTTTTTTAATAAATCTTGACGATTATAATTTGAAGGATATTGATTACTTTTACACACTCTCCTTATTAAAAAACCGCATTATGACATTAAACGTGTTATTAATGACGTCTTTATCTCTTCGTGATGACGTGAAGCTGGGGGTTTAAGAAAGGTTTAATTTGGGTCGTTGATGGGCATTATATACCACACTTTATTTTAATAAAGGACATGCCCATTTGATAACGTTCGTTATACAAACGCATGATGATGCAGCAATTAAATGACAAATTGTACGAAAACAAGTCGTTTCAACAAACACACAATTGATGGGGGAAATGTGAAGCGATCGTCTAATATGATTTGGCCAAAACAACAATGTACAAATGTACGATCGAAGTTAACATTTTGTTTCGTTTTTTTTTTTTCTTAAGAAAGATTCTTGTGGTAACCTTTCTGAGAGTTTTTTGTGTCCCTTATAACTTTAGAGACTGCCAGTTCCTACTGTTCCATTCAAGCAAAATTCCAATTTCCGTGAAACAAAACCATTTTTAACCCAATATGTGTTTAAAGTCTGGTTTGGCCATTATATTCTTTAACCTAAGTTTTGTTTAAAGTCTGTTTCAGTCATTGTTCTCTTAAACCCAATATTTGTGTAAAGTTTGTTTCAGCCAGGGAATTTTTAAAGAAAGTCTGTTTTAACCAGTGTATTGTTAATGAAAATATGTTTCAGCCAATTTATTTTTAATGAAAGTCTGTTTCAGCCAGTTGTTCTTAAAAAAAGTGTTTCAGCCAGTTATTCTTAATGATATTCTGTATCAGCCAGTGTATTCTTAACGAAAGACTGTTTCAGCCAGTGTGTTCCTAACGAAAAACGTCTGTTTCAGCCAGTGTATTCTTAACGAAAGTCTGTTTCAGTCAGTGTATTCTTAATAAAAGGCCGTTTTAGCCAGTTATTCTTAATGAAAGTCTATTTCAGAAAGCCTGTTTCAGCCAGTGTATTCTTAACGAAAGTCTGTTTCAGTCAGTGTATTCTTAATAAAAGGCCGTTTTAGCCAGTTATTCTAAATGAAAGTCTATTTCAGAAAGCCTGTTTCAGCCAGTGTATTCCTAATAAAAGTATGTTTCAGCCAGTTATTCATAATGAAAGTCTGTTTCAGCAAGTTATTCGTAATAAAAGTATGTTTCAGCCAGTTATTCATAATGAAAGTCTGTTTCAGCAAGTTATTCGTAATAAAAGTATGTTTCAGCCAGTTATTCATAATGAAAGTCTGTTTTAGCCAGTTATTCGTAATGAAAGTCTGTTTCAGCCAGTCATTTCTAATGAAAGTCTGTTTTAGTCAGTTATTCATAATGAAAGTCTGTTTCAGCCGTTAATCTTAATGAAAGTCTGTTTCAGCCAGTTATTCCTAATAAAAGTCTGTTTTAGTCAGTTATTCCTAATGAAAGTCTGTTTCAGTCAGTTATTCCTAATGAAAGTCTGTTTCAGCCAGTGTATTCCTAATGAAAGTCTGTTTCAGTCAGTTAGTGTTAATAAAAGTCTGTTTCAGCCAGTTTTTCCTAATGAAAGTATGTTTTAGCCAGTGTTTCCTAATAAAAGTCTGTTTCAGCCAGTGTATTCCTAATGAAAGTCTGTTTCAGCCAGTTAATGTTAATAAAAGTCTGTTTCAGCCAGTTTTTCCTAATGAAAGTATGTTTTAGCCAGTGTTTCCTAATAAAAGTCTGTTTCAGCCAGTGTATTCCTAATGAAAGTCTGTTTCAGCCAGTCATTTCTAATGAAAGTCTGTTTTAGCCGGTTATTCCTAATAAAAGTCTGTTTCAGCCAGTGTATTCCTAATGAAAGTCTGTTTCAGTCAGTTAATGTTAATAAAAGTCTGTTTCAGCCAGTTTTTCCTAATGAAAGTATGTTTTAGCCAGTGTTTCCTAATTAAAGTCTGTTTCAGCCAGTGTATTCCTAATAAAAGTCTGTTTCAGCCAGTGTATTCCTAATGAAAGTCTGTTTCAGCCAGTTTTTCCTAATGAAAGTATGTTTTAGCCAGTGTTTCCTAATGAAAGTCTGTTTCAGCCAGTTAATCTTAATGAAAGTCTGTTTCAGCCAGTGTATTCCTAATGAAAGTCTGTTTCAGTCAGTTAATGTTAATAAAAGTCTGTTTCAGCCAGTTTTTCCTAATGAAAGTATGTTTTAGCCAGTGTTTCCTAATAAAAGTCTGTTTCAGCCAGTGTATTCCTAATGAAAGTCTATTTCAGCCAGTTAATGTTAATAAAAGTCTGTTTCAGCCAGTTTTTCCTAATGAAAGTATGTTTTAGCCAGTGTTTCCTAATAAAAGTCTGTTTCAGCCAGTGTATTCCTAATGAAAGTCTGTTTCAGCCAGTCATTTCTAATGAAAGTCTGTTTTAGCCGGTTATTCCTAATAAAAGTCTGTTTCAGCCAGTGTATTCCTAATGAAAGTCTGTTTCAGTCAGTTAATGTTAATAAAAGTCTGTTTCAGCCAGTTTTTCCTAATGAAAATATGTTTTAGCCAGTGTTTCCTAATAAAAGTCTGTTTCAGCCAGTGTATTCCTAATAAAAGTCTGTTTCAGCCAGTGTATTCCTAATGAAAGTCTGTTTCAGCCAGTTTTTCCTAATGAAAGTATGTTTTAGCCAGTGTTTCCTAATGAAAGTCTGTTTCAGTCAGTTAATGTTAATAAAAGTCTGTTTCAGCCAGTTTTTCCTAATGAAAGTATGTTTTAGCCAGTGTTTCCTAATAAAAGTCTGTTTCAGCCAGTGTATTCCTAATGAAAGTCTGTTTCAGCCAGTTAATGTTAATAAAAGTCTGTTTCAGCCAGTTTTTCCTAATGAAAGTATGTTTTAGCCAGTGTTTCCTAATAAAAGTCTGTTTCAGCCAGTGTATTCCTAATGAAAGTCTGTTTCAGCCAGTCATTTCTAATGAAAGTCTGTTTTAGCCGGTTATTCCTAATAAAAGTCTGTTTCAGCCAGTGTATTCCTAATGAAAGTCTGTTTCAGTCAGTTAATGTTAATAAAAGTCTGTTTCAGCCAGTTTTTCCTAATGAAAGTATGTTTTAGCCAGTGTTTCCTAATAAAAGTCTGTTTCAGCCAGTGTATTCCTAATAAAAGTCTGTTTCAGCCAGTGTATTCCTAATGAAAGTCTGTTTCAGCCAGTTTTTCCTAATGAAAGTATGTTTTAGCCAGTGTTTCCTAATGAAAGTCTGTTTCAGCCAGTTAATCTTAATGAAAGTCTGTTTCAGCCAGTGTTTCCTAATGAAAGTCTGTTTCAGCCAGTTAATCTTAATGAAAGTCTGTTTTAGTCAGTGTTTCCTAATGAAAGTCCGTTTTAGCCAGTGTTTCCTAATGAAAGTCTGTTTCAGCCAGTTAATCCTAATGAAAGTCTGTTTTAGCCAGTGTTTCCTAATGAAAGTCTGTTTAGCCAGTTAATCTTAATGAAAGTCTGTTTTAGTCAGTTATTCCTAATAAAAGTCTGTTTCAGTCAGTTATTCCTAATGAAAGTCTGTTTCAGCCAGTTATTCATAATGAAAGTCTGTTTCAGTCAGTTATTCCTAATGAAAGTCTGTTTCAGCCAGTTATTCCTAGTGAAAGTCTGTTTCAGCCAGTTATTCCTAATGAAAGTCTGTTTCAGCCAGTTATTCCTAGTGAAAGTCTGTTTCAGCCAGTTATTCCTAATGAAAGTCTGTTTCAGCCGTTATTCTTAATGAAAGTCTGTTTCAGCCAGTTATTCCTAGTGAAAGTCTGTTTTAGCCAGCTATTCCTAATGAAAGTCTGTTTCAGCCAGTTAATCTTAATGAAAGTCTGTTTTAGCCAGCTATTCCTAATGAAAGTCTGTTTCAGCCAGTTAATCTTAATGAAAGTCTGTTTTAGCCAGCTATTCCTAATGAAAGTCTGTTTCAGCCAGTTAATCCTAATGAAAGTCTGTTTTAGCCAGTGTTTCCTAATGAAAGTCTGTTTAGCCAGTTAATCTTAATGAAAGTCTGTTTTAGTCAGTTATTCCTAATAAATGTCTGTTTTAGTCAGTTATTCCTAATAAAAGTCTGTTTTAGTCAGTTATTCATAATGAAAGTCTGTTTCAGCCGTTAATCTTAATGAAAGTCTGTTTCAGCCAGTTATTCCTAATAAAAGTCTGTTTTAGTCAGTTATTCCTAATGAAAGTCTGTTTCAGTCAGTTATTCCTAATGAAAGTCTGTTTCAGCCAGTTATTCATAATGAAAGTCTGTTTCAGCCGTTAATCTTAATGAAAGTCTGTTTCAGCCAGTTATTCTTAATGAAAGTCTGTTTCAGTCAGTTATTCCTAATGAAAGTCTGTTTTAGTCAGTTATTCATAATGAAAGTCTGTTTCAGCCAGTTATTCATAATGAAAGTCTGTTTCAGCCGTTAATCTTAATGAAAGTCTGTTTTAGTCAGTTATTCCTAATAAAAGTCTGTTTCAGTCAGTTATTCCTAATGAAAGTCTGTTTCAGTCAGTTATTCCTAATGAAAGTCTGTTTCAGCCAGTTATTCATAATGAAAGTCTGTTTTAGTCAGTGTTTCCTAATGAAAGTCCGTTTTAGCCAGTGTTTCCTAATGAAAGTCTGTTTCAGCCAGTTAATCCTAATGAAAGTCTGTTTTAGTCAGTTATTCCTAATAAAAGTCTGTTTCAGTCAGTTATTCCTAATGAAAGTCTGTTTCAGTCAGTTATTCCTAATGAAAGTCTGTTTCAGCCAGTTAATCTTAATGAAAGTCTGTTTTAGTCAGTGTTTCCTAATGAAAGTCCGTTTTAGCCAGTGTTTCCTAATGAAAGTCTGTTTCAGCCAGTTAATCCTAATGAAAGTCTGTTTTAGCCAGTGTTTCCTAATGAAAGTCTGTTTATTTAGCCAGTTAATCTTAATGAAAGTCTGTTTTAGTCAGTTATTCCTAATAAAAGTCTGTTTCAGTCAGTTATTCCTAATGAAAGTCTGTTTCAGCCAGTTATTCATAATGAAAGTCTGTTTCAGCCAGTTAATCCTAATGAAAGTCTGTTTTAGCCAGTGTTTCCTAATGAAAGTCTGTTTAGCCAGTTAATCTTAATGAAAGTCTGTTTTAGTCAGTTATTCCTAATAAAAGTCTGTTTCAGTCAGTTATTCCTAATGAAAGTCTGTTTCAGCCAGTTATTCATAATGAAAGTCTGTTTCAGTCAGTTATTCCTAATGAAAGTCTGTTTCAGCCAGTTATTCCTAGTGAAAGTCTGTTTCAGCCAGTTATTCCTAATGAAAGTCTGTTTCAGCCAGTTATTCCTAGTGAAAGTCTGTTTCAGCCAGTTATTCCTAATGAAAGTCTGTTTCAGCCGTTATTCTTAATGAAAGTCTGTTTCAGCCAGTTATTCCTAGTGAAAGTCTGTTTTAGCCAGCTATTCCTAATGAAAGTCTGTTTCAGCCAGTTAATCTTAATGAAAGTCTGTTTTAGCCAGCTATTCCTAATGAAAGTCTGTTTCAGCCAGTTAATCTTAATGAAAGTCTGTTTTAGCCAGCTATTCCTAATGAAAGTCTGTTTCAGCCAGTTAATCCTAATGAAAGTCTGTTTTAGCCAGTGTTTCCTAATGAAAGTCTGTTTAGCCAGTTAATCTTAATGAAAGTCTGTTTTAGTCAGTTATTCCTAATAAATGTCTGTTTTAGTCAGTTATTCCTAATAAAAGTCTGTTTTAGTCAGTTATTCATAATGAAAGTCTGTTTCAGCCGTTAATCTTAATGAAAGTCTGTTTCAGCCAGTTATTCCTAATAAAAGTCTGTTTTAGTCAGTTATTCCTAATGAAAGTCTGTTTCAGTCAGTTATTCCTAATGAAAGTCTGTTTCAGCCAGTTATTCATAATGAAAGTCTGTTTCAGCCGTTTATCTTAATGAAAGTCTGTTTCAGCCAGTTATTCTTAATGAAAGTCTGTTTCAGTCAGTTATTCCTAATGAAAGTCTGTTTTAGTCAGTTATTCATAATGAAAGTCTGTTTCAGCCAGTTATTCATAATGAAAGTCTGTTTCAGCCGTTAATCTTAATGAAAGTCTGTTTTAGTCAGTTATTCCTAATAAAAGTCTGTTTCAGTCAGTTATTCCTAATGAAAGACTGTTTCAGTCAGTTATTCCTAATGAAAGTCTGTTTCAGCCAGTTATTCATAATGAAAGTCTGTTTCAGCCGTTAATCTTAATGAAAGTCTTTTTCAGCCAGTTATTCCTAGTGAAAGTCTGTTTTAGCCAGTGTATTCTTAATGAAAGTCTGTTTTAGTCAGTGTATACCTACACGGTTTATTTATATAATTTAGTAATTGGATGGTTTTATATTGACACTGGATACTGAATCCATTTGGCGAGGGTCAATATAACTTTTTAAAGCTTCAAGGTTAGTAGCAATTCACACAAATAATAACATAATTATTAATAAACTTTATAACTCTAAAACATTCAGTTATTTCTTTCAACGTCATCATGTTTTTATGCTTCCATTTTATTGAAAGGGTGACGACAGAATGCCGAAAATGCAACGCGTGTTGTCGACGTTAAAGTGTTGTTGCGAAAACCAATCAAATCGTTTCCTTTTCTTAGTACTTTTTATATTGGTTATGTTGCATCAGCCCATCAAATCGCCTTATTTCCGTATTGGACCTATTATCTCTAATTGGAAAGTGTTTTTTTATTTCCCCAGATCTCATACAAAATTGACCCCACAATTCAACACACAAAATGAAAAGATTAATTAATAGAGGTTTTTTTTTCATAATTTGGCCAATCGGGATATTTATATTTGTTTCATATTCACACTTGGTATTTGATATGAAATATATACTGTTATATAATGTTCTTATAATTCATGCGTTAATGAAATAAAAACCATACAAATCAACAATATTTTGTCAGTTACCATAGCAACAAATCCTCCAGATGACAACAACGCGCTGAAGTCCACCGGTGCTTGCTATGGTTCCGATGCTATGTGCAACCGGTACCATATGGAATGTTCCGGCGCCGAACGCATCGAGGTTGGTACCCTGTGGTATGGTACAAAACGGGGTCTAATCCAATGTCAGCAGGGAATCAGCGATTGTAAAATGAAGATGGGTGCTGCTTATAATGAATGTTGCAGCTTCAATGCCAATGATACATTCACTAAGTTCAGTCTTGAGCATAAAGCAAAGGTCATGCAAGAATGTCAAGGGCGATCTGCATGCCATGGGCAAGCACCGCGCCTCACAACACAGCCGTACTCGTCCTACGTGTGGATGCAATACGCATGCGTGCAAGGTATGGTACAAAAAACTTCAAGAATTTTTTTTTAATTATCTATTGGCGAAAAATATGTAACGTATCTATATTTTATGTATAGTTGTGCCTTCTTTGTCGTCTTTACAACCCGTCGAGTCTTTGCCTTGATATAAAGTTATTTAACTCTTGACAAAGGGTCAACAGGCCCTTGCCTTCACAAGATGTAGAGCGACAATACGTTGTTGATAGTATCATTGCTATCAACGATTTTTATAATAAACGATTTTTTTACAAACACGTCATTTATTCTACAGTAAAGTAGTATACTTCAAAATATGTACCCTGAATTATATCCAAGCGCATTGGATGATTATATGTTCTTTCTATTAAATAAATCAGGGACTGGTCTCTAAAAGTTTGGCTAAAAGTTTTAAAGATGGTAACCGACAGTTTGAACCAAAATATTTTCTCATATAACAAACTAAGTCGTAGTAACCTGAAAAGGTTCTGCAAAATGTTGTTTCATCAATGCCCTAAATCTATGTGAACAATGAGGCATTAACCAACACTTGTCATTTCAAACAGGCATTTCATTTCTTAACCCCACTGCAGAGATAGCTATTTCTAAACTAAGAAAACAACGTGACAATTTACTTTTGAGATCACATTGTATCGCCGTACGGATAATCCGCTCTGACGTCGTTTACTTAGACTAAAATATAAGTTTATGCAGAATTTTTGTCCAAATTCCACAAAGGAGTAGCAATATATTGTTACATGTTTTTGGTATAAGCAAACTGTCGGTTACTACCTTTAAAATCTAACGACGAAACTAAAGCTCATAAGTTTATTGGCATATCTATTTCCACAAACGACGGTTTTACAAACACATCTACAATTAGAAACTTATCAATCGTCGGAAAAGAAACAAACTATAAACGTATTTGAGATTTGTAAAAGCAGACACAAAACTAGGCATAAACGAATGTTGAAAGGTGTGCCATCAGTGTGTGTAGAAATACAGTTTTGACCCTTACTTTGAATAGATCTGACCAATCATATGTTTGAGACCGACAGTTTCTGACCAATCAAATGTTTGAGACTGACAGTTTCTGACCAATCAAATTGTCAACAATGATGTCAGGCTTAAGCTTAATGTTTTACATCTTCTGACAGTGATGCTGGTTTACGTTAACGCCTATCGTGCATGCGTTGAGTGTTTGTTATTTCGCGTTATCTCTGTGTACAAGGTGGTACACTAAGGATCCCGGTGTTGCAATGAATAAGATACCAATCTCCAGGTTGTTTCGCATCCTACGGTAATCCGACTTTAATCCTTGCTAACACCCGGCAGATAAATCTTATCTTGATGGCCCTATTTGACGAGGCTACACGTAACGTTTAAAGTCAATGTCCCTTTAGGGAATTATGTTGGAGCCAGTTAATATGTTCGATACTAAAGTTATGCGATATTTACCGGCGAAGGGTGTTGCTTTAACATCACTATTTAAAATGGCATGGACATAGGCAACCAACCATGCTTTGGTTTCTCAATATGGAAGAAATCAGATTAAGATCCATACCTTTAACACGCCAAACAATAAGCTAAGCACAGTATATTTGGAGTAAAATAGGGGTCCAATACCTTACAGCCATAAGGTGAATCTAGATTCAATGAAAGGCGGTGAAATTCACAAACATCTATATTCACCTTATATTAGGACAAAAAAACACGAAACCAACCATTTTCTGGCTCTTTAGCTTTGTAAATAGGAACCCGAAATTGGATACCTGATGGGGGCCCACTTTCGGCACATTGGTCATGGCCCTTTAAGTCATGCTTGGGCAACACGACGGGATAAAATACGAATGTATGTGCTGACCCTTAAATAAACCAGTTGTCAGTCAGAGTGTTACTCCACATGTATGGTACCCATATAGTTTTTAAATACATCAATGATTCCAGATGTATAAACATACATTATATCAACATTCATCCGACAATATTCTGCCCTGGAATTTGAAATTTAGTATTTTCTTTTGACAAATAGCCCCTCATTGTTAATATCAAATCAATACATTCAAAATCTTGAAACGTTATTTTTATTAATATTAATATTATTATTATATATTTTTATATTATTATAATTATTATCATTATTAGATATCTACTATTATCATTAAATAATAGGGCTTCCTCAAATAGGCCGACTTTGTCAAGGTAAAGAATAATAAACAACTGAGCAAAATGAACAAAATCTATATAAACTTTAATGCAATTTTCTTGTTTCGGATTTGCCTCATGCAATTTTATTATTTTAACTTTGAAACTGCTGGAGCTATCAAACCCGGGCTCAGCGTCTAAGTAGGCTAAATCGTGTGATTCCATTTTTATTTCAGACTCGAACTTGGTCGAGATGTGTCAACAATCCGCTGCAGCAGGAAGTGACCTATTCTTGACATTTAACATAACCCAGGGTTATCAACTGCCAACTATACATGGAAGCAGGGACTGCAACTGTCGTATAAGAACCGACACGACGCATACACGTCTGCAGACATCATTCGTTAATCTTGAATTCAAGCGTCCAGGAGGTTCAGGTTTATCAGAATGCTCAAGCGCCGTATTGCACGATTCGTACCTTAATTCTTCGTACTCGTGCTTTGGCGGTTCTTCGAGGAGTACCAGGTTTGAGTTTCTCGATCGAGATAAGGAGCTTTCATTGAAACATCTGTTTACCAATGGAACAGACGATCGCCCTGGACTACTCTTGCTGCATTTCTCAGGTATGGCAATTAGGAGCATGATGTCTTCAAATAAACGATTTGCACAAAATAAACAAAATGCGGACGATCTAATTATTTATTTCAATAACTTTCATTTTTGAAATGTTAATACATCAAAAAGGTGTATGTTTGATATAAACTAACCAAAACAAAACTAAAAGTTTTCCTGTTGAAGATATAAGAAGCGCTTGGGACCTTTGTCCAATGCTATGTTTTTGTGTGTTTGTTCATGTTGTTGTTTTAGTTGTTGTAGTTTTAGTTGTTGTTGTTTTTATTTTGGTGAAGAAGGCCACAAAAAAGGTTCACGTAATTCCATATAATAATTAACGATATCTTTTTTTCAGTATTCGACAGTGCTAAAATATGTTTGGAATGTTTCCCCCCGGGAACTGAAGTGCCACCCACATCGTCATGTTCTTCAATGGAAGCTTCAGTGCAGTCTATTGTCATGCCGACATCGCATTTTTTATCGCAACAACCCCTCTCCGCTACACCATCTACAAGTTCTCCACCATCTGCAAGCCCTTCTTCTTCAGAAATACAACCAACCGCAACATCATCAGCAACAATTGTGCCACCAGCATCAGTACCCTCATCAACGATATCAACATCAACAAAAACGAACATGACCCCGGGTCCAACAGCTATAACGAGAAAACCAATTACGTTATGGCCCTCCTCATCAGTTTCAACAACGACAACAATAACAACAACAACAACATTAGCGTCATTAACAAAGCCGGCAGTCTTGTCATCATCAGCGTCATCAGCAGCATTTAAATCGACGACCCCGACAGAAATGACATCGATTTTAAACTCAACACCTGTTTTCGCTTCGTCTACAAACCTGTCTGGTTCACCATCTATATCAGCATTTGTAAACATGACATCTAGTGCTCTAACACAAACCTCCGCACTAACTCCCAAAAGCGTAACCCTTAACCCAGATAGGTCTCTATCTACACACTTTGTTACAAGTGTTGTTGATGAAAACAACAATACTATCCATACAACGAGCTCAAACTCACAAAGTTCAAATAAAACCGTGACAGTTGCGACTACGACGTTTAAATCATTTCCAAACTACTACACAAATACAACAGACACAAGAAACCTGTCTACGAAACCTGATGTTTCAACTCAATGTAAGTATCGACAGTTTCATGATTGTGTGTGATTGGTGGATTATTTTGAATCTATATGTGTCGATTTTTTACCCATGTCCTGTTCGTTCTTTAACTATACAGTTTTAAGACTAAAAGGAAAGAGATCAGTGTTCCAGTTTAAGGGATGCAGTTGTTTTATTATAAATATGATACTGACATTTCTGTTAAGTTACATAGTAGTTGTGAGACGAAAACAAGACTCTAGGAGTAAAATATTATTTATTTATTTATTTATTTATTAAATAATAAACCTGTTGAATTGACATTTACTTCCAATCATCGTATAAAAGCAATAACAAACAAATTACATTGTTCTAATAAAATTATTTTGTTGTTACACTGTACTCGATTAGAATGTATACGCTGTCGCTTCAAATCCGTCATAATGATATACAACCACATGTATATAGATTATATATGTTGTTCGTGTATTGTATTTTTTTTTTTGCTCAAAGTCAGAGTACTCATACAGCACGTTATCCGGTTCTTATATCGTGAAATATAACAAATAACCGTTTTGCTACAGCTTGGTTTAGTATATTATTGAATAAATACGAATAAGCACACGCAGATATGCTTTGTATATAGAGGAAACTACACGGTTTATATAGTTGTATAAATCGCCGTAGATGTCTTTAATCTATATTCTTCAAGATATGAACACAAGACGGGTTTGATCTATGACAATTGAAAATATAAAATGCTCAATAACTCTGAATATACACGATACTTCAAAATATGCACACATGTTTAGTTGGTTTAGTATATTAATGAGCGTATTGACAAATTATTCACATTGTTCCAGCGGGACCAGTTGACCCGCCAGATGACGACGAGGTGGGCAACCGTGGCATGGTGATCGGCGTCACTATTGGGATAGTTCTTGCGGTTCTTCTTCTGGCAGCTATACTAATGATGTGCTTTTGTATCAGGTATGATATGAGATATTTGTGAACATTACATAAGGTTTAAGTATTTACAAAATTATTCCATTTTTGAGAATAGTTCCGCTTTTATCAACCGTCAACACAGGAAATACATGTGAAGATATAGATAGATGGATATTTGCTGATTTCATTGTGTGGTCGTATTCATTCATTTTATTTCACGAGTGGTCACAAAAATATATTTTAAGAGAGTAATAAAATACGATCATACACCGAAGTCGTCAACTTTTCTTTTAATTTCATGCTTTTTTCGTCTTTAAACTTTTAATAACTACCTTCCTTCGTACCAAGAGTGAAAATGATAACACTATCATTTCACTGTGGGCCAGAGTGAAATGATAAAAGCATTCTTTCAATGGTATTCTTCACTCTTTCTCCCAAAAATAAAAAATAAAAAAGTGTTTTATTGCACTTTCTATATATGTTCTAGGTTTACCCTTCAGTTTAAAATATCTAGTTTGGAAACATAAATCATAGGCACTCAGGCCCGTGTATATTCCATCTTTTCTTTTTTTCATTTTTTTTTCTAGGAAGAAAAACGGAAACGGTACAGAATGCCCTTTTTCTATATCGAATTAAAAGAAACACAACAAAAATATATGTAAATAAAGCCAAAAACAGTACCAGATAATATAAACGCCAGTAAAAATGAATGACCGCACACTTATTTCTGGCCGCCATTGATACTTGTGAATCTTATCTTGCTAGTTACTTCCCTTGTCGGCCAAGCGATCGCAGCGCATCTCGCTTTTCGTTTTTCGTTTTTGAAACAGTAAACGGTTAGAGTTCTCCTTTTTTAAACTACATGTTTACGTTAGGAAAACGGTTTGGAATACATATATTTCAGTTGCTGTTGTTTTTTAAATTCGATACATAAAAACAAAAAAGAACATTCTGTACCTTTTCCGTTTTTCTAACTATATACACGGACCCTCTTATCTCTTGTACAATATTAATTATTCGTACCATTTGTCTTTATCCAAACGACATCTGTGTGTGAATGTTGTTTTGTATGTTTTAACGTTTTGTTGACATTTCCTTTTTTCGTTGTGCAATGATGAGCAATTCATCTCTCGTTTCAGATTGAAAAGAAAGGAGCACGTACGTAAAAATTACATTCGCAATACGAATATATTTTACTCTTTTCCTGAAGAATCCGACACCGGAAGTACACATTCGGAAACTACGCGGGAGCTGCGAGAAAGAGACTGGCACACACACCCGGAAACCGGCCGTAAGACGTTGTATGCAAGTGTCGAAACCCCGTCCAGTTCTTCGAACGAGAACTACAACTACAACGACAAAGCAAGGAACCGTGATTTGACGACTTCCGGTAATGCGCACTCACCTCTGACGTCTCGAATGTCGGACGTAACTTATTCCAGTGACACGAGTAATGATACGATAGAATTTTACAACGCGACAGAACCCGTCACTGGGGAAAATGCGCAAGAAGTCGACCCTCTTAGCAACGGAAAGTCAGTAACATTTGATCCAAGGATGTTGTACACGCAGGTTGTGAAAGAAGGTCGTACACAATTTTGACGTGGAATTACCTTTACAGTACATTATGCAATTAGCGTTCTTGTTCTTTCTTACATTGCAATAACAATACAACGTGGATCCCTTGTACACTATATATATTTGTAAAAATGGTGAAGTGTTTTTATTGTCTTAGTATGAAGTATGATTTTTAGTGTTATATTAAAGTAATTGAAATAAGGTCACATATAGGAATGGCGAGAAAGGAGTTCAAAATTGTATTTGTTTTTAAGGACTGAATAGTTATCGTTTATGAAGTAAGCATGCTTAATATATTGATTTATATATATGACTTTTGTTTTAGTTTATAATAATCTGTCACTGTGGCCATATCTAGACTAAAAGTTACTCACAACTATATACGCATAACAATTCAGCGTTGGGTTAATAAACACAAAGAAACATGTCGGTTATGATCTTTAACAAAATAAGGTTATGATCTTGAACAATATATGGTTATGATATTGATTTTAACAATGTTCGGTTATGATCTTTAACAGTATTAGGTTATGATCTTTACAAACAGAACTAATTTCTTGTTATTTGATGCCATTTCTTAATGTATGTTATGAATTATGCATTTTTGTTCCGAATATGTACAGTTTATTCGAATATGTTGATTTAAGTATGTACAAATGATTCGAATATGTTGATTGGAATATCTACAGTTGATTCGAATAAGTACAGTTGATACAAATATATATTGATTGGAATATGTACAGCTAATTCGCATATGTTGGTTCGAATATGTACAGTTCATTTGAGTATGTACAGTTAATTCGATAATGTACAGTTTATTCGATTTGTCATATAATAAAACATGTTATCTTAAACTTCTCTCGACGGGAATCCAGCCTGGCTTATTGTACTGTCAAATTTCATTTGAGTCCTATTACATGTTCCTGATATAACTAAAATTCACAACAAAATACGTTTAAATTACTTTAGACTCTATATGAATAAACATACAATACACTAGAAAAAAAAAAACTTTAATTATACTTTATTTTTCGATGAGTTTGAAATTCATTATCACCATTTAATGGCACCGTTTAGCTAACCGCTTTCACTTATCACTGAATGGTTTAGGTTTGATGCTAGAAATAACGATACATTTAAGAATATTTATCCAAAAAAGTTTGTGACCGAATCCAAAAGTTTCTTTAATGAATTGAACATTACCTTTAACTTATAGCCTGCTTTGCAAAAAAAATAGATCCAGATCAACCAAGCACCTCTAAGAAGTTCACATTTTGTGCAAAAACCCTTATCAACACATTATTACAACTTAAAATTAAGAATTGTATTGATTCTGGTGCAGAACTATAGAATGACAAGGACTTAGGACCTATGAGATAGTTTTTAATATTGAAAATTATTTAGGATAGGCCTGAAGGAGCTGCGCTTTTAAAGGGCGAAAATCCTTTATCATCTTTACTGTTGTACAATATTAAAATGCAATACCGATTATTTTTATAATCTTTATATTTAAGCTTATTTTAATTTCATTCGGCATTTTCCGGGAAGATTTGAGATGCCTAATATTATATTATGTATCAGAATATTTAGTTATTTGAATTTAAAAGTAATCTAACGAAATATGCAACTCCAACACAATTCGACTTTAATATTCCCTGTCAGCGTATTAGTAAGGCATTAAAGGTCTTGTGGTGCAGTCCGTGGTCATTTTAACAATTCCAAAAATTCAAAAAATCAAAATCAATCCTTATTTCTTTTTAATAAAATATACAGTTCGCGAAAACAAAGAATATGAAAAGGTCTGTTAAGGCTGTTTAAATCAGAAATGTATCATGCATAAAGTTTAACAGAATTAAACGCATCGAATACGGTGGTAGAAAAAGTTGAATTTTTGTGGCGGGGGTAATGGTTGGGGTGTGTGTTTGTGTGTGTGTGTGTGTGTGGGGGGGGGGGGGGGGGGGGGTGGCTACATGAACCAAATGCGGGACCTTTCAAGTTGAAGTCACAAACGGTATTTTGTGAAATGAATTTATCGACCAGCCTTTGGTCCGCTTACGTTTATTTTGTCTCACGGATTGGCCCTCACCTTACAGAGAAAACAAAACAACCCATGAAATAAATATTAACAACGCCTGTAAAACCTCCCATTGAATGACATTCATAAAAAATTCAACAGATCGACTGACCCGTATTTTATGACGATAAAAGGACTGAAAAATACCAGTTACTTAATTATTTATATAAATGTTTTATGAAAGATGAAAAAAGAAGTCATATGGAGTGTTTTGCTTAATGAACAAACGAAATTATATCAATAACATAACGTTCTTAAAAAGAAAAATGTTATTGTTTTTCCTGTTTCCTTATAAAGGCATTTTAAAGACAAGTAACGATTGACATTACCGAATAGAACTAGTTTAAGCCTTTGAAACATATTTGCAATGTCGATAATAAAATTCAATACAAAAAGTCGCCTAATAATACCTAAAAGATTTGTTTAAACCACGCGTGTTTTCAGCGTGTGTTCCTGACTCACAGATCACTTTGTTAAATCAGTTAAAGGAAGGATACTTATCATGCTTGTCATGCATTATTATTGTTTAACTTTTAAATATATTTATGTGACCGTCGAAATTGTGCATAAAGGCGGTATACATGGAATTTATTTAACTAAGCTTTATGCCTATAAATAAGGTTTAGTAACTGTTTAGACAACTATAGTCTATATTATTGGGCATTCAATCGGGGTTTTATGTTTAAACACAGCCCTGGGGCTAAAAGTTTGAACTATTAATGTTCTCTCAAACCTCCAAAAAAACTGTCTGGTAAATAAAAGAAACCCCCCAAAATGCTTTTTATAAATGTCCTTCCTCTATGTGAAAAATTAATCATCACTATAGGCATTTCCTATCTGAGCCACGCTGCAGTTAGTTTTTTTACCAGGAAAAGCAAGTGACCACTTACTTTTAGGGGCGCGTTATATCATCATCCGGATAATCTTACGTCACGTCAATATCTGCTTTAATATCAAGCAGAAATAACCATCAATAACGTTGAATGCATATCCCTATATATATATATATATATATATATATATATATATATATATATATATATATATATATATATATATATATATATATATATATATATATATATATTCGCGGCTGTTTGGCGAGGTCTTGTTTATATATACATTATACTGACAGGCGTAATGCTGTCCCCTTAGCCTTGAGCGTTAGGATATATATATATATATTGATTTATAATTGCTTTTTATTTTGTACAAAATATTCATGCATAACATAACTAATGACTATTGCACTCAAAGTATGTGTATTTTGTGTTCCTTTTATCAACAAGACTAACACTTTGTATATTCGCCAATTAATACAACTGTCCGTATACTTTAACAAAAGTGTAAAACAATATGCTGATCATTTATGTCAGTTGAAAGGTTACAACAAAAACAAGAAAGGAAAATACAAAATAAATTTTGCAGATGTTTAATCAGATTAAAGAAAGGCATGTACATAGGAGTAAAATTAGATCGGACAGCTATTTGTGGCCATTTCCTTTTTCCAAATCTAAGTCTCATAAAGAATAACACAAATAAAAGAACAAGGCACACAATAGGTAAATTAATGTAATGAAAAATACAAATAAAAAAGGGCAAGTTGTTAATACAGGGTATTAGAATGTAGGTAACCCCAACAATTTGAGGGGGGAAAAGGATACATTTTTTAAATTAAAAATAGACAAAAAAATAGAAATTAATATTGCATAAAATATTTAAGTTATCTTTGAAAATATATAAATATCATATGCAGACTTTTAGCAAAAAATAAAAATACATAAAACATGGTGATGTTGATACTGTTGCTAATTAAGTAGATGGTGATAATGCTGTAGATGTTTCTCTTGTCAACAACAGTGATGAAAACAATATGAGGATGATGATGAATATGATGATGATGAGGAGGAGAAGGAGGAGGAGGAGGCAGAATATGACAATGACATTAAGGAGAGGAGAATGATTTTGATGACAATGAAATGGATCATGAGGCTGAAGAGGAATGAAGGTGGAAGAATACAGATGATGCAAGAGGTGTTGTTGATGAGGAGGAAGAGGAAGAGCAGGCAGATGTTGCTGATTGGCCAGTAAACTGTAAGTGACGCACAAAGTTGTAAATTATACAAACTTTTTGGCACTCCAAAATGTTTACAGAAAAGAAATTTACAAGACAAACATGTGCGCAAAAAACAATGACAAAATTACGATAAATTATTTTCTAGATAACAGATGTTACCCTGAAATTCTCTTTTCACCAAGATGTTTCTATGGTTACTACAAAAAATGTTTATTCTTAAACTACATAAATATTTGCCAGGTTGTGCTAAAATGTAAACATTACAACTTCTAGTGTGTTATAATGACCTCTACACATACATATGTAATTTTGACACCAATTTGAACAATTATTCATATAAAAATTAGTTAATCATTTAAAGATAAAAAAATATTAATAATATCATTGTGTATTTTTATTGTTATTATTATTATTATTACAATTGTTGTTATGGTTGTTGTCATTACAGCTAGTTTAATTTTATATGTATACATAGTTCTACTTGTATAATAACCTCCTTATATACAAAAACATTAACAAAATATCTTAATATTAGAATGATAATGCAAAAAAAAGACACACAACAAAACATAAGATAAAAACATTATAAATAACTTTGACAACAGTGTAAAGTCTTAACAAACACTTGATAAAAACACACACACTACAAGTGACTGAACATTGTCTCCACTATCTTGTGATCAGTCATCCTATCTCACAGGAACCTCACCAGACCTGCTTTATCACAATGAGGCTGATATAAATGATCAAAGCACTTGACATGCTGTGTTTGTTGCTGTCGTGATCTCAACCATGCTAACAAAATGACTCAAATGGCTTACATGTCTGGGCTAACAGTGGGGGTCTACAATGGAATTCCATCAATATAAGTCCTAAAGAAAGCAAGACTTCAACAAATCATTTTAGGCTAAAACTAAAATATCTCCTGAGAAGAGAACAGCTTGCATATGGAGTCTACAAAGCAAAATATTTATTTTATTCTGTTAAGTTTAAACTTTAAGCCTGTTTGTTTCTAGTTGATTTGATGAAGAACTTATTTAATCTCATATAAATCCATTTCAAGTGCCTCCCGGTACTTTCTGGGTAGAACCAGTTTTCAGTAACTACCTGGAGCAATGTGCAGTAAAAAGTCTTGCAGTTAAAAATCTTTCCTAAGAACTAGCAACCCACAGTCTGGAAAGAAGTTTAAATCCGGGATCCCAAGACTCAAACATCTTAACCACTCGAGATATTTACTGATGAACAATAACAAAAAGAGAACTGAGGTTTAGGTCACTCAACTTACCAATATTTTGAGCATATCAAAAAACACCAGACTAAAATAGCCAAAATTCTTAGTGCAAGAAAATACCAAAATTATTTAAAATTGCTATGACAGTCTTCATATGTGCATACAATGTAAAAAAAATGTCTTGATGAATGTACTGAGCAAACAAGAAAGGTGAAATTTCAGATATATTTACAAGGCGAAAATGTTGATGACAAAAGAATGCAAGTCATACCAAATATTAACTACAACAGGATGAAATAGTGCCCATGGCAACAATTCATGATTAGAGATTTCACCTAATTTTTAACATTTTACAGGTGTGTCAGTGAAGTTTGCAACTTTGTCTTGACAACAATCACCTGTGATAAAATAATCTCCATGACAACAGGATTGTTTTATCAGTATTTGACCATGTTTGCAGTTCTGATACTATATTCACTTGTTGTATACCAGGTGTCTTTAAAATGGAAGTTTTGTGTTTTATAACAAAGGTCAAACAATAATTCTCATACATGGTTAGGACATGAAATTTTTTTTTTTTTTTGCCACAGTAGCAAATCCAAATAATTGGTGCCTTTGTAACTGATTCCTTCTTAAACAGCATCATAATAATGGTGGTTATTTTTGTTAATTATTTAACATCAATATTAAAACAAAAAATCAACATGGCAATTCATTTTTTTAAATCTTTTGCTAAACATTTTGTTTTGTTCATTAACATTACCAACTTTTCTATCTATTTACCGACCTTAGGTTTAGTGGTAAATGTTTTTGCCTCTTCAACAAGTTTTGACATTTTAACTTCCTTCTACTTTTGAAAATCAGTTTATCAGGAGAAGTTAACATGTTAATAACATGAAATATACAAATACATTGTATTCTTTCTCACTGGAATTTGGGAGGAAAATCCAGTAGTAAGTGAAACTTGATTAAAACCTCTAATGCTATAAAAGCTTTTACAATTATTTTTGGCATGGGTTTTGCATAATCATTGGCTATTTTAAATCTCAAACCAAATGATTTGCCATCATAATATCATATCAATAATGTCATCCGGCATAACATTACCCAACACACTTACCTATTTCCAAAGCAAAGATGCAGGAAACATATATAACCAAGTACTAAACTGGAAATATTTCAGACACTACTGTGTGGGGACTATGTTCTGCAGTATCTACTTAATACTGCTCTGCTTAATTCAAATGAAATCTTAGAGGAAAACAAGAAAATTTGAATATGGATATGAATAATGCCTTTTATAACAAAATAGTTACGGCATCAAATCATGGGAAACATACAAATATATAACCAAATGTTGTGATAAAATATTTTAATCCAGTTTTATGAAAAAATTATCAGTGCTTCTTTATGCTTCTCCACTGATACATCATAACAACATCAGTTACCAAAAAGCAGACATGTTTCGTCACTTTGACACTCATACTTATATCAAGTCTTGCAACACAAAGCCTATTCCATGAATATTAGTCGACTTGAGTTTAACCTGTCCCCAAGCCTGAACAAACCTCTCCACCAAATCTATTGAAAGACTTAAAAAGCCTCAAAGCACACGTGGCCAGCATCATAAAAGGTATTCAATATAGATATCGAGCAACTAATGTCAAAAACATTTTACATTGATGGAAACTTGTTCTAAACTGTGAATGCTACATTAAAGGATTTTAACCATTTAACTTACAAAATATATGCATTTTTAGAAATGGTATAAGAATATATGACAAAGTCCTATGAGCATTGCAACATATACAAAAATTGAAAAGACACAGGACCAAGGTATTCACATACACGCCAAATGTAAAAGTGAGAACAAATCTGTGATGAGTCATTTAACAATAAGAGCAAACCCGACAGTTACCGCCTTGGACATGACCCTTGCAAACTAGAAACAAACCAAATCAGCCAGTTGCCATAAGGTCTATGACTTATTCTTATAAAACATCTATTTCTGAAAAAGCGATGCACAACATCATTGACACAATCAATAATTCATGACTAGTTTTCTTTCTTGCTAATTTTTAAAATTCATCACACATCACACAATCTTTTGATAAATGTTACTTAAAACGACAATCAGCCAACTGCAATGTTAATGCCACTTTTCTTTCCTCATTTTTGGAATCTCAATTTACGCAATAAAATGTATGAATATTCAGGCATATAAAGGCATTCATGTGATTACACTATAACTGAAATTATGAGAAAATAACTGAGAAAATGTGTACATTATAATAAAATTTTGTAAAAAATGTAACACGCCATAACAATATTCATTTTTTGATATCCTGATTCTATATTCTTATAAAACTTTTGCGCTCTAATCTTGGTAAGCTCACATTGATCAAATGTCTGCTCAGCATCTACACTAGATCTTAACCTGCTGCTTGATCAAATGTCTGCTCAGCATCTACACTAGATCTTAACCTGCTGCTTGATCAAATGTCTGCTCAACATCTACACTAGACCTTAACCTGCTGTTTGATCAAATGTCTGCTTAGCATTTACACTAGACCTTAACTTGCTGCTTGATCAAATGTCTGCGCAACATCTACACTAGATCTTAACCTGCTGCTTGATCAAATGTCTGCTCAGCATCTACACTAGACCTTAACCTGCTGCTTGATCAAATGTCTGCTCAACATCTACACTAGATCTTAACCTGCTGCTTGATCAAATGTCTGCTCAACATCTACACTAGACCTTAACCTGCTGCTTGATCAAATGTCTGCTCAGCATTTACACTAGACCTTAACCTGCTGCTTGATCAAATGTCTGCTCAGCATTTACACTAGAACTTAACCTGCTGCTTGATCAAATGTCTGCTCAGCATTTACACTAGACCTTAACCTGCTGCTTGATCAAATGTCTGCTCAGCATTTACACTAGATCTTAACCTGCTGCTTGATCAAATATCTGTTCAGCTTCTACACTAGATCTTACTCGCTGCTTGATCAAATATCTGTTCAGCATCTACACTAGATCTGATGTGCTGCTTGATCAAATGTCTGCTTAGCATCTACACTAGATCTTACTTGCTGCTTGATCAAATGTCTGCTCAACATCTACACTAGATCTTACTTGCTGATTGATCAAATATCTGCTCAACATTTTCACTAGATCTTACTTGCTGCTTGATCAAATGTCTGCTCAACATCTACACTAGATCTTACTTGCTGCTTGATCAAATGTCTGCTCAACATCTACACTAGATCTTACTTGCTGCTTGATCAAATGTTTGCTCAGCATTTACACTTGCTACTTGGTCTCTATCTGTTGGTGTTGTTGCACATGTTTAACAAATGACAAACGATTAAGTTTGGGGTATTAATAAATGTTCCATGATAAGGATAAACTGTTATGTTTGTTTATTGGGTTTATTGTCCCACCAGCAGTATTTCAGTTATCTGGAGAATGTGGCCACTTGAACCATATATAGTGCTGCCTTCACTGTGTATAGCATGCCGTAAACACATGGCATGATACCACATCCAGTCACATTATCCTGACACTGGGCCAACCAGTCATGGAACAACCCTTATATTTGCCTGAGCATTAGCAAGGGAGCTATATCACTACCATTTTTTTTTTCGATTTTGGTATGTCACGGCCTGGGTTCGAACCCAGGGCCTCCCGTGCCTGAAGCCGACATACTACAAATTGCGCTAGAACATGTTCCTGTATCAAGTCTTTTATTCTGACAAGGAACTCTACCCATGCAGTTTGAAGCTGTGCAGTCAGAGAAGGTACACATCAGCAAAACTGCGCATAATGCTGTAGTTAGGCAATTCTTTCACAATACAATGGACAGAATCAATGTCAGAAATATCTAACCCTTTCCTTTATAGTTCATCTATAATATTGAAAATTCATGTGACTATGTTGTTTTTTTCTTTAAAAGAGATAAAAGGGTTTTAATAAATGTATGTTCAACTTGTAATAACAGATTTAAGGCTGTACCAGTCTACACATAATGCCTTAGTCATGCAGATACTGCTAATGATTGTGAATGGTTCGTAAAGGTGTAAAATGGAATATAATTGTGAATGGTTTGTAAAGGTGTAAAATGGCATATACATTCAGGAAAGGGTTAACAACATTAAATATTAGTCGGATCAGAAAAATAAAAACTGATAGGCCTATTTTTTTTTTGCGCAAGTCAATACAAAATTAAAAAACAAACAATTAATAGCTATTCAATGCAAAAACAAAAATCAGTGACAAAATAAAGTTTTGTGCATTTTTATGAATTTCTTCAATAAAATATAAATGTCATTTGTTGCAATGCTGACGGGTTGTATAAATCCATGCAAAACTGCTCATTAAAATAATTATGGGGAAAAAAAAGATTAAAAATTAATATTTAAAAGTTAAACAATACTTACCAAATTGATATAAAAGGGAGAATGAAGATACAAATGACTACACACAACTATAGATATAACATAATGATCAAAGTTAAAGTGAATAAGAAATGCATACTTGTAGTATAAAAGCCAAAGATATCATACAAAATAGTTAAACATATAAAGCATAATGTGAACTTTTTCTGAGGCCAAAGTGGGAGATTTTCACTTGCAAAGTGGAAGATTTGTTATTTTCATATAAACAAAGAAGAAAGTTATCTGTTTTCAAGTATGGAGATTTCTGAGAATCTGTAAAACTCCCCTCATTTTCAAATAATTTTTAACCTTAACAAGAGGAATTCTCCCTCCAAAGCGAGAGAGTTCACATACAACAGAGTTATAAATACAAATGGTTAGTATGTACAATGAAGATGTGATCTAAAAGCTGACGTACATACAGTATAAAAGTCAAAAAGTAAACAAAGTTATGTCAGTTTTATGTTGTTAAACATTAACAAAAGGCTTTTATTACCCAACTTCATATTTATACAAAAATATATAAAACAGAACAAACACTGCTTTCATTGTCCAAAATTAAAACAACCATATATTTTAAAGAAAAACAAGTTCATAATGGAAACTTAGTGTTTATCCGATTTCCCTTGCAGGGCTGGAAAAATGTTCTTTTCAAGGACTAGTCCTGGACTAGTAACCTGGACAAAAATGACCAGTCCTGGACTAGTAACCAGGACAAAAATGACCAGTCCTGGACTAGTAACCAGGACAAAAATGACTAGTCCCGGACTAGTAACCTGGACAAAAATGACTAGTCCTGGACTAGTAACCAGGACAAAAATGACTAGTCCTGGACTAGTAACCTGGACAAAAATGACCAGTCCTGGACTAGTAACCAGGACAAAAATGACCAGTCCTGGACTAGTAACCAGGACAAAAATGACTAGTCCCGGACTAGTAACCTGGACAAAAATGGCTAGTCCTGGACTAGTAACCTGGACAAAAATGACTAGTCCTGGACTAGTAACCAGGACAAAAATGACCAGTCCTGGACTAGTAACCTGGACAAAAATGACCAGTCCTGGACTAGTAACCAGGACAAAAATGACCAGTCCTGGACTAGTAACCTGGACAAAAATGACCAGTCCTGGACTAGTAACCTGGACAAAAATGACCAGTCCTGGACTAGTAACCTGGACAAAAATGACCAGTCCTGGACTAGTAACCTGGACAAAATCACTAGTCCCGGACTTGTAACCTGGACAAAAATGACCAGTCCTGGACTAGTAACCTGGACAAAAATGACCAGTCCTGGACTAGTAACCTGGACAAAAATGACTAGTCCTGGACTAGTAACCAGGACAAAAATGACCAGTCCTGGACTAGTAACCTGGACAAAAATGACTAGTCCCGGACTAGTAACCAGGACAAAAATGACTAGTCCTGGACTAGTAACCTGGACAAAAATGGCCAGTCCTGGACTAGTAACCTGGACAAAAATGACTAGTCCTGGACTAGTAACCTGGACAAAAATGACTAGTCCCGGACTAGTAACCTGGACAAAAATGACTAGTCCTGGACTAGTAACCTGGACAAAAATGACCAGTCCTGGACTAGTAACCTGGACAAAAATGACCAGTCCTGGACTAGTAACCTGGACAAAAATGACCAGTCCTGGACTAGTAACCTGGACAAAAATGACCAGTCCTGGACTAGTAACCTGGACAAAAATGACCAGTCCTGGACTAGTAACCAGGACAAAAATGACTAGTCCCGGACTAGTAACCTGGACAAAAATGACTTGTCCTGGACTAGTAACCTGGACAAAAATGACTAGTCCTGGACTAGTAACCTGGACAAAAATGACCAGTCCTGGACTAGTAACCTGGACAAAAATGACTAGTCCTGGACTAGTAACCTGGACAAAAATGACCAGTCCTGGACTAGTAACCAGGACAAAAATGACTAGTCCCGGACTAGTAACCTGGACAAAAATGACTAGTCCTGGACTAGTAACCTGGACAAAAATGACTAGTCCCGGACTAGTAACCAGGACAAAAATGACTAGTCCTGGACTAGTAACCTGGACAAAAATGACTAGTCCTGGACTAGTAACCTGGACAAAAATGACTAGTCCTGGACTAGTAACCTGGACAAAAATGACCAGTCCTGGACTAGTAACCTGGACAAAAATGACCAGTCCTGGACTAGTAACCTGAACAAAAATGACCAGTCCTGGACTAGTAACCTGGACAAAAATGACCAGTCCTGGACTAGTAACCAGGACAAAAATGACCAGTCCTGGACTAGTAACCTGGACAAAAATGACCAGTCCTGGACTAGTAACCTGGACAAAAATGACCAGTCCTGGACTAGTAACCTGGACAAAAATGACCAGTCCTGGACTAGTAACCAGGACAAAAATGACCAGTCCTGGACTAGTAACCTGGACAAAAATGACCAGTCCTGGACTAGTAACCAGGACAAAAATGACCAGTCCTGGACTAGTAACCTGGACAAAAATGACCAGTCCTGGATTAGTAACCTGGACAAAAATGACCAGTCCTGGACTAGTAACCAGGACAAAAATGACCAGTCCTGGACTAGTAACCAGGACAAAAATGACCAGTCCTGGACTAGTAACCTGGACAAAAATGACCAGTCCTGGACTAGTAACCTGGACAAATATGACCAGTCCTGGACTAGTAACCTGGACAAATATGACCAGTCCTGGACTAGTAACCAGGACAAAAATGACCAGTCCTGGACTAGTAACCAGGACAAAAATGACCAGTCCTGGACTAGTAACCTGGACAAAAATGACCAGTCCTGGACTAGTAACCTGGACAAAAATGACTAGTCCTGGACTAGTAACCTGGACAAAAATGACTAGTCCTGGACTAGTAACCTGGACAAAAATGACCAGTCCTGGACTAGTAACCAGGACAAAAATGACCAGTCCTGGACTAGTAACCTGGACAAAAATGACCAGTCCTGGACTAGTAACCTGGACAAAAATGACCAGTCCTGGACTAGTAACCAGGACAAAAATGACCAGTCATGGACTAGTAACCTGGACAAAAATGACCAGTCCTGGACTAGTAACCAGGACAAAAATGACCAGTCCTGGACTAGTAACCTGGACAAAAATGACCAGTCCTGGACTAGTAACCTGGACAAAAATGACTAGTCCTGGACTAGTAACCAGGACAAAAATGACTAGTCCTGGACTAGTAACCTGGACAAAAATGACTAGTCCTGGACTAGTAACCTGGACAAAAATGACCAGTCCTGGACTAGTAACCAGGACAAAAATGACCAGTCCTGGACTAGTAACCTGGACAAAAATGACTAGTCCCGGACTAGTAACCAGGACAAAAATGACTAGTCCTGGACTAGTAACCTGGACAAAAATGACCAGTCCTGGACTAGTAACCAGGACAAAAATGACTAGTCCTGGACTAGTAACCTGGACAAAAATGACTAGTCCTGGACTAGTAACCTGGACAAAAATGACCAGTCCTGGACTAGTAACCAGGACAAAAATGACTAGTCCTGGACTAGTAACCTGGACAAAAATGACCAGTCCTGGACTAGTAACCAGGACAAAAATGACAAGTCCCGGACTAGTAACCTGGACAAAAATGACCAGTCCTGGACTAGTAACCAGGACAAAAATGACTTGTCTGAAAATTTGCATCATTTTCAATTAACAAACACAACAACACATTTGTTATATCTACAACTAACAAACAAGGTATCACAACAAGTTGTTTCTTTGATTTTTTTGTCTAAAAGCGTTTATGTGTCACACCTCGTGATTGGCTGTTTTGGACAGGTGCTTGCATTGTACATGTACCGCCTCTATGTATTGTTGATAAATGCTGGCGTAAAATTGAATGTCTTCATCGCTAATTAGAAACCGCTGTTTATTTCAAATTTGTCACTTGTCCGACTGCAGATTTATGACTTGTCCGGGACTATTTCAATTACCAGTAGCCTGAAACTGCATTATGACTTCCATCTTTTTCCAGCCCTGCCTAGGCAGGTCATTTTCATGCTTAACTCGTAGAACCTAAAATTTGGTAGTCTCCACAGAGATAAAAAATTTAACTGCAACTATCAAAAATGTCAAGTTTTCACTATAATTGAAAAAAAAGATGAAAAAATAACAAGACTGCCAAGAATATAGAAAAAAAGTTATAATGTAGGTGCTTAAGACAAAATAAACATTTCATATAGTCATTAATTAAAATAATGCATCACAATTTATTACAGGTGAAGCATGTTGGTTTACAACATTTACACACAAAAAACCTCATTCAGCTCAAATTTATTTACACTATCCTTATAGAACATTTTATGAAAGACTTACTATCTTACATCTAAGTGTGTTTGTATGTTTTCATTTACAACATATAAAAAGGTTTGATTTTATCACATTAAGATCAATATGAGATCAATTTAAACTTAAGCAAGTTTGCAACATATAACTAAGATTCAATTACCATTTTAACAAATAATAATGATGTAACAACAATTTATCAACAAGAGCACACACCACTTTTCTAGATACCCATATAAGTCTAAAAAGGGCCATAACTCTGCCACAAATAATTTGGGGGATACTCGCCTTTTTTGAGCGATTTGCTCTTTTGAAAGTGAGTAATTAGTAAGTAAATATCTTTGACAGTTTCAGAGAAATTGCCAACCAATGAAAGGTTAACTAATGGCAATGCCTAACAGAGGGTCATGACAATATCTTTTATTCTTTAAAAAAGTGCAACTTGAAATGACTGTTTCTTAATAATAATTTTATTAACTTATTATTCATTAATAACAACTTTTAAATATTTTTCTTCTACCACTGTGCATATACATACAAGGCTAACAGAAAAAAGATAATTTTTGCAGAAATACAAACCACAGCAAAATCTATCACAGCTTTCAATATTATTGACCTGAAATACAATACTGAATACAAAAGTAGAAAAAAAAAATGATCATGCAAATAAGTTAAGCACAATAATGAAATATCCCCATCAGTTCTCCACACTTCCTTTACATTATGTGTATATGTTATTGCCATGATTTTGTCAACTAAAGACCTAAAATCTTGCCAACAGAAATGATCTTCAGTTGAACTGTGAACTATGTGTCCTGCTACTAAGCATCTCTGTAACTGAAAAGCAAGCACTAAACTCAAACAAAAAAGTAATAAATAAAATGTTGCTTGCTTTCAACAAAGTGTCAATGTCTTAAGAAGAAATGTGTTTTCCTATAAATCTGTTAATATATTTTGCCTAATTCCTAAATTTACTACAAATCCTGCATTGAAATGAAAACTATTTCAGTCACTCAACCTTTTGCTTTCAAATAATTACTATAAAACATAAAGGAGAGATCACAAAGACACAACAAATGATTAATATTATCAGTAATATAACATTTCTAAGTTATTGGTTTTCTAAACTGGCATGTTCTCAATTTAAAAGATTTTTTTTCCTTCCTCTTTGTTGTCCATTGAAACCTACATGAAGATAAAATCTATTTCTAAGCAGATTGAGCAAAAATCAGACATATCTACTGTTTGGGAATATCTAAAAAAAGCACAAGAATTCATGAAACTATAAGGAGAAGGCATATTTGTATGACCTTGATATCAAACACTTCACTGATTGCACATTTTTTGTGGTTTGATAGCCCTACCTAATGAGCTTATTTTTCTACCCTGCAAGATGATGAAGAAGGAAAAGAAACAGCCATTTGTAAAAAAAAATAAAGTTAATGAAGAGCAATTTATAGTTGTTGCTTTTCAACATTATCACTAAGGATATTCATAAAAGTTCCCTTAAAGGTGGTATTTGACAGTTTGTCTTCATCAAATAAAAGTAAACCTGGATTGGGGGAATTTGGGCATTTGTGCAAAAGTCAAACTTAAGTCTAACAACAGAAGATTTTAAACAAATTGTAAATTGTAAGACAGCAGAACTCGTGAAATACGTCAATCTACATGCACATTCTTTCTAAAACTATAAATAAGCATGATTGTGATTTCTGCTAAAATAGACATCGACATCAGAGCGGATTACCTGAATGATTATATGAAGTTACGGGTCACATGGTTTTCTTAGTTTAAAAATAGCTAACTATGCAGCGTGGCTTGGATAGGAAATACCTATTTGTAATGATGAGTGATGTGTTATGCTTCACTTTTCACATAGAAGTAGGACATCAATAATCAGCATTTTGCAAGATCCTTTCAGGCAACAATAATTTATTTGGTACTTTGAAAGAAAAAGATCTGGTCCAAACTGTTGGATACTACCTTTAATATCCATAATGATTCTTTGTGGTTTTACATTGTATTTCTTTTAAACAGTTTTCATAAAATTGATTTAGAAAACTGCAAAATACTGAGAAACAAAAATTATAACAAAAGTTGTACAAAAAGTTAGTTGGTTAGACAATGTAGTACATCTAAATCATACACTTATGGATTTAAAACATATATATATATAAACTGTTTTTGTGAAAACTAAAATTCATATCCATATACAAACACTTTCCAACAAAAAATTAACATCACATAATAAACAGAATGGTATGTAATAATGTGAATTTTTTTATACATAATGAAAAAGTTTATACACACTTTTAAACAGAATAAAAATATCAAATTATCACAGATTTTATGGAATATTACTGCATTGTAAATATCGCAACTCATAATGGCTGACTTCAGGTGAGGTAGCGTTCTAGGTAGCGCTAAGTCTGCTTACCATACATTTTGTTAAACATTATCACATGGCATCAATCCAGATCAGCCTGCTCCCCATGTGTGATCAGGATCTTTATTTATTGCTTGCAAAGTCTCTGGCAAGGTGTCAAGTTATATTAGCATGTAGAAGTAAGCAATTCACTTTTGATTAGTATGGGTTATTAAAAACTGCAGCATGTTAAGGCCTAGCATGTGGTGTATTGGTGCTTCTACCCAAGTAAAGGTTGGGGGTCTTTCCCTGCCATTTATTCCCAATTGTGTGGGTAGTCTCCCCTTAAAACTCTGTAAATGCAAGTAGGTCTGTCTATTTGATATACTGGGATTTTATCTTTGTATTCTTTAGAATGCCTGATGACTTTTGTGTTTTAACTGTGATAATCAAATTAAAAATCCACAACATATGTGTCCATATTCTGGTACATAAAACTACTTTGATGGGCTCACTTTATTGCAAAAGTAAGAAATTTCACAGTTTGTAATGCCACTATCTCCAAAAGAAATAAATCCAAGGATTCCAACTCACTTATTTGGACTACCTCATATATTATCAAACAAAAGAGACAATTTTAAATAAACTAATCTTCCCCATTTTCCAATTACAAAAATAGTTATTCCTCTTGTGGATAGGTATTACTGTATATTTCATGTAAGGTGTTGTCTTATTTTTTTTGCCTTTTTTATCAAAATGTTTAAGATTTTTGCACATTCTTAATTCTTTAATAACATCAAGCATTCTTAATAGTTGGAAAAATGTTAAAAGTATTATTTTTCTTCAGTAACTTTATTTCCAAAACCTACTTACAGGGGAGATAACACATTGTAATTTAAATAGTTAAAGTAATGTCCCTTTATAAAAGAATGTGTGGAATTGGGAAAGTCACCACAATACTAAAGCTGATGTAATGATTGCGTGACATAAACCCCACACTGTACAAAATAAACACGTCTCATAAAATAACACAAGCTTTAGATCCACCTGGCTTTTTCTCCCCTCCTGTTAGTCCGGTCTTTTTATTACCATTTCTGTCTTGAACACCTTTTTTGTCATTATTGTTTGTTACCCCTTCTGCACCATGCACTTCCTCTTTCAACTCTGCGAATGGTTTAAGAAGACTTGAATTGTTAATACTGAACTCATCCACATGATGTCCTGCATTAACAAACTCACGCTCCCTGTTATAAAGTTTGTGCATGTCCGATAACAATTTTTCTTGCATTTCTGGTGTGATTGGATGACTTGTGATGCGAACACGATGGAAATCAAACTGGACACGATTGGCTGGAAAAACAGATATGTAGTTATTATGTTATTATTATATTAGTGTAGTCATCATTAATAACACAATAGCTCTTTGTTTGTTTATTGGGTTTAATGTCCCACCAACAGTATTTCAGTTATCTGGAGACGGTATCAACTTCACTATGTATAGCATGCCATGAACACCTGGCATGATATCACACCCAATCACATTATCCTGACACCAGGCAAGCCAGTTGTGAACTACCCTTATGTTTGCTTAAGTGTTAACAAGGTTACTGTGCCACTACCATTTTGATTTGTCATGACCTGGGATCGAACCTGGAGCCGATGCTCTGCTCATTGCACTGCCAGGTCCGGTATCAACTGATCCTTGCTTTCATTATTAAATACATTCTCACTGTCATCTTCAAATTATCATTGTCATTATCATAATCAGTCACTCCATTATCATCATCAATTAAGATAAGGTGGATAATGCTTGTCTATTATTTATTGTGGAATATCCTTTTTTTTAAAAGCTAGCCTTGATGTATACATCTTCAACTTAAAGAAGAAAACTGGAAATAAATAAGACTATCCAAAATTGCTATATTCCAATTTTAATAAAATATGTATATACCTCATGATAAATGTCCTTGTTTGAGACAGCTGTTGACATACACATAATATATCATTTTTAATTATTGTATTCTATTTCTCCTCATTGAGACATGAAAATTTTTCAAATGGGCATAAGTAACAGTGTTAGAGAAACTGTCAGGATAACAAATCAATAGTGCAATAATTCTGCTACATAATGATCCCTAGCCATGTTTTTTCTTCTCTATGTTTTTAACTCATTAAAATCTATCAGTTCCAAGATCAAAGTCAATATACCAAACAGTTCTTCAGATGTCCTCCTGACAAAAATTATGTTAGACTTGTAGAGTGACCACTGTCTGTCATTTCAAGGAGCTTGAAACATAATCAATAAAACAGAACAATACATAATTCAACTACTAAACTTTCTTACATTTACTGCCAGTTTGCAGCCTGACTAGGAAAAAGGCTCCTTATCAGATTTAAGCAGTACCCAATGTAGATAGATCCATCTTGCCATTGCGGGTGAGGCTTACAGCACTCAGAGTATCAACATAACCAGACCACTTACTGGTAGTTCCACCATGGGATAGAGGTCCCCAGGAGGTTCTAGCACAAGCTCAATCTTGCCATTGTGGGTGAAGTTATGGCACTTAGAGTAAAAACTAAACAACAAGACCACTTACTGCCAGTTGGTAGTTTGACCATGGGATAGAGGCCCCCAGGGGGTTCTAGCAGTACCCGAAGTAATTCCATCTTGCCATTGTGGGTGAGGTAGCAAATCATCATTCTCTCCTCCTTCTCCAATTCTGATTCTGGAATCAACACACCCCAACCTAGGTTGTCTCCCTTGACAGCACCTTGTTGAAAGGAGATTTTTTTTATTACATTTGTGAATGAAAAATATATTTATAAACAAAGAAAGGTCAGATGGGGCACACAACAGTACATGTACATTATCCAGATGGGGCACACAACAGTACATGTACATTATCCAGATGGGGCACACAACAGTACATGTACATTATCCAGATGGGGCACATAACAGTACATATACAGTATCCAGGAGAATTTGTGCAATCCAGCATAAGTTATTAGTGACCTTTATGCCATAAAAAAGGTCAATTGGTCTTGGTTCTCAAACTGCAGCTTATATCCATTTGATTGACAGAGGTGTTGAATAGTTTGCTAAGGGAATGTTCATCTTCTACAAATTATTGATGATATCTTTATAATTCTTCGTTGGTGGTCATTGTCTTAAAATTTGAATACTTTTTTCAAAGCATTGAATAATACAGTGCAAGCAGCTCTTTTATTATTGTTTATTGTAAAGAAACCCTAATAAATTAACTACCTTATACATATAGGGAAGAAATAACAGATGACTCTCAATCCTTCAGTATGGAAAAAATTTGACCAACAGTGCATTATACAAACCTCGACAGTTTATATTTTGACCTTAGAACACAATAAAACAATGATATATGATAACTTATATTGTATAATGCCCTTTAGAAACCTTCTATAAATTTATATAATGTATTGTTACAAAGTGTATCAGAATGCTATTAAGTACAATCCCAATTCCCCTGTTTAATACCATTACGCAGAAAACTGTTCCATAAAAACTTTTGTGTAAGTACATGATGCAGACCAACACATGATCTACAACAGCATTTAAAATTTAAATTTTTAAATTTAACAGTTGAATCCCAATACTTTAGATTGCAATTTGACAAATGTATGGGCTGCTATAAATACAATGGCCAGTCCCAACGTTCATCCTATATATTCTATTTAAAAAATGTTACAATACTTCAAATGGCATTGTGCTGTATAACCACACTCTCTTGGATGATTTTCATAGATTTTAGAATCAATTACCTGCTTAATTAGGTTGTAATTTTATAAAAGACACAGTAACACCTCTGCTAGTAACCATACCTCTCACATATTAACTAACATACCCTTGATTGACAAGTCAATTAAAATTTATGACAAGCTCACTGCTGTAAGTGAAAATGATAAAGCATTTGCAAAATAAGGTAAAGATATCAATGAAATGGATAAGAAATGAAGATCATAATCTCTCTAGAGTGAGTTATATTCACAAATTGCACATTTTCATTTTCTAAAATTGTTCTAAGCAGTCCTGTGATGGGGCACTGGATTTTCTGATGGAATTCTAAGCGTCCATCACTGATGGCAAACTCAGCAGATGGCCATTTTGTTTATGTCCAGAGATTTTGCTAGTGTGTCACCTTAATTAATTGTAACATTTGTCAGACAAACTTCACACTTGTTTCTGTTCTGTTTGTTTTTGAAATACATTGCAGTGACCATTTATGATCATTATTGCAACAACCAGCTATTATAGTGGAGGAAGACCCCAGACACATATCTGAGTAGAACCACCGGCGCACCACAATTCAGCTGTAAGACCTTCTCACATTACTAGTAAGTCCTTGTTTCTGTGAAATTATGACACACTGTATAAACTGATCAACAAGCCAGCATATGCACCTGTATGTTACAGTCTGCATGATTTACCTTGTCACTTGCTTTTAGCTATTATGGTAATTGTTATGTATCATATATCTAATTATCATATTTCAGATCAAAGCTTAATGACAATATTTACAAAATTACATCAAACAAATATTAACTTAC
Organism: Sinonovacula constricta; assembly: GCA_007844125.1. Taxonomy (NCBI): domain Eukaryota; kingdom Metazoa; phylum Mollusca; class Bivalvia; order Cardiida; family Solecurtidae; genus Sinonovacula; species Sinonovacula constricta. Next base: position 28,773,572 of record CM017556.1, on the reverse strand, counting down.
AACACAATGATGGCAAATATGTATATAATATTTATAGCAAAGTCTCACAGCCAGGTCCATAAAACTACATATTGACCAAAACATAAGTTTTTACTTGTTATATCATTTAAAATTGAGTCACACATGACCAGTGCTTGACAAGTCAAAATGCTTTATATTCAAAGAGTATATGATATTCTGTGATAAAACACTCAAAACTAAACTTCTCACATTGAACAGGACTTCCCCAGATGCTGTGAACATTGTATTTACCTGTGCCTTTAGGATTGAAGAAGAGACACTGGGGTCTACAAACAGAGTCCAGGTAGTGGGGTAACTCCCCAGCTCCAACCATGGCAATGACTGGGGGGTCATGCATGTCAAGGTCATCAATCAGGGTGATCTCAAAATGGTTGAAACCTGTGGCGGGAAAAATGAAAACTGCTGTTCTGGTTTTTAAGAATTCCTCTTTGATTTTTTAAAAGACAACAAACAATAAGCATGGGAAAAATATGAATTCTTTAAAAAAAATAATACACAATAAACATGACACATGTTTGTTGCATTCAAATGCATTGAACTAAACATAACTGCATTTCAACATTGCATCCATAGACCTATTTCATAGAGTTAATTTGACTCTTTAAAGGTATAAAAAACAACATGATCTTTCATCTACATAAAAAGAATAGAGGAAGAGAACAAATAGAAAAAAATCAAGATGAAGAGCCTAAATAAACAGAAACTAAGTGACATATTACAAATGCATGGATAGATATAGAAGCATGTAGCTGGGTAGATACAGAGTTGGGAAGAAAGCAACTCAGAAAGATGCAACTACAAATGGAAGGATTGAAAATTGACAAACACTATGATACAAAGAGACAAACATGAATATAAACATGGTGAAAGACACCTGGGAGTAGAAGGACAAATAGAGAAACACTCAGATCAGTTGATGGGTGTATGGACAACTGACTTGATGGAGGAAGAGCAGGGATGGATCTAGGGGTGGGGGCGGATGGGGGTATACCCCCACACACCCACCCCCACCCTCCCCAATGTTAAACAGTAGAGTTGTGAAAACACATACATGTAAGCTTTTAAAGTAAATTTTGTCTGTTGACTGCTTAGGTCAAAGTTAGGGTCTCTTACTGTGTATATATTTCTAGTATTGACTGCGATAAAGTTGGATTAGTCTTGATTCATACACACACACACACACACACACACCAAAAACAAAAAGATTTCTGGATCTGCCCCTGAAGGTAAAGCACCTACTTTCATTAAAGCTGTGTGGACACAATAGAACAGCTGGCTGGGTGTGACCCTTTACTGTCACTATACTATCCCACAGGTTTACCATTGACTGAGGGGGGAGGATCCATCGTTCTAAGTTACCCTGGAAACAAAGATATTTGTCTCAGCTTACACATAGCCTACTCAACAAAATTTATAAATTGGAACCATAATATATACAAATCTCATTATAACTATGTTCAATGAATGTACAATATAAGTTCTATACACATCAATGTTTTTAATAAAACTGAAATATTTTGTTTATAAATTGCACTGTACTATGTACTATGTATTTAACACATTAATGAATAAACAATAAAACAGTTAAATGTAAAATATCAATTGGACATTTGTAAATATTGAAGCTAGATAAAATTAGGAGAAGAGTGTATGAGGGGCTGAGGTGCTACAAGCTATCTGATTTGCAATGTGCATTGTGGATTAGGTAGCTCAGTGAGTAAAGCATTAAGTTTGAAAGAAAGGTGATGAATTGTAAAAATAATGTTAGAATTATTTAGCATTCTTTGAATTTATGCAACTTTTGTGGTAGCTGTTGACTTTTATAGAAATCAAAAATAGAACACCCTAATGTTATTTTTTCTGAATTCAGCAAATGATGAAATATTTGTTATGTGAAAGACAACAAAAAGCAAGGAAAAAATTATCATCATTATAAAACAAGATGGTCTTGATGGTCCTTAATCGCTCACCTGAGGACATGGGCTTTTAGTAGGCTCATATCTAGCACAAGTAATAAAAAGTTATTTACTTAAGAAATCTTTTGTGAAGATTGGACCATTAGTGTAGCCACTGGGCTGATAATATTTTCTAGAATTTTAAGCTAGTTACCTACTAACTCAATGAGATCCAGTTCAAAACATATCTAATATGTCATACAGGCATTCTGGCCAAGTTTGGTGAAGACTGGGCCATAAATGTGGTCCCTAATGTGTTCACAAGGGTTTTCTAAGATTTGATCTAGTGATCTACTTTTTGACCCCACATGACCCAGTTACGAACTCATCCAAGATTTCATGCAGGCAAACATTCTGGCCAAGTTTACTGAAGATTGGGCTGTAAATGTGGTCGAGCATGTTCACAAGATTTTTTAAAAATTTCACCTAGTGTGCTAGTTTTTGACCCCACATGACCCAATTACGAACTCTTCCAAGATTTCTTGCAGACAAACATTTTGAATAAGTTTGATGCTCGTTTAATCAACTTTACAGTAATACCCCTCACACATTCTCTGAATTACCCATTTAAACACCAGAGTCAACTGGAACAAGGCAAACTGCTTGCTTAGTTAATGTAGCATCTGTCAGACACTATCTACTCCATAATTCAGTTCTAAACCAAAGTTTGTTTATGGTCACACTTACAACAAATCTCTCAGGGTATCCACCAATCCTGTTCTGCCAGTACACACATACTTCCAGGGGGTATCCATTGCCACAGAGCGTGATAGTAGGAAATAGTTGACCTGGATCATCACAATGGAAATACCTCATCCCAATCAAGTGATCATTTTTCATAAATAGCACAACATAAAATCCCTGGGTGAAAGAAATGATCTGAATCCCTATCACATCACCTGGAACATAGGAGAGCATTTATGTCTTATATATATTGTCATGGAAATACATGTATTCAGAGAAGGTTTCTGTAAATAAGGCATATGAGCCTGTTAGTTGTCATTGCAATACCTTTGTAATGATGCTTTAGAATATGTGTCTTTACTGAAAGGGTCTTCCTAAGCAGGTGTCTTAGTTGTAAAATATTAACCTCTCTTTTTTGAATTTGGCAGAAAAACAGTTATTATGAAGCAAATATTTATCCCTTAAAAACCATGATCCAAAAATTCACTTTGTTCATTTGGTTTCAAATAAAGCATATTTTACCTTCAAAGAACCTCTCTCCTTCTGTAATACTAGAACTGCTATCATTAGAGAAGGTTTTGCCATCTTTAGAGAAATACCCAACAGATGGCGTCACCTTGCCCACGTGTTGTACCAGTGGCGTTACCTTGAAGTTGCCTGTTGCCAACCCTATACTCATGGAGGCATCCTCATCTAGAGATAAATGTAATTTAATTGTTGAAGTGTTAATAAATGACAATTAATAGGTAATAATGACTGACCTGACATCAAAACTATAAAAGCCTACTAGCAAATTCAGTGATAGGTTTAGTAGATCTTGCCTACCACTGCTTAAAAAGGATTAACTAGGTCCAATCAACCCATATGTCAAGATGATGTAACCTAATTTTTTATTTTATATGTATTGTTTTTTTTCAGCAAAGTATCACAATATAAACAGCACTGCTTAATGGTTACATTGTCTTTACATGTGTAATAGATTGCTGAAACAGCCATAGAAATAACATTCTTCTGCAGTGGTCCTGTTATTAGCATTACAATTACCCTAGAACTCCTTTACAACATGGTCCTTTATAACGCTGACTCCATTAAAACGCTGTAATCCCATGGATCCAGAAATGTTCTTTACCTTATGTGTCAGCTCAGAGCATGCATCACAAAAGTCATTATTAATATGTGTTATGCCTGAGCAAACAATGACAGCTAATATATCTTCATACAGAGCTGTGTTAGTATTTGTGGTGACCTGCCAATACTTGGGGATGATGGGATGACAGCAAGCAATCATGTGTGTCAATCAGCCTAGTGGGACGATAAACCCAATCAACAATAAACAATCAGCCTAATACATCAGCAATGCTAGTAAACTTGATCAGCCAAATATGGGGAGAGTGTACATGTAGATAATCTAGTCCAAAAGTAAGTGCATGAAACAATAAGTCCCTGACTGAGAGAAGTCAGATACATGTCAACAAGCTTTGGTTTAACAGAGCTCACCAGAGAAACTGTTATATCTAGTTTCTTATGATTATTGATAGTGAATTTTCTCTTCTATTTTTTATCAATTTGTTTTATCTGTATTAAAATCATACATAGGTGATTGGCAGTTTGTATTTTTTTGTATTTGTATTTTGGGTTTTATGGCACACCGACACCTGATAGGTCATACATGTACGGCGCCAAATGACTGTTTGTATTTTCTTTATTAATTTAAAACCTTAATTGCTAGCTAAAGCTGCTAATAATTCGTCCATGTCATTTGGTAATTAACACATTTGCAGGATTGATTAATGATATAATTAAAATAAATACAAAATTGTAATTAAAGATCATAAGAAACACTCTAAATAACTGTTAATACATGTATAATATATAAACAGAAAAAATAAATACACACAACATAAATTCAATATTTTAAGTTTCATGATCTCATTTACTACTCATACACAAACAAAATGTGAGTTGAGTCACTAATCCAGAAAGCAAGCCCAGAATTAATGAGGGAAATCAGGAAAAATGTCATTTATGATCAACAGCAAAAAATGTCATATCTTAGGGAAACAGACTTACATCATGGAAATGTCATATCTCAGGGAAACAGACTTACTTCATGGAAATGTCATATCTCAGGGAAACAGACTTACTTCAAGGAAATGTCATATCTCAGGGAAACAGACTTACTTCATGGAAATGTCATATCTCAGGGAAACAGACTTACTTCATGGAAATGTCATATCTTAGGGAAACAGACTTACTTCATGGAAATGTCATATCTCAGGGAAACAGACTTACTTCATGGAAATGTCATATCTCAGGGAAACAGACTTACTTCATGGAAATGTCATATCTCAGGGAAACAGACTTACTTCATGGAAATGTCATATCTCAGGGAAACAGACTTACTTCATGGAAATGTCATATCTCAGGGAAACAGACTTACTTCATGGAGATGTCATATCTCAGTAAAACAGACTAACATCATGGAAATGTCATATCTCAGTAAAACAGACTTACTTTATGGAGATGTCATATCTCAGTAAAACAGACTTACTTCATGGAAATGTCATATCTCAGTTAAACAGACTTACTTCATGGAGATGTCATATCTCAGTAAAACAGACTTACATCATGGAAATGACATATCTCAGGGAAACATACTTATTTCATGGAGATGCCATATCTCAGTGAAACAGACTTACATCATGGAAATGTCATATCTCAGGGAAACAGACTTACATCATGGAAATGCCATATCTCAGGGAAACAGACTTACTTCATGGAGATGTCATATCTCAGTAAAACAGACTTACATCATGGAAATGACATATCTCAGGGAAACATACTTATTTCATGGAGATGCCATACATCATGGAAATGCCATATCTCAGGGAAACAGACTTACTTCATGGAAATGTCATATCTCAGTAAAACAGACTTACATCATGGAAATGCCATATCTCAGGGAAACAGACTTACTTCATGGAGATGTCATATCTCAGTAAAACAGACTTACATCATGGAAATGCCATATCTCAGGGAAACATACTTATTTCATGGAGATGCCATACATCATGGAAATGCCATATCTCAGGGAAACAGACTTACTTCATGGAAATGCCATATCTCAGTGAAACAGACTTACATCATGGAAATGTCATATCTCAGTGAAACAGACTTACATCATGGAAATGCCATATCTCAGGGAAACAGACTTACTTCACAGAAATGTCATACATCATGGAAATGCCATATCTCAGGGAAACAGACTTACTTCATGGAGATGTCATATCTCAGTAAAACAGACTTACATCATGGAAATGCCATATCTCAGGGTAACAGACTTACTTCATGGAAATGCCATATCTCAGGGAAACAGACTTACTTCATATGAGATGTCATATCTCAGTGAAACAGACTTACATCATGAAAATGTCATATCTCAGTGAAACAGACTTACATCATGGAAATGTCATATCTCAGGGAAACAGACTTTTATTCATGGTTAAGAAAGTAAGAGGTGTGCAACTTTTAGAAAGAAACACTCCCCATGTAGACACTTTGACTTCAGGAATTTTTTATTATACATTTGAAACAAATGTTTATTGCAATCCATAAATCCTGTATGCATGTATATTCACATAAGTAGAGCAAGTGTAACTTGTATGAAATTTAAAACAGATCAACCTTTTTTTGTTCATATTTTTAAAAAATGGAATTCTAGAATTATTATTATTAATGTATTTGCTTTAGCATTGGCTGAACCTGTTGAAATAGATCTTTTACCAAATGCACCTCATTGCATCACAATTTAAATAACTGCATGGCTAAACATGTATTTTGTCATGCATTCTGAAAAAAAGAAAACATTATCCAAATTTTACACATTATTAACTTTATACTCACTCATTTTAACAATCTGTACAGAGAAATAGGCACTTTGTGGTGTGAGAGGTTTCCTGAACTGTATACCATGAATCTTTTTCACTTTTTCTGGCAGCTTGATAACAGTAGCCACATCCTGTATATCCACAACTATGTCTGGTGACTTCTGGAACATACTGTTGTTTAAGGCTGGAGAAAACAGAAAAAAGCAACAACTTTTACAGCATAGTGGAACATGGCAAAGTACTTTGCTAGAAAATAATTATTGTTATTTTGTAGACTTTATATATACTAAATGACAAAGTTATGACAAAAAAAGTCCCATTTCCTAATGTGGCATAATTTGCTTTAAACAATTCTGAAGAAAGTATGGCTTAAAGAAAGGATGTCGAATTTATCAGGCCTGCCACATTCACCCTTTTCTTAGTGCATTTGATCTTTTTTATCCTAAAAGTCTTGAAAAATGCAAAATCAATGAAAAATAAAGAAAAGTTTAAAGGTTATGTTGCACATATTTGAAAAAGCATTGTTTCATACTTCTATGATGATAGTGATGATAAAGTATCAAATTTAAATACAAAATATAAACAAAGCTGGATATATTTGGTTATTTCAGAAGGCTTTGAGAATAAAAAAGAAATATTAATAAAATACATTTCTGCCTCATATTTAGAAAAATCGTAAACAGGTTTCTGTTTTGATAATCCTAACCTATTCATTTTTTTTCTTAATCAAGAACTGCAATCCCTACCCCCAAAGAGTTGAGAGATTAACTTAGAAACTTTAACAATTCAGCCAAAGGTGGCCTGAAGATTAAAGGAATTCTTCACTTCATGATCAGTTTTGGGTTTGTTTTTTAAATAACATAAAAAAATTAAAATGCATTAGCCCAGGCTACCTCTAGCATCATTGTCTTCTTTCATCGCCTGTTCAGCTATAGGGAGCTTCTCTTTGAACAGTCTGTCAAGGAGTTCTTTGGTGGAATCATCCCCGAGTCCTCGATTTGTCTCAACATCAATCTGGACTTTGGAGGCTGCAGTGAATAAAATAGAAATAATTAATGTTTTGTTTTTAAAATATATCACAGCAACCAAATAATTAATAAAATCCAAGCAATAATCTCTCTGTCATCTAGAAACACAATGTTTGAAGTATACACAAAGCAGCCTTCAATAACATAGAATGTCAAAAACATTCAGCAGGATACCACCCACATCACATTTGAATTAATCTTTGTTTTAATAAGCAGCTTGGGCTGACATTTTATCTGCTGCACCAACAGACTGAGTAACTTTATTCATTCATTAATTTAAACATATGGTTTTTACCTCACACACAATGTACCTGAAAATATGTCTAGGTGGAAGTTTGATATTAACACCTGCTTACCATTTTTTGACAGCAGAATGAGAGGGTAAAATCCTCCTGGAGGTTGCAGCATCATGCGAAAGAACACAATTTTCATGTCGATAGTGACAAAACACAGCACTAACTGTTGCTCTTTCTCATCAAAATCTGGTCTGTCGACCACATCAGGGTTATAGTGAATGCCAAAACCAATACGCTGGCCCTCTTGAGCTTTAAATTCTGTAACAGGAGAGTTGCAAATGAAGGGAGATAATCTTATCAGGTTTTGCTTTTATACATTAATTATGAATCAAACCCTATGACTGTAGCTATTCATTTAAATTGGTAGAGTTAACTCTAGCCACTCTGACAAGAATTATCATTTCAGATGATGACTTCCCTCTGATGTTGCTTTGCCACAATAGATAGTTCCCACATCAGTGAAGATCTCTTATCTTGGCAGCCATCTTTGATTTTCAGATGAATTGTATAGAAGCGTAAATTTCATTTTCTTGTAATTTCTTCATTTGTGGTCCAAAAATTGAAAGCTATATACATTTGAAAGCTCTTAAAATTCATATTTTTGGAATAAAGTATTTTTAGAATTGATAAATGTACAAAGAATTAATACACAGAAATTAATAGAATTATTGGCTCATCCTTACAAAATGAACAGTGTATCTATTTTGTTTGTATTTTTTTTTACCTTTTAAACTATCAAAATATAGCTTTGATATTTAAAATACTTCATAAAAGTTGTTAAATTTGATATAAAATTCAGTAAAATAGACTGAAAAATAAAAACACGATTCTGAGTTTAATACAGCCGTTTTCAGCCTGCATTAGCTTCTGCCTTCAAAGATGGCTGACTTAAACTGTCTTATCAGTGCCTATGACATCAAATGGAAACTATGTAATACTCAGGCTTTCAAGTGACCACAAAGAAAAAAGTAGGGACAAAAGTAGGGATTTTTTCCTAAAAAAGTAGGGAAAAGTAGGGATTTTCATAGCAAAAAAGTAGGGATAATAGGGCTGTCTACTAACCATTCAGCTGCATGCAAAAAAACACCTACTAACATGTTCATGGCACCAGTAAAGTGGTCTTCAGTGTCTCAACAGGGATTCCACAAAGATGAGTTGGGCGATAAACCTTGTCTGGCTTAATGTCTTGTCAGCTCCAACCATCCTCAAAATGGAATCTCCCTGCACCACTGAAGACCAACTACTGGTACCATCCTTTGTGTCCTTGAAATATACTAGCAACTAGTTTTTAAAAGAAAAATGCAGAAAAATGTATTAACTTTTATTTTAAAACAAATTTATATTCATGTAAGATTATGTAAAAAAATTAAATATGACTTTTTTCTCAAAAAGTAGGGATAGTAGGGCTCTAAAAAAAAGTAGGGAAAAGTAGGGCCAAACCAAAAAAAGTAGGGAAAAGTAGGAAAAGTAGGGCCCGCTTGAAAGCCTGAATACTGCAACCATAAAAATTAAGACAAAGGGACATAACTCATTTAAAATCAAGCAGGTCCAGACATTTGAGTGTTTAGCACATCAAGGCTTGAAACCAGTGCTTTAAATCATAATTCACCTTTAGGTAGCCGAGACATAGTGCGGGCATTTCTTTTCTAAACCCCAACCACAGAACTCAAACATGGCCACAATATTTTTTGTATCTATGGGTATAACATAAACCAGTATCTATGGGTATAACATGTACCAGTATCAATGGGTATAACATGTACCAGTATCTATGGGTATAACATGTACCAGTATCTATGGGTATAACATGTACCAGTATCTATGGGTATAACATGTACCAGTATCTATGGGTATAACAGTTATGTAACATTAAATGGAGAAGTACAGGATTTAGCATTAAAAAATACCATTTTCTAAAGCACAAGAATACTTATGTTTGTAAATTTAAATAATTTCAAGTAGCAAATACAAATTGACTTGATACAATTTTTTCTCTGTAAATAAGCACAGTTATGGCATATCGACTGTGCATCATAAGTGATAAAAAATGAAATAATCAAGAAACCTTTTTCATGAGTGTCTATGTTGTATGTTCTTGTTTTTTGTTCTGATGTCCAATTGGCCAAATTTCCATTCAAAATATATTTGATTTTTGCTATGTTGCTATGTACACATTGTCTTTTCTAGACAGGAGACCAAAGATTCAATATCTGAACTATTTTACATTACCTGTGCCCTCAGCTTTCCATCGAAAGAAGTCCCTTAGGAGAACACACGTGGGTGTGGGGTATATGGGACTACATGTTGCTATGCCAACTGCGGGGCTCTCCCCATCCTGGGCTTCCCTCATGATCACTTCATAATGAACCATATCTATCGATAAAGACAGAAAACAAATTATTATAAGAAGGAATCAATTCCGCAGTTTAGAAGGGATTTAAAATAGTCTTGATCACTAGGGAAACAATACAACAAATTGGCAGAGTGAGATAGAAAAAGAACTGACTTCTGTTTATGAAGAAGAATTTAGGTCCTCTAAATAGCAAAAATTTCAAATAGTTTTAAACATTTCTTGGCTGTGAAAACTAGTTTTTGTCACGCATACAAATTGTTGATAGCAAAATATTTAATAAAACTGCTTGCCCATTTTTTAAATACATTTAGAACTGGATTGAAACTGTTTAAAAATAAGCTCAAGTGCTTCAAAATAATTGAGCTTTATTTGCTGATTTTCCATGTCCCCTTTCATTTTGTCTTTCATTTTGTCTATAACATCCATCAGAATAAATAGAACTGGTTATTAAGGTGATATCCAAACATGGAGAAAGACCCAAGACAAATATCTAAGTAGATCCACTATTGCATTGCAGGTCAGCTGAAGAACATTGTCACACGAAAGTCTTTACAAATGGTTTGGTACAGCAGATTAACACATCAAAACCACTCAGTCATGTTGATTTTTTTTAAATTATCATGCTATACAATGTCTTTATTACATTCAATCAAGATGCAAAATGTAGTGGAAAGAAATTTGTCCAATGACACGTGTATGACTATAATATTTCGATACAGCAGCATATACATATATATAAACATACACACTGACATACTTACCTTTACACAAAGGTACTGGTGCCTGTATAGCAGTCTGGGGCAAATCATTATCATAGGTAAACATCTCATGCTCCAGATCATATGTCACTCCCTCTCCTTTGATCCAATTCATCATATTGTGCTGTAATATTTAATCATTACCATTCATCATCATTCATCATCTCCATCAACATGATGATGATCATGATCATCACCAATATCATCATCATTAAAATCATCATTCATGATCACCATTATTACCATTATCATCACCATCATCATCACCTTCATCATTCACCATTCATCATCATCGTCATCATCATGGTCTCCTCTATTCTCCACATCACCACTACAAGTTCAACAACATCAGTCACTTCAATTTGATTACACTGACCATAATGACCATAACTTTCCCCTTCATAGCATTTTCATAAACAACAACATATAAATCACCATTACGAATTACATCAGTCATCACTATCGTAAACCCATATATCATCAACTCATTACCATCACATTTAACAGCAAGAACTTTAAATCACTAACATAAACTACCATCACATCATCACTGTCATCATCATCAAAATGATCACCTAACACTCCTCACCTCATCAAACTGAGGTATACTTATAGCTGCCTGGGGCCACATGATGCCCAGGTCGATAGGTCCATTCTGTAAGTAGAGGGTGGGCAGGTACTTTTGTTTATCTTCCTCAAATAAATATCTGAAATAGAACAGAAAAACTTTGTTTGTTGTTTATTTTATTATTTATTTATTTAACATTCCAGCAACAGTATTTCAGTTATCTGGAGATGGTGTCCACTTGAAGCAGATATAGTGCTGCCTTCACTGTGTATAGCATGCCATGAACACCTGGCATGATACCACACCCGGGCACATTATCCTGACAATGAGCCAATTAGTTGTGAACTACCCTTAGTTAGGATCAAATGTCTGCTCAACATCTACACTAGATCTTACTTGCTGCTTGATCAAATGTCTGCTCAACATCCACACTAGATTTTAACCTGCTGCTCGATCAAATGTATGCTCAGCATTTACACTAGACCTTACTTGCTGCTTGATCAAATGTCTGCTCAACATCTACACTAGATCTTACTTGCTGCTTGATCAAATGTCTGCTCAACATCTACACTAGACCTTACTTGCTGCTTGATCAAATGTCTGCTCAACATCTACACTAGATCTTACTTGCTGCTTGATCAATTGTCTGCTCAACATCTACACTAGACCTTACTTGCTGCTTGATCAAATATCTGCTCAACATCTACACTAGATCTTACTTGCTGCTTGATCGAATGTCTGCTTAACATCTACACTAGATCGTTCTTGCTGCTTGATCAAATGTCTGCTCAACATCTACACTAGATCGTTCTTGCTGCTTGATCAAATATCTGCTCAACATCTACACTAGATCTTACTTGCTGATTGATCAAATGTCTGCTCAACATCTACACTAGATCTTACTTGCTGCTTGATCAAATGTCTGCTCAACATCTACATTAGATCTTACTTGCTGTCGATCAAATGTCTGCTCAACATTTACACTTGCTACTTGGTCTCTATCAGTTGGTGTTGTTGCACAGGTTTAACAAATAACACACAATTAAGTTTGGAGTATTAATAAATGTTCCATGATAAGTATAAACTGTGTTGTTTGTTTATTAGGTTTATTGTTCCAACAGCAGTATTTCAGTTATCTGGAGATGGTGTCCACTTGAACCATATATAGCGCTGCCTTCACTGTGTATAGCATGCCATAAACACATGGCATGATACCACATCCAGTCACATTATCCTCACACCGAGCCAACAAGTCATGAAACTACCCTTATATTTGCTTGAGCCTTAGCAAGGGAGCTATACCACTACCATTTTTAACATCTTTGGTATGTCGCAGCCCAGGATCGAACCCGGGCCTTCTGTACCTGAAGCTAAAGCTCTATCGATTGCGATGCCAGGTCCGGAATAGAAAAAAGACCAAGATGCATTTTAAAACATGAGCAAACAGTCTTCTTTGTTTTATATTAGATTCATATAGCTCAGTTAAAGTTTGAAAAATATCAATATCAAACAGTTAAAAACAATGATATCTTACTAGGTTTCCTAATAATTTCTTGCCAAAGGTCATACAATGTATGGTATATTAATCGTGGGGTAATTCTTTTCCAGACGGAGCAGGTTTAGGACAAGAATTAGTAAAAAATAAACCTAATATAAACAGTGATAAAGATTTGGTAACAAGAAATTTATTTTCTAGTCATGTTTTCTGTGACAGCTATATGGGGCATTGTAGCAACATCCTGGTAATTCTAGTGGGAGACGCCCGGACAAATGTGCTGGTAGAACCACTGGTGACTTGTAACTCTTCTAACTGCAAAGCCTCTCACAGTGCAGGTTCAAGTCCTGTTTGAGGTGAAGGACTTAATGCGGAAAGGTCTTCCAGCTGACCTGCAGTGTGGCAGTGGTTCTACCCAGACATTTGTTTGGGGTCTTCCTCTACCAAAAACAGATGGATGTCTCAATAAAGCATAATTGGTTGCTGTGATGTATTTCTAAGGATAAACAAAACAAAACCAAAAGAACCACTGGAGATTGGCAATGACCTACTTGACCTCCCTACGTTAAGTTTTCGCACCAACCTTGACTTAAACCTATAGATGAGAGGAGCCACAAGCCCCCTACTCTAACCACTTGGCTATGGACAACCTCCACAAGCTAATTAATTGCTGTTATATGGGAACCAAGATCAATGTAGCAATGTATCTCACCTTGTAGCAACTGGAATACTGTTCTTTAGGAATACTACAGTTGACATCTTCTTACCAAAATAGGTCACCATGACGCCAAACATATCACCTGAAAAGTACACAATAATGTATGACACATTACATGAAAAGTACATGAACCATCAACAGGATAAATCCATACATCAATGAGAAAATCACAGCAACTATAACATTCAGGCATTATATACATCAATTAAAAAACTGTCCTGCCCACTGCCCTGTGTCTGCCATTGGCATTACAAGAGTGAAATAAATACAATATAAACGCTTTCATTATGCTTCATTATATTGGTGTATGTGTTATGTGCTGGTGTTGGGGTAGAATAACCAATCCCACTTTGAGCAGGGTGGTAAAATATGGTTTTTTCTTTATAAAAAACTGTGAAAATAGATTAAAATATAAAATATATATAAATAGCCTGATCACATCATCAATTAGCTGAATTATAATACTGCAGACTTATACAATAAAGTTGTTTCATTATTCCAAATTATTATGCAGTTATGTTATGTTGAGAAAGTGTAACTTAAAATATTCAATCTACGTTTCTCTTGTGAGAATAACTATCTGTCAGCACATAATTCAATACAGTTTAATGCAAAAAAGTATAATCATGCAAAAATTAAAATATAATTGTAAAATTTAAGGAATTTAAAGTCTAAGGAATTAATAATAATCTTATTAGTAAATAACAAGCATTTGATAGTATTGCGGGCAAACCAGTAGTCCCCTACTGGTCCCTCAAAAAGTTATGGGCCGGAAACGATTTTGCTGCAAGGTCATGCTGTGACCTTGACCTTCAAGGTATCGACCCAAATGTTGTTTGCAACACGTCATCTCAATATGGTGATCATTTCTGTGAAATAGTTTTAAAATCCGACTTCAAATAACGAAGTTATGCGCCGGACACGATTTTGCTTCAAGGTCATGCTGTGACCTTGACCTCCAAGGTAGCGACCCAAATCTTGCTCGCGACACGGAATGACGGACGGAGGGTAAACCTATAGTCCCCTCCGGTGTAAACACCGGTAGGGGACTAAAAACAAGTTAAGATATGAAGCAGTGAAAATGTTTATTGAAAAACAAGACGCTGTGTTCAGAAAACGCATATGCTCCAGGTAGCATAGTTTGTCATTATAAACTTATGCCGAAACAGGTAAACTATAATCTGGAAGTACAAAAAGGGGAGATAAACCAATAAATAAAGGTAGCCAGAGTTATGTTACTTGTCTGGATCATGACCTGTGCACTGTTAAGTAAGTGTGTAAGCTTTCATGCCACTGCTCTTTGTAGAAACTGAGAAATATCCAACTTGCCGTAAAGGGTTAACCGGACGGACTGTTTAATTACTAGATACCCAGGGCATAATTTTTTTTTTAAAATAACAATCTCATTTTGGAAGCAAACAAGATGGAAGATGGGCATCCAAAGCCTAACACCATACAAACAAGGAAAAGCATACCTATAGAAAATCTCTCTCCTTCTGTATTTGCATCTGAGAGATGGGAGCTGACACACCGACCTGTGTCACTATGGTAACCAACAGTGCCATTCCAATTTCCTGGCTGAGCATCACTATCGATGTCCGGCCCAGCAATACCGATAGTGATCTTACTATTCTGTGCTATAAAAAAAGATATGCAAAGTAAATATAAAGTGTAATGCTCCTTTTAACATATGTAAGTTACACAATGGAAATCACAATAAATTCCAAAAGACCTAAACAAAACAATCAATAAAAACCTGGTGAACAAATCCTGCTTATTTCTAGCAGCACATGTATGCTAATATTAGGTCATACAAGAAACATCCTATTTGACACAAATCATAATACTAAATAAAAATACTTAAAAAAATATTCCTTACAGCCCATGTCTAACAGTTGTGCAAATTGCCAATATTAAAGACTTTTGACACAATTTTTTGTGCCAATAGCCTTTTTCAAGAGTTAAACAAAAGCAATTGCTAACCTTGGCCAACAGTGTGAATGCTCTACTGAATAAGCTAACTGGACTGCTTACACATCCTTTCACTATCACCTGGTTATATACACCCCTGAAACTGTGAATTTGTCCTCCAATTCCCACAGACATATCCTCTATAAGCTATTTGCAAGCACTCCTCAAGCATACTTACTTTAACGACTGGGAGTCATTTATGATAAGTGCCATTGTCACATTGGGAGAAAAACATTCAGCCAGTCCAGGACTCTAACCCCACACCCTTCATTTACAAGTTGAATGTTCTACTGACTGAGCTAACTGGGCTAAATTCTATCCATATTACCAGGCTACATCAGCTTCCTAAAACCCTGTCTTCAAGTAGTTTTTATATATTTTCACTATTAAAACCTACTCTGTGATCACTGGAGTAAAGCTAAAAAGTACCTTCATAGATAGCTCTTTCAACAAAAAAGGTCCATATAGTCAAGTGAGATATCTATAAATATTGACAAACATCTCAGAACTGCATTTGCAGGGATAGTTGAGAAGTAAGCATGCTTCACTATTGTTCTTGAGGCCCCCTATTTAACCTAGAATATGTATTTTTATATCTTTTAATATTAGGTTAAATAATAATTTTGTGAATAATATATCAATTTATTCTATTTGTTTAACATGAATTAAGATTACCCTGCCAATTTGTGAATTTTGAAAACAATCTGTCCAACAATTTTGGTTAAGTTGCCCTGACTCTACTGTATATCTTTCTTGGCAGAACTCTGTTTACGGAGAATCACATATCCACTCACCTAATGATCGAATCTGTGCAAAGAAGTAGGGATGTTTTGGGGTGAGAGGTAGCATATACTGCAGCAGGTTACTTGTTTCTGAGTACTTCTTCAGCTGCACATTGCTTATCTGTCCCGGGAGTGGTGGGTTGTCATCAAAAAGTATGTCTCCCGAACACTTGAATAAACCCATCCTGAGATGTCCTGAAATGGCAGAAGTATATATCTCAATAGCTTATAGATTACAATCAGATATATTTTAAAACCTTGTTGTTGTCAAGAAGCTTAAGTGTTACCTTATGGTAAGATGAGACATTTTATAAATGCTTCAGTAAATGACCCAGTGATTTTATTTAGGGATTGATTAGAATATTGTGGTAGAGTGACAATTATATGTATTCATTATCTATTCCAATTTAAGTAAATGCCACTGCTAATAATATCCTAAGTAGCGATGTTGGCAAAATAAAAAGAAGTAGAAAAATTGCTCATTCACTAAAACACCTGGTAGCCAAAAATGGAAGAAATTTTTCCTGGAACGAGTTTAACACTACTTAAATTGTCTAATATGCACTGTCAAAAGTTTGCTCTAACGCTTCCTTAAAATGTCAATTCACTCATCAGTCTAGGGACCTAACATATTACCACTTATGGTAAACAACATATAACACTAAAAGGCAACCACAAGTACAAGAGTAACTGAGAACTGTTGTCATTTGACTTTGAAATTTATACATAAGAATAATTAATTGGAATTGTTAACTGACCAAATATTGGCTTGACATTAAATATATAGCTCAAAATGTCTAAGACAAGCAACTGTATGTTATTTAGTAAATCACTATATTAATTTATATTTTACTGAACAAGTGAATCAACGTTCAATGGTTAACTGTATTTATCGAATGAAAAAGCAAACGAGACCAGCTGGAGATGCTTACTTGAGAGGTCATTATGCATTTATGGCAATCCAATTTTAAGATCTCATCTTCAAACAACCTTTGTCCTTTAAGTAAGTTATGCAATCTGAATAATTGTTGCAGGGGGTCACAATGTCCTTTATTTTCTGATGACTGGTTATCATTTTCATTGTTATATGACTTTGTTTGTTATGGCCGAGATTTGTATCAACTTTCACTTTCAATTTTAATGAGATCTGAGTATAATATTGGTATCAGCTGTTAACTTAGTACTGGTGTCGTTTCATATGCTTCTAAAATAATTTGCCACTTCATCATTAAGTGTCAATGAAATCATCGGGTTCGTATATTATGTGTATGGTCTGACTTATGTATACTTACGTTCAATGTGTCGGTACGCTAGATCAATGATAGAAAACACTCTATTTACTAAGGGTCTAAATATTCAACTACTTCCATGTTGTTGTCGTTGCCAAAATAATCACTGTACTGGTTCTTATTGATACCAATTTATTATGCAGCAGGAAACCAGTGGAATAGGTAAATTTGGATTTACTCGGTTTTTATCTGGCGCATAGGTTACAGCACGATAAGTAATTAATTGTTCATTTTAGACTACATTGTAAAGAAATTATCATCAAAAAATCTATTATCAAAATAAAAATATAATCATATGTATAAAGGACATTTAAGTCTTCGCTTTATATAAACCTCATTTTTAGCAGGTATTTTAGATAATATACCACCGAAACACAGATTTTTTTTCAATTTAATCCATTCCGTTAGTTTTATGTCGTTTCGCCAATTGAAATACATCAATACACAACCCGTCCATCAAATTGTCAAAATAAGGAAAGTGAAAAACTATATTTCGTCGCTGTTTTTATCGAGATGATTGTTTATACTTGAAAAGATTTAGTTACTGAATCAGCTATTCATCTTTGTCGAGATGACAAATCACGAGCAGTTTCTGAAGTCCTCTCTTTTAAAGGTAACATTGTCTTTTAAAAGGTCGACATGACCAGCAGATCCCTCATCCTGAAGCTATGAATCATCGTCACTCTTTGTTGACATTTAATTAAAATAACTCTTTTGTGCTTTTCAATATTGTGACATATATACATTTCCTATAAAATAATTGTTAATCAAATCCTTTCAAATTTGTATAAACTTTTTAATTATGCCATGTTTTTGTATTTCTATTTTTTATATTTTGTTCATTTGAAATAATTTGACACATTGCAAAATAGCATCAACAAATAAGTATCTTATGTCAGGGATGTGTTGTCAACCAAATTTCTTCTCAGTTTATTTATCTGTTTCTTATAGTAATATTGTTACTGAATTATCATTTCAAACAAGTATCTGCTGATTATGTTTATGACTTGTAAGCAGTTTTCTGTGTAACCCTTTGCTCCTCATTGCCGACTTTTCACTCCCCTTAAAGCTGCAGCTGGAGCACACTTTTCAATACCATAGCAGCTGTAGCTCATTGCCCACTTCTAACTACAGAACAAATGCTGCTCATTGACGACTAATCTCTAGCCAAAGTTTGAAGCATCATACTGTACTTCAATTTTTAGTAAAACTCAAACCAAAGTTCATATTTATACATTATAAATATTTGTGATACTAATTGTGTTTAAAAATATTTACTTTGTTCTTAGGAAAGTGCACTTACTTGCGTTTTTATAATGTCAGGTCTGTGTTTCATAAGCTTCTTGGCAGTGGTTCCACTCTAATTGGGTTAAAAGTTTCCACTGATGACCCAATAAGTGATTGTTGATTCATTGCAAAAAAAAACACTGGCAGGGTCATAAAATTGCATTGTCCCATCTACCTGCCTAGTGTTAACAAAAGTAGATCATCGATACCATGGATGCAGTAGACTAGTCAAAATTACATATATCTATGCCCTACACACTTGCATGTGTGTAAAAATAAAACAGTAAAAATGATACAGTTAAACACTAAGTGGGATGGGCAAATTTATTTGTTTAAACTGTGCACTGTAAAAGATAAGAGTAAGAACATAATTATCAAATTCAAACGTTCACATCATTTACATAAATAGAGATCCATCACTAGTGGTCCCATTGTAAACTGTAAATCCAAACAAACAAAAAGCAAACAAAACAACTTGGGATAATTCTTGACTTGAGTTAACATACACATTTTACACTTATTTAAACAATCTATATCAATTATACAATGAAATTTGTAATTGGACATTGACACTTTTTCTTCTCCGTTTATAAGGTTTTTCTCTGTGTGAGTGTGTTCACACTTCAAAGCTGTGATCATGACTCCCAGTTATCATTTTTTGTCAGATAAGGTAAAGATCAAAGAACACAAGGCTATTCTGAAATTAGGTAACGCGCTGGTCTATGTGTCAACAAGGAAGCAGATGGAATTAGCGAAGTCATTAATTACCAATGACCATTGTCCTCTTTGTGCTGGGTTAACATAACATGGTGGTTTGGACCCTGTTAAAAAGTAAATCACAAATCAGTTATGTAATTTCATTTGTCTTTATTGTTGATGAGAAATTGATTGTTGATCTTGACAAACTATGCCAATCTATGTGATCGTTGTTGAAAGGGATTCCTAGTCAGATTTTTCTGAAATAGTCTGAGTGCGAGTTTGATTGTCTTTAGTTTTATTTTCATATATCAAAGTAATATGAAACTTAGTAGATTCTAATAGTGAAAGTGTCAGCACATGCAAGTTTTTCTTCCTAACATTTGCACACCTTTATTCACAACCATAAGGCAAGTTTGTATTAGAAAAGTTACAATTCTTCTGCGGCTGTTAATTAGACAGACTTTCTCTTAATTTCTCTCCCATTCTCCCAAAATCTGGGTTATATTGTATGGATGTGTCTCAGCTTCCATTCTGTTTGTATAAGGCTAGTAAGTAATAAAATGATGCATGTGTAAAATGTTTAATTTTATCAAGTATGTATGTAGCTTATTGTCTTCATATACCAGCATTTAGTGTTTTATGTGTTAGTTCTTAAAATAAATTTGTTTTTTTAATGCAGACTTCTATTTTAACATGTTAAGTAACTAATTACCATGTGACACTTTTTAAACGTTTTTAAGTTATAACCAATATAGCAATCAATTAAATGCACTTATTCCAGAGTGTGTTAACTTGTTTCTCTAATTGACATATATAGAGGATCTGACATGAGTTGTTATCTAATACAAACATTTATTAAACGAGTTCAGGCAAAATGATATTAAACGAGCATCTGGAAGAGTTTAATAAATGTTCGTGTTAAATAACGAGTGTCAAGATTCTTTTTATCACATGATTTTCGTCCCCTTTTACTAGAAACAGATTTACATGTCAAAACTTAAAACAAGATTGTGGCGTCATTTAACCAAACACCACATCATAGACAGTTTGAGTTCATTGTTGCGCTATACAAAATAGTTCCATTTTAATGTCTTTAAATGGGAGGAAAAACAATCTTTTGACAAACTTTAAATGCCTATTTAACATTATTATACAATAAAAATAACATATCATTGCCATATGTTTTATCAATTAGTTCAGCTAAATAACTGGTAAAAATAAACAGTAAACACGTGAAAGTGCATGACCCAAAAAGTTTATATAGCGGTTAGTGTGAATGTCAATATTCAAATTTATTTCTCATTGCTGTCAGTGTTGACTATGGAGATATTTTTTGTTTGTTTCCTATGTGGTGGACTTGCAGATGCGTCAGCAGAACTTACATTTTGATTTTCAAATACGGGTTCAGTAGCTTCATGTCATACAGAGTTTTGTTGGTTGTGTTAGGATTTTCTTGATTATCAATGAAGATTTTCAGACTTTCATTGGTAACATTATCAAAGCTGCTATTTAGCGTGGTTGTATGCTTATCTTCATGTTGCTTTTCAAATGGATTAGTAAGTCGGTGAGCTGGCAGGTCAACCTCAGAATCAATGCCATCAATGGCATCAGTGTATAAAAACCCATTAATGATTAATCATTGTTTTTTCTTTCTACAATGGCTCCTTTTCGTTTGCCATCAATTGTGACATTTGAACCGACGAGAAAAGAGCTGTCATTGTCTTCCATTTTGTTTAAAAAACATGGCGGATGAATAGCTAATAGTCACACGAAGCTGCTAGCCAATCAAATTGCAAGAAAAGCTGTATTACACTAGTGTATTACACACAAAAAATGACATGGGTATATTGAATGGAAAACAAGGTGAATCATGTCATAAATACAGTATAAGTCATTGTTTCAAAGTATTTTATTTAGATTTTGATTTGATTTGATTTAGAAATACATTGCATCGACCATTGATTATCATTATAGCAACATTGCTTTTGATGGAGGGAGACACCAGACTCATGTCTGGGTAGAACCACCGGCAAACCTCAAGTCAGCTGGAAGACTTTCTCACATTAAGTTTTTTGCCCAGAACGGGACTTGAACCCACACAGTGATAGGCTTAGCAGTCAGACGAGTAACAAATCGGCAACTCTACCACCACGTCACAGGCACCCTTATTTATTTAGAAATTAGAGGTTATGTAGAACCCAGGGCCTGAGAGTACATAGTCATTTATAGTATATTTGTTTTCTTTTTTCAGTACAAAAACCCAGATGTTGCTAAACGGGATGTTTTAAGTGTCTTCAGCACATTTAGTGATCTTCGACCAAAGATGGAAGATTTTGGTAATACATGTGTATACTTCTTTGTTTTGAAAATATATAACCAGGGCTGGAAAAATTTTCTTTTCAATAACTAGTCCCAGACTAGTAACCTAGACAGAAATGACATGTTCAAAAATTTTCGTTGTTTTCAATAAACAACACAACAAC
This sequence comes from Sinonovacula constricta, assembly GCA_007844125.1. NCBI lineage: Eukaryota > Metazoa > Mollusca > Bivalvia > Cardiida > Solecurtidae > Sinonovacula > Sinonovacula constricta. Next base: position 28,751,298 of record CM017556.1, on the reverse strand, counting down.
ATATTAGTCATATCTACTACTAACAAACAAAGTATAACTACAAGTTGTTTCTTTTTCGTCTAGAATCATTTATGTATTGTGTGTCATGATTGGCTATTTTTGGTCTGGTGCGTGCATTGTACATGTGCTGTCTTTACGTGCTGTTGATAAATGCTCCTGGCATGAAACTGATTGTCTTTATCGCTAATTAGAAACCACTGTTTATTTATTACTCGTCCGACTGCCGATTTATGACTTGTCTGGGACTAATTTAATGATCAATGACCCGTAGCCCGAAACTGCATTTTGAATTTTCTGCGACATCGGGCTACAATATTTTTCCAGCCTTGATAACTTTTCAAGTTCACTTTAACCATATTTCTTTTGTTTGTATAATTTTTCTTATAAAATTGTTATTAAGTAATACATGCATTTTGAATGAAGTCTTACTGTTCTATGCCCAAATTAAAACATTTTCAAAAGTAAAACACTTATTTATCCCTTTTCAAACCTCATCCAGACTCTTTCTTAAGCTGACTAAAACCTTAGGAAAGAAAAATGTCAGCTTTTGGAAGTAAATTCCAAGATTCTTCTGAAAAGGTAATGCTTGAAAGTTGTGTTGATTTAGCATTTGAACTTTGCTTAAATTATAGCTGAATTTTTCTTACATGAAAACTATTGTCTTAATGTGAACACTATTGTACTAAAAGGCATTTGATAAATTTATCTGTTGTTTGCATAGTGGTTGCTTTCAAATGCTCTTTCCTATCAGTTGCAAGAAATATACAAAATATGTCTCAAATGCTGTTGTCAATTACATGCAAGATACACAATCTTTGAAATGCCCCTTCTTGTCAGTTACATGCAAGATACAAAATCTTTAAAATGCTCTTTCTTGTCAGATGCAGTCAGGACACACAATCTTTAAAATGCTCTTTCTTGTCAGATGCAGTCAGGACACACAATCTTTAAAATGCTCTTTCTTGTCAGATGCAGTCAGGACACACAATCTTTAAAATGCTCTTTCTTGTCAGATGCAGTCAGGACACATAATCTTTAAAATGTTCATTTTTGTCAGTTGTAGTCAAGACACAACCTTTTTAATGCTCTTTCTTGTCAGTTGCATGCATGATACACAATCTTTAAAGTTCTCTTTCTCATCAGTTGATTCACAGGCTCTTGTCTTGTCATAAAACACAATCTTTGAACTGCCCATTCTTGTCAGTTGCAGTCATGACATACAACCTTTGAACTGCCCATTCTTGTCAGTTGCAGTCAAGATACACACTCTTTCAAATGCCCTTGTTAGTTGCAGTCAAGATACACATTCTTTCAAATGCTCTTGTCAGTTGCAGTCAAGATACACATTCTTTCAAATGCTCTTGTCAGTTACAGTAAAGGTACACACTCTTTTAAATGCTCTTTCTTGTCAGTTGTAGGCTAGACACAATATTTCAGATGCTCTTTCCTGTCAATTGTAGGCTAGACACAATATCTCAGATGCTCTTTCTTGTCAGTTGTAGGCTAGACACAATATTTCAGATGCTCTTTCTTGTCAGTTGAATGCAAGACACAATATCTCAGATGCTCTTTCTTGTCAGTTGAATGCAAGACACAATATTTCAGATGCTCTTTCCTGTCAGTTGTAGGCTAGACACAATATTTCAGATGCTCTTTCTTGTCAGTTGCAGACAAGACACAATATTTCAGATGCTCTTTCTTGTCAGTTGCAGGCAAGACACAATATCTCAGATGCTCTTTCTTGTCAGTTGCAGGCAAGACAATATCTCAGATGCTCTTTCTTGTCAGTTGCAGGCAAGACACAATATCTCAGATGCTCTTTCTTGTCAGTTGCAGACAAGACACAATATTTCAGATGCTCTTTCTTGTCAGTTGTAGGCTAGACACAATATTTCAGATGCTCTTTCTTGTCAGTTGCAGGCAAGACACAATATTTCAGATGCTCTTTCTTGTCAGTTGCAGGCAAGACAATATCTCAGATGCTCTTTCTTGTCAGTTGCAGGCAAGACACAATATTTCAGATGCTCTTTCTTGTCAGTTGTAGGCAAGACACAATATTTCAGATGCTCTTTCCTGTCAGTTGTAGCCAGATTTTCAGTTTTGAATTTAATTTGAAATGCTTAATGTAAATTTGTATTGGTATTATCCAGTGTTCAATGATGGCAGTAGAAAAACACTTCTTCAACTTGATGGTACGATTCCAGTGAACTATAGAGGTTAGTGTTTGCCATGTTTTATTTTATTTGTTTTCAATACAGAGTTTCATTTCAGAGAACCAGGGTTTAGCTGAAGCTTATATAACAATCTTTTTTTTTTAATTTAACCTTTACTATGTGCCTTCTTTTAATGTCACATTAGGTGACATCAAACATGTCTGCATCTAGTAATGAGGTTTCATTTTATTTCAACTGTAGCAAGCATTTCTACTTTCAAAATCCGGCTTATAACAGATCAGTCTTGTTCAGTTATTTAATTTTTGACTTTGACATTTGTGTACCTAGGTAACGTATACAACATCCCAATTTGTGTGTGGCTGATGGACACCCATCCCTACAACCCTCCCCTGGTCTACGTTAAACCGACACCCAACATGCAGATCAAGCCTGGCAGAAATGTCGACCAAAATGGTAAAGTGGACCTGCCCTACTTAAGAGAGTGGAGATATGTAAGTGTCATTTTCCTTTGTCCTTTGACACAATATTTATGATTTTACACACAAAAAATTAAAAAGGAGAGGCCATGTTAATGATAACCATGTTGAGACTTAAATAGATTTAGATGGAATAAAAAAAAAAAGAAACACATATGCAATGAAACTTCTTTAACTTGATTTTGTTGAGACTGCTCTAAATATCTACGTATCCATGAACAAGTCATTAAAATGTTCAGACTCTGTGCCAAATTTTGCCTGTGCTTTATGACACTTAATCATATTAAATGGTAAATAAAAAATTATACAAATACTTACAAAAATTAATTAATCTTAGGGATGTTAATGAATGCCAATTGTGCTATCTGGATAACTTTAAACACTATCTGGTAAGAAAGTTCGCAACACAACAACAACAACACGGCTCCAGGTACGGGAGGCCCCGGGTTCGCTCCCGGACCATGACATACCAAAGTCATTAAAAATAGTAACGCTCATGCTAAAATAAGGATAGTTCCATGACTGGTTGGCCCAGTGTCAGAATAATGTAACTGGGTGTGGTATTATGCCAGGTGTTTATGACTTGCTACACATGGTGAAGGCAGCACTATATCTGCTTCAAGTGGACCCCAGCTCCAGATAACAGAAATACTGTTTGTGAGACAATAATCCCAATAAACAAATAAGTAACAACAACAACAATTTAAATAAAGGCATAAACAAATCATAATTTTAAAATTCAAGGAAGTAGTGCTATTAAATGAGATAATTTACTGAATAACTGTGATCAAAGTTATAGTCTTAATAATGTCATCTCATGATGTTCAATTTTGGTTTGATAACAATAGGACACAAATATATAATGGGCATTAGAAATTCGCAAAAATATTGAGTTATAAATCAGAAAAATGTTGATATTGCAGTGTTAAATTGAACAACAAGAGAAGTATGAAAGCTGACTACGTTTGTCAAGATAATGATTACATTTTGTAATTTGAAAATAATGTGAATTCTAATTGACTGTATAAACACAGTATGTGGAAGTGAATATGTAACATCAATTACACTCTTTCATGATTGGCACATAAGACAGGTTGGTAGAGGTAGGTAGTTCACTGGACTAGGCAATTACCCTTACAATAACCCAACATGTGTATTTATTGCCAGCTGGTCCCTGTTGCCAGTGGCATGCATTACGTAACCGTATCAAGGCAAAAAAGGGGCAGGGGGAGAAGTGGTTCTGCATTGGGATATAATTTACAACAGCATGATGTATGTGGAAACCAAATTGAGCAAAGTCTGACGTTTGATTATTTTTATTTTCAAAGTTATATACATTGTATATCTTTCACTGGAAAGTAAATTGCTGTCCAGTTATACATGCCATATCCAGTTATCTAGTTGGGTAACTATTGACATCCCTAATAAATCTTGCTTCCTTTATTTAATTAAATACTAAACAGTAATTTTATTTATTACATGTAAATTGTGGATAAAATAGCTTTGTAATTATGAATTATACATACACAAAACACATTGGAAACGAAATCAATGTGAAGGTGTACACAACTGATCAGTGGGCTTTATAAATCTATCTGATAGGTGACATTTATCACTCAAGGAAGCTGGTCACGGTTGTTTATTGACAGTCTCCAATATGTCTAATGGCTCATCCCCGCACTTAGTCCAAGTCCTGGTCAATCGAGAACTTTCATGTGTGGAGGTTTTTTAGCTAACCTGTGGTGCACCAGTGGTTCTACCCAGACAAATGTCTGGGGTCTTCCTCTATGGGGTCATATAAAAAGAATCTCACTTATCTGCAGCCATAGTAACAAAGCATCACTGTACATGTAAAAATGTTATTTTTTATTAACTCTTGTTCTTATGAAACTTGTTAATTATAAACCAAACTTAATTCTTTTTACTTGACATTGTCACCTACTGTGACATTGCTTGAGGCAGTTATTCCTTCCAACATCCAGAGCTTGGCCCATAATCATAATATATAGATTTTTGTCCCTTAGTATGAGAGGCCTCCCAGGTTAAATTCAAGTATAAACACTGTGTCTTGTATTACACCCTTATCTATACCCAGCTGATAAGCGTAGTTTCAAACTGGGGCCTGGATGTGGTATCTTGTCAGTAATCATGGCATGTCGTATTGAAGATTTCATGATTCCTATAAATAAATTTAGTCCCCAAGATGACTTAAAAAAGATGTTGACAGGAAAATTTCAAATAAATAAAAACAGGCAATTATCATCTATTCTGACATTTCAGCCCAACTCCGATCTGCTCGGCATGATACAGATTCTTACGATTGTCTTTGGAGATGAGCCACCCGTCTACTCAAAGGCAGCCTCGCAGCAGCCTGCGCAAACACGCTATCCCAGTCAACCTTCAAACACACCATATCCTGCTGCCAGTATGTGAATTATTTTTTATTTTGGCATTTTTTGTGTGTGTATCATTATTTTTTCACCGTAATTGTAATGATCACTATCTTGATCACTATCATCAGCAGCAGCAGTATGAAATACAATTTTTGCAAGAATGTGCTAATTACTAATAAAGGTTATGTTTTCTTTTAATTGTACTGGACCTGGTAGCGCAACTGGTAGAGCATTAGGTCCAGGTACAGGAGGCCCGGGTTCGATCCCAGGCTGTGACATACCAAAGTCATTTAAGATGGTAGTGGTATAGCTCCCTTTTATCATGCCAGGTGATCGCGGCTTGCAATGCACAGTGAAGGCAGCACTATGTCTGCTTCAGGTGGACACTGTCTCCAAATAACTGAAATACTGTTGGTGTGATGATAAACCCAACAAACAAACTTTTAATTGTAGTTCAGCATTTCAGTTGAAATCTGTTACATATTTCCTTTTACATTTCATAGGAGAGTTTACAGGTGTACTCACATGATGTGAGATGTCTTTCAGTTATTTGTTTAAATATTTTTAAATACACTAAACTAATATCAATTAATTGTATACCCTCCCTCTAGGAAGTATGGGTTATGTAAGAGTCATGTTATCCATCCCAAAATAGGGTTAATCATTGTAAATACCAGGAATGTGAAGGGCATTGATTCCTGTTGGAGATAGCTGTAGTTTCTTATTTAGGAATAACTTATTTCATGCAAATAGGCTTGTTTACAGCATTAACATGTCAGAAAATAAAAGAGGATAATGAAAGTAATGTCTGAACTTATTTAACTTTATTTTTCTAGGCATGTCATATCCCATGCCAATGCCATCTATGCCTGGAACCCAGACCAACACACCATACCCAAACAACAATCCCTACCCAATGTCTGGAGGCTACCCTCCTTCATCAGGATACCCCACCCAGTCTTACACAGGTATGTACTGTCATACAGTCTTTGTGAGCATATTATTTGAAAATATATCTTCAGGTTACAAACGATATTCCATTTGTCGCTATTCCTCCTGCAAAGCACCAACCCCCACATTTATAATTAAAAAAATTGACTGGAATTTTCTGGCTACCCCACTCAGTCAACAGACAGGTACTGACAGAGATCTTCTGGCTAGCCATCCTAGTAAACAGACAGGTACTGACTGGGCTCATATGGCTTACCCCACTCAGTCTCAGACAAGAACTGACTGGGCTCATATGGCTTACCTCACTCAGTCTCAGACATGAGACAGGTACTAGTTGTAACTTTTTTTATAGAGACCCCCTTTAGCATTGAAGAATATCATCAACCTTTGCTTAATACAGCTGTATATAGTTCAAGCAATTAAAAGGATAATTCCTTAACTGGCCAGCCTGGTGTCAGGATGATGCAACTGGGTATAGTATTGAGCTAAGTGTTAATGGCATGCTAGCACAGCAATGGCTATACTGCTTTTTCACATGAAACCCGACTTCACTTAACTGAAATACCTCTTGTGTGACAATCGACCCAACTTTTAGGGAAACAATATTTATTTGGACACTGTTTAACAAAAACAACTAGGTACCTCATTCTGAATAAAACGTTTGTTACATACCATATAAGAACACGTAACTTGTGATATGTTATCAGAAAAATATCAAACTTTAATTTGTTAATGTTGTTTTTTGTTGAATTGTTTTACATCTGCTATCATGTTCTAAATAGACTTGAACAGTATTCACACAAGCAGTGATTGCCTTCTCCATATGATTAAAAGGCAGATGTTTGAATAAACTCAACAAATATTCACCTCATGTGTTAGCCTACTTTAAAGAACTTCTCATAGCATCAGCTAATCAAGTCTAATCAAGTCTTTTCAATGTTTGAGAAAAAGTAAGAACTGTTACCAAGTATGTGTAATACTTCAGTTTTATTATTTTATTTGTATTAGCACTTTAACATTGTGTACATGTTTTGTTTTGTTTTTCAGGATATCCAGCATCAACTAGCTATCCTGGAAGCTATCCCTCACAAAGCTTTCCAGCATCAAGTGGTTACCCTGGCAACACACCATACCCTCCCGCCTACACAGAGAGTTCAGCAAACAGTTACTCTACAACTCAGACAAGTTGGTTTTGGTTTCCTTGTTTATTTTTTCTCAGCTTGTTATTACTTTTCTGAATCAGTTTTAGCAACAGCACAGTTATTGTCATTATAGCTATGCCCAGCATTCAATTTTGGTGGAGAAAGACACCAGACTAATAGTAGAACCAGCTGGAAAACCTGAGTACATTATGTCCTTTACCCTTACCATGACTCAAACCTATGATAGTCAGAGGAGTTACATGTCAGTGACTCTATCACTTGATGCCCCAAAAAAAGAAAGATGTAAATTCAAATTGTTGAAATTGATGCACATTTAAACATTCATGAAATGTTGCTAGTTTTCATGCTATCTTCTTAGTTAGACAAGCTCATGAGGAAAACCTAGCAAAAAGAATAATACTTGCGCTTTGTGGGACCTTATAAAGGCTTTTGATGATGTATCATGGGATATGCTAGATGGGTCCTTTGAAGACATAAAGTAGTGGAGTGGTAACTGGAAGCTATAATGATGCCATGCTCTTATGCAAAACATTCTGTTTGATATTGGGAGTTGAAAGTGAGTGTCCTACAGGGTGCAGTACTAAGTCCATTACTGTTTGCCACAGTGATGGAGAAGGTGTCTTTAGAGATATGGAAAGTTCTACCATGGGTGGTGCTTAAGCAGACATTTGTGTACTCATAACAGACTCAAGGGAGAAACTGTAAACTAAGATGACTGTTTAAACAAACTCCCTTGAGTAAAAGGGCTGAAGGTCAAAACAGAAAAAAAACTTAAGTCAGCACAATACAACTTGAAAGATAACAACCTCTGCTGCACACCCATGTTTGTTGTAAGAGTTCTGGTTGTAACTGTATTTTGCACCACATGCAATATGTGGGTATATATGTGCTGAAGTATCTTTCAGGGTAGTATCATACTTCAATTTATATACAATTGATGGCTTGGTCATACCATACAGATAGAACCCTCAGGGGATGAACTTACTATTAGAAGGGGTGCTTATAGAATAGTTTAACAACATTAAGTTAAATGTGTTGAAGGGTTTGCAAGGACCAAACCATATCATGATTTAAGACATGAAGATTACTTCAGAGGATGCTAAAGACTGATAGATGGAGAGCTGCCTGGATGTTGCCTTGACGATAATAGTAATCATGTAAATTTATAAGGTATTCTATCTCTGGATTTTTCTGTTCTTTGATCATTTAAATGGAGATGATTGTTTTATACATGCAGGTGCATCCACTAATGAGGCGTACAATAGTGGGACCAGGACAATAACTGAGGAGCACATCAAAGCTTCCCTTTTGTCGGCCGTTGAGGACAAAATGAAAATGAGGTTGAGGGAGACATTTGCTCAAGCACAGGTAATATGATTTTGATTTGACTGTAGATATATTTTTTTTTATTTTTCACTCCTAAATGACTTATTTGTAGCTCATTTGCTTATATACAATATTCATTTTATCTGAAAAAATGTTATTGTTAAATATTGCACACAATATTTACTTGGCCTGTATGATATACAGTTCTTAACAAGGCCACACATGTTTCACACATGATGGTCAAAGACTTGGACAGTCCAAAATCAACAGACAAAGACATCCAAGTTGTTAAGGTGTGCTTACAAGTAGTAGCACTTGCTGCATATAAAAGCATATAAGAGACATCTTACATCTGATATTGACTTCACCTGTACCTGTACAGCTCTAGGTGCATATGAATATTAAACTTTTGTCCCTCACAGAACTCCATAGATTATTACAATTATTACAATTAAACAAACTGTGGTGGCGTATTAAATAAATCAGGTCTGATAGTAAATTTCACAAGGTTAATAAAGGAAGTGGCCCCCATGTGTGGGGATCAGCAGGTTGTTTCATCTTGTTAATTACAGTTATTGAAAAGAAGGCTACATATTTTTACAGTATTAAATTATATGCTTTGAGTTTAGCTGCAGTTTATAAATGAAACAAATGTTTTAGACAATATCTTTATATGAATTTTCATTAAGAAACATTTTATGTGGAAAAAAGTTATTAAGATTTGTTGAAATATTTCTAGTGTTTTTGTTGTTGTTGTTTTTCAAAAGAATTACAGTTGTCATTGTTTAATGTATATGCTTGAATAAGAATATATGACAAAGTCCTATGAGTATTGCAACATATACCAAACTCCGAAAAGGCACAGAACAAAGGTATTTCACATGCAAGCCAAGCGAAAAGTAAGAACAAATTTGTGATGCCAATAATTATAGGATTTGAATGATACTACTGAAATAATGATTACCGCACAGTTTAGTAGATAATTTCACAGTCAAAAAATGGTAAAATGGTTTAGTATGATATAGTGGTGAAATGGTTATGTGTGATAAGTCTGTAACATTTACCTGTTTGCTCTAACATTTACCTGTTTGCTCTAACATTTACCTGTTTGCTCTAACATTTACCTCTAACATTTACCTGTTTGCTCTAACATTTACCTGTTTGCTCTAACATTTACCTCTAACATTTACCTGTTTGCTCTAACATTTACCTGTTTGCTCTTACATTTACCTGTTTGCTTTATATCTTCTAAACCCTTTGATGAATTTTTATAAAACTTTGGTCAGTAAAGTTCACACCAGTGAATGATGTAGTTGTACAGTAACTTTTAGTGACTGATGTTTTGTAACTGTTGCCCTAAAGCTGTGGAATGCACCATCCATCAGAAATAAAAGCCTGTGACACCCTGTCTGGTTTTTAAAGGTATCTTAAAACACACATTTTTAAACAGATATATGTCAACTAGATTGTAGACTCAGTGAAATGAAGGCAATCAAAATTATTGTAGTTAAGAAGTTGTCTAATATGCTGTAGCTAAATATCTGGAATAGAAAAAGTTCCTAGTTATGGTGCCACTATAAGTAATTTAACCTGATTATACTCTATTCACGTTAAACTTCTTTGTATTTGGTGACGTACGACCAGGTGTCAGTGTGCCGTAAAACCTAAAGTACAAATACTTTTAGTAAATTATCGTGCTTTACTTTTAACCAAACTAACAGTCATCCTTATATATTTTTTACCCTTTTTGACAAAGTTTTATCATTATCCTTTCTTTTGAATTCTAATATTTAAATATAATGTATGCATCTATATGCGTCATTTTCTTTTTTTATGCTCTTACAACTGTCAGTATTTATAAAATTTGTTTGTTACGCACTTTTGAACGTTGTTAATATGATAAGAGTGCTATATAAATATGGTATAATAATAATACTGGGGTAATAAAAATAATAATGATGATGATTGTAGATCTCATGTTCCAACCATACCAGCTTGAGGTCAAGGTTACAAATCAAGCTCAATAGTTTGATGCTGTGATTCTGTATCTGTTCCATATCTCCATTATCACTGGGAACATTGTCATAGTTTCTTACGTGTGGTGGAAACCTGTCTTAACTCTAACAAAGTCCTATAAATACTGCAAGATATATTGAAATTTGAAAAGTTATAGAACAAAGGTATTTACTTGTCAGTCAGTTGTAAAAATCACAACAAAACTTGTGACAAGAAATAAAAAAAAAAAGAGTCAACACAACTATTTTTTTTTCAACAGGCTGAGATGGATGTTCTGTACAAGACTCAAGCAGATTTGATGAAGGGTAAAGAAAAACTGGAGCAGATGATTCAAGATCTGGAGAAAGAGAAGGTAAGATGTCTGCTTGATTTTAATTAATTGTGTTTATCATCCCAACAACAAATGTTCAGCTATTTGGTGACAGTCTTCCCTTGAGGCGGATTTACCGCTGCCTTCACTGTGAATATCATACAAACGACAGGTCCAACCAGTCATGGGACTGTCCTAGTATTGGCTTTATATATTGTCCTTAAATTGGTTAAATGTAATTTAGTGTAAGTCTCATGATAGATTATCATAAAAAGTAGGATAGGAAAATTCAGAATCGGTCATAAATAAACTTATTATAAACAATAGTATGAAAATACTTGCTTATTACATTAAGAATCATCACGTTTTATGACAGACAATTCTGCCCAGAATTTATGATCTGTATAAAAAGCTCCTATTCTTTTGTAAACAGATAAAATAATTTTAGGTGAAATTGGACATGCAAAGCTATTTTAATTTCAGATTGAATTATTATCAATTACCATTTAAACTTTAATTAAACACTACCACAAGTGTAGATAATGCTATATAAATACTTTTCATAATTAAACAATGATACATCACTTTCTGTAAATAACAAAATTCATGGTGAAATTATCAAGGATGATAATATACAAAATATCCAATTATAAAATAATTTTGCTATTATATAATTGATCGTCAATCAGATATGCTTATCTTAAACCAATTGCCTAATAATATGACAAAGTCCTATCAGCATTGTAACATATACCAAAATCTGAAAAGGCGCAAGACATTCACATGCAAGCCAAATGTAATAGTAAGAAAAAAGCTCTGATGAGTCATTAAACAAAAAAGGCAAACCCAACAGTTACTGCCTTGGAACCGTCTGTCAGTAAAAGGGACCAACTGGGGTGCTTAAACCAGTTTTACAGAACTCTAACTTGGCACTTCCTGATGGAGTTCTCAAATGCAAGCAATGAAAGGAAAATCAATCTATTCTGTTGACTTGTAAGCTATCCAGGCCTCACTTGCAGAAACATTTCTCAATTGAGAGTTTGCTCAAGCTCAAACATTTCCTCCAAGAAAACTTCTTACTGACACATGATGTTACAATTGTAGTATGTTATACTCCATTAAAAAATCTGACAAAGTTAATGTATTGCTATATTACATTAAGGTGTTAGAGATATCACAGGAGCAAACAATAAACATTCAAAATTTGAGCTTGGGCAACTTCTCAACTGAGAAAAGATTCAGCAAGTCAGTCATGTTCTTATAAGGACATGACTTTGCCATATAAAATCATGTATAAAAATGAAATCATTATACAACTGTGAGCTTTTTTTACAATCACATTTAGCAGTTGTATTTGTAAGATAAACATTTGTTTGAACTTTTGTATAGTCCGACATAGATAGCAACACACAGCTGCTGAAACAGAAGGATGCTGAGGTGACTGAATCCCTGGCCAGGATGGAGAAAGTAGACCAGTTGAAAATTGATGATGCAGTTGTCACCACTGCACCTCTCTATAGACAGTGAGTACATCTACATATCTATATAGATTTATTGTGAGTTCATAAACATGTATATAGATTTACTGTAAGTTCACAAACAAGTATAGGTTTATTGTGAGTTCACAAACAAATGTATGGATTGTTAGGGAGTTCACAAACAAGTGTATTGATCTATTATGAGTTCAGAAACAAGTGAATAGATCGATTGGGAGTTCACATATATGTGTATAGATATATTGGGAGTTCACAAACAAAAGTATAGCTTTCTTGTGTGTTCACACACAAGTGTATAGGTTTATTGAGAGTTCTGAAACAAGTGTAAAGATTTATTGTGAGTTCACAAACAATAAAGTTCACAAAAAAGAGTATAGATTTATTCATAATAATTTTTAACCACAATATTAAGAAGACACCAACTGTTGGTGGGACAATAAACCCAATAAACAAACAAAATATTGCCACAGTGACCATAATTATGTTGTTTATGATGTATATTTATCACAAAATAATCAACTTAAATAATTTTCCAAGAAAATAAGCTTATAGCTCTGAAACACTTTTCACTAAATGTCTGTTGTAATTACACTTAATTGCAGTAAAAATGCTTTGTAGTACTTTGCATATTGTGTAAATTATCCCTTTCCAAAGATTTCAGATGTTTAAAAAATGATATGTAAAAGTATTGTTTTGGCTTAATATTATCAGTGGTTGGATCATAAGCCATACAAAGAGTCTTGCAGTTGGTGGTTCCACCTAGACATTTGTCTGGGATCTTCCTTTACCAAATATAGCTGGATGAGAAAATAATGACCATAATTATATTACTTTAATGCAATTACAAAATAATTATAATTTATTTGTGAATAAATTTTTTTCACAGATTGCTGCGAGCCTTTGCAGAAGAACAAGCTATAGAGGATGCAATTTATTATCTCGGTGAAGCATTGCGGAAAAATGTTATAGACTTAGAAGTTTTTCTTAAGGTAAGTGAGTTTGTTTTTAACACTTTATTGCAAAATTGCTTTAAAGTGTCTATTTTATTCTTAGTTCTACATAAACTTCTTGCATGTTTCCAAAACAGTTTACAGAATACTTATCCAGATCAACTTTACTCATCATTAACAAATAAAAAGGTTATTCAAGAAAACAGGTATTTTTTTTGGTATTCGTTATAATGACAATTAGTATTTTACATTTCAGCGTAGCAAGCAAACTTACATCTATGTATTTATGTTTTGTCACAGGGGTCTTTGGCGAGGGTTGTTTGTCAAAATGTGTTTCATCTTGTATATGATTTAGAGAGTTTTGCATTTATTTATTTTTTAATTAGTATTCTAAAATAATATTCTTTACTCTTTCCTTCACAGCAAGTACGAGAATTGTCACGGAAACAGTTCATGCAGCGGGCGCTGATACAGAAGTGTCGAGAGAAAGCTGGTTTACCCCCCATATCTTAACTTGTCTGATGATTAATTTCTTGGGGAAAAACTTGTCTTACCAGTTAAGTTACAAAAATTGTAAGTGATTTATTGATATTATTTAAGTCTTTTTGAGTAACTACCTTGTCCAAATAGGTATACACAGAAATTATTAAGTATGTTCTTATTGCGCTAACAAGTTTACTAAATGATGACAGTAGGTTTTTCTACAAACCACTCCATTGCATAGACTGCCTTAAGAGCTAGGCCAGTTTTGTTTTAAATTTCTTACATAGATAGGGAAATAAATGATGTAAAAAAAAAATGTATTTTTGAGTGACATACATAAAGGTTTTTGTGAAATTCCTCCATAAAGAAACCCCACCCCAATAGCAATGTAAACTTTTAAAGGATAAAAGAAACCTAAGCATAAAAACTAAAACTATACAGTACAGACAAGTTTTTATCAGCTCAAAGACAAAAGTCCAGTCAAGCCTATGCTGTTACTGGGCAGTGAAATGGATGATGATTGTTAGGATTATGATGTTGATAACAAATGCTTTACTGTTTAAACGCTCCAATTTTAAACAGCAATGTTTTGGGTTGGCCTTTTCTTTGTTTTTATTTCTCCAAATTTTGTCATTGTTTATTAGATTATGCATTTCTTAAACAGTTTGTAAAATTATTTTAAGAAGAAACCTCATGGCTTAGTTTATGAATAGATTTGGTATAAAATATCTGTGTTTGATCTCAAAGCTGTATGATAAGTTCTAAAGTTGTAAAGTTTATATTTTGTAAGTTCTAAGACAATGTCTTGAAAAGTCAAATATGTTATGCATTGGCTAGGGTCTGTGCCACTTAGAGGATCATTAGTGTATACTTTCTTTCTAAACTAAGGAGTGTGCACCCTAGCCGACTGGAAGTGATGTGTGAGTGAGAAGGGGATATGTTGATCAGTTATATTTGACTGCCAAAAATGTGAAATCTAAACTTTAATTGAAAGTTAATTGCTGTTAACTTAACCCTTTCACTCTTGCCAAGGCCATTTTACCCTTTTGCAAAGCAAAGACAATTAACACTCCTGTTTTTGGTAGACTCTGCCCAACTTCATTTATTTATTTATTCACTGGTTTAGCCTGAATCTATAATTATAGCTGAAAATTCATGTATTCAAAATATGATTAAAACTGTTTTCAAGAAAATTAATAAAGAATAGTTTATGTTTCAAAATTATATGCATGTACAATGGTCGTTAGTTCCACTTACCTGTTTCTTAATTTGATTGAAAGGGTTAAAGAAATTTAACTTAAGTTTTATAAAATTAATGAGACATTTTGTTAATCCTTGCATTGTATTATGTGGTAAAAAGAGCATTGCTACAGCTTAGAAATAAAAATTATGGTAAAATATGCAATTATTATGGCTTTGTTTAAAATAATAGTAAGTTGTTTAAAGTTATTTAATATGAAACATACTTTAACGGAAATGTTGTATTAAAAATGTGCCAAGTACAGGCCAATGGTATGTTTTGCTGTTTGTTCAATCTTCAGTTATTGTTGCTAATAGTTTGGGTTGTAAATTTAAAATGCAAGTTGAAAAAAAATAATGATTTTATCACTATAAACAGCAGAGCTCTCAATTTATCTTATATGTTAAGATGATCAGTATTTTTACCCATAAATATTTTTGTTTTATAATTTATTTTGGAAGATTATGATTTCTGTTTGAAGAGTTGTTTTGGTCAGAGAAAGATGTTAAAAATAAATATTTGTCAATACCTCATGCCCTTATATATAAACAGCATGTTAAAGTTTCTTTCTGACGGATTCAGTTACCACAAAATGAATCTATTCTTGTCCATTGTTACACAGCTTCATACACTTATAAATAATGAAGAAAGATAATGAATTACCAATTGATTGAGAAGTTAAAATGTTCTTGATGTGATAAGGTAGGTTGGAAATTAATGTAAAACTATAAAAAATGATACAAATCAGCCAGACCAAAACCAATGTTGTATATTTTGCATTGTATAAAATCCATGAATATATATTTCTTTTATTACCATTTGCAAAAATAATTGTTATTGATTTATTTTATTAGTTATTCTCACCATTTTGGGGATAGAGTGGGGGTGTTATAGGAGTCAGTATCATTTCTATGGGTTTTTTTCTAGATAAAACTGAAATAGTTGTTCCCTTTATTTTACAAGAATGGACCTCTGACTTAAGTTTGTACCACAGTTAGCCGTAGCGAAAATAGGGGATCACTGTTAAATTTCCATACTTTGTACCTTTGCATGAAAATTTCAAGCTTTTTTAAGACTTTCTTTGATAATTTCACTGGCACTTATTTTCAAAGATTTGAGGAAGGGTCAATATAGACCTAGCAGTTTCTTGATTTGTACAATTGTATGACTTGTTTTGTTTTTAATGTTGGTGTATTTACAATTGTTTTGCTAGAAAAATTTTAGTATTAGGACCTGTATTAAATTTTTTCAAAGATTATATCTTTTGGTATAAACAAAAAAGAATGATTTTTGTAAAAGTTGAGTAAATCCACACTCTGTAAACTCATTCTTTCAAATCGTTTGTGTCATGTATGATTTTGTTTACTATAGATAGTTTCTGCATCAGTGAAAATCCCTTATCTTGGCAGCCATCTTTGATGGGGATTTTCATATAAATTGTATAGAAGGGTATTTTTTTTATTTTCTTGTAATTTCTTTATTTGTGGTCCGAAAATTAAAAACTCTACACCACTGGAAAGCTATTGAAATTCATATTTTTAGGATACAATATTTTTACAATTGATAAATGCACACAGAATTAATACATAGAGATAAATAAAACTATTGCCTCATACTTAAAACAAAATGAACAGTGTATGATTTTCAGTTGTATCTAATATAGTTTTGATATTTAAAATATTTTTTAAAAGCTGTTACATTTTATATAAAATTCAGTAAAATAGACTGAAAAATAAAAACACAGTGGTGAGTTTAATACAGCACATTTTTCCCGATTTCGGCCTGCATTAGCTTCTGCCCATAAAGATGGCTGCCTTAAACTGCTTTATCAGTGTCGATGACATCACATGGAAACTATCTATAGAAGCAAGGTATTGATTCTAGAACTAACTTTTTAAACTCATTTTCTTGGATTCAGTTAATTTGACAATAGATCATCATCCTTATTGTTATTTTTTACATTTAAAAATGAAAGCACATATATTCTGATAATTTCTTCTTTTTAGATACAATTAAAAAAAAAAATACACTCTTACCTCCCTTGTGGGTAGGTATTTGGTATATAGTTACTGCAGAAAGCTTTAGATTTTTCCAGTTTTTAAACTCGAATTTATTAAAAAGGTTGAGTGCTTTTCTAAAAAAAAAAGCAAATTAAAAATATTTTTTTTTATATTTCTTATATAAAGTATATGAAAATACCTTCCGACAAGGGAGATAACTAAAACATTTCTGTTTTTGTGTTGTTTATTACATCTATTTAGTCTAAAATGTATTCTTTCTTATAACAATAATTTTTGGCATTTTGGATCTTTTATAAGCTAGCTATTTCCTTGTGTAAACATATGCTGATTATGATGCATATTTCATTGACACATGAGTTTTGCATGGTTTTTGTGTTCATACCAAATGTTGTTTACAACTTAAAATAGTTTACAACTTAAAATGTTTTAAAGTTTAATGTTACCATATCATAATGAATTATGTGTTTCAACTGTTAAAAAGAATTGTTAAAAAAAGAATGTAAAAATATATCTAAAGTTATTAAATATGCTTAAGTTAATCAGGAGCATTATGTTGCAACTCTAGCATTGTGGGGTTGTTGTTGTTGTTGTTTTTTTGCATGTAATGCTTTTCTGTTTTGTGAAATAAGAAAATGGAAATAGAGTAAAAACATTTAATGGAGAAAGTCAAGTTATAATAAGAAAATTATTAAGTCCATTCTACTGAGACTAAAAGTTTTTGTTTGTTTTTTTTCACATTAATTTTCATTCCCTTACCTTTAATATCATCAAATGGTAAGCTGCAAGTGACATGCTTTATAAGTAATGTTAAATGGAAGTTGTGTACTTTTTGTCATCATCTGTTACATAGACTGTTAGCACTGAGAATGAATACTCGATTTACAATGTGTGGTTGAACAATTTTGAAACACCAGGCCATCCATCATTACTTTACTTCAAACTGTATGTTTATAGTTGTCTGTTTTCATGTAACCCTTCTAATTCTCCCAGTAGCCCTATTGAACAACTTAACAGCAAATAGCATTGCTCCCAGGGGTTGGCAGATCTGGTTCTGGCTCTATACTATTCACACAGGCCTAGGTTATTAACATTTTTTTTCTCCCTTAAATAAAAAGTTTCCTGAACTGTTTGAAAATTCCCTAAGATTAAAGATCGTTTTTTTCACTAGTCCTCTTATATCTTAAACAATTATTTAAAAGATTCTTAGTTCAAGGGAAAATAATATTTATGTTTCTTATAGATACCAACCCCATGTCCGTTTGTCCTCAGCTGGTCACATATTGAATTGTCCCAACCACATACGATAAATCCATCATCATCCACAGTGCCAACCATCTATGATCATTTGCTGTTATTTATCGGTTGCTTTATTTTCATTTATAAAGCAAAACCCATGATCAACTATGTTGACCCTTGTTATATTTATATACTTGTATAAAGCAAAGTACTGTAATAAATTTTTGATTTCTTAATGAAGTGTTTTGTCTTTTTTACTGCAGTGTTTTGTCTTTCTTACTGCAGTGTTCGGTTTTACTGCAATGTTTGGTCTGTCTTACTGCAGCCTTTGGTCTGTCTTACTGCAGTGTTTGGTCTTTCTTAATGGTGTTTGTGTTTAGTCTTTCTTACTGCAGTGTTTGTGTTTAGTCTTTCTTAATGCAGTGTTTGTGTTTAGTCTTTCTTACTGCAGTGTTTGTGTTTAGTCTTTCTTACTGTACTGTATTCTTACTGCAGTGTTTGTGTTTAGACTTTCTTCCTGTACTGTATTCTTACTGCAGTGTTTGTGTTTAGTCTATCTTGCTGTACTGTATTTTTACTGCAGTGTGTGTGTGTTGTCTTTCTTATTAAAGTGTGTTCTTACTGCAGTGTTTGTTTTGTCATTCTTATTTTAGGGTATTCTTACTGCAGTGTTTGCATTTTGTTTTTCTTATTGTTGTGTATTCTTACTGCAGTGTTTTGTCTTTCTTACTGTAGTGTATTCTTACTGTAGTGTTTTGTCTTTCTTACTGTAGTGTATTCTTACTGCAGTGCTTTGTCTTTCTTACTGTAGTGTATTCTTACTGTAGTGTTTGTAGTTTGATTTTCTTACTGTTGTGTATTCTTACTGTAGTGTTTCTGTTTTGTCCTTACTGCAGTGTATTCTTACTGCAGTATTTCTGTTTTGTCCTTACTGCAGTGTTTGTTTTGTCCTTACTGTAGTGTATTCTTACTGCAGTGTGTGTGTTTTGTCTTTCTTACTACAGCGTATTCTTACTGCAGTATTTTGTCTTTCTTATTGCAGTGTTTTGTCTATAAAAACCCATTTTTAATGGGCTGTTGTAGCCATGTAATTATTCTTGATAATGCTAAGGATAATGATAGTTCGTAGTCCATTTTGTCATCTTACATCTACATGTAAAGTTGCGATGACATATTGCTAGAAAGTCCCATGCTGGCTTATCTGGATCTACACTGTTTGCGTATTTGCTCAATTCATGCTTAGCTGGCTCAAGTGTTAAGGTTCTTCACAGACATTACTCTCATCACAAGGTATCCACATTCCAAGTTTCAAAAGTGTACATTAACAATTTGTCCTTTGGACAAGCCAAATTAACCAAGGGGTTATTCAGAAAAATTGATAGGCAATATTGTAGATTTACGCATCCCATGTACTGTTATATAACAAACTACTCGCATATGAAGTATGACATGACAAAAGGTTTATGCCAATATTAAGTGTTAAAGCCAAATGTTATGGCACTTTTTGGTCTGCCCTCTAAGAAAAGAGTTGAGTTATGTTGTTAACATATATGTGGCTGGGATGAAACAGACGGATTTAGAGGGTAAGAGAAGAACAAAAGGGAGAAGGATTGTTTTGTTTTGAAATACAATGCAGCAACCAATTATGATCATTATAGCAACATGCAGCTATTTAGTAGAGAAAGCCCCAGATAAAATGCCTGGATAGAACCAACAACGCACCAGAATTCGGCAGCACTCCAGATCGAGACTCGAACCTGTGGGGTGAGAGGATAAGAGAAGATACAAATCGACCACGATGCCACGTATGCCCCCGGAGAGAGAAAGAAGGCAAGCATCAAAGATATACATTACATATTTTGTTAACATGTTTTCGTTTTTAAATCTGTATATGCAGTTCTATCAGGTGTAAAAAAAAAAGAACTAAAATTAAAGCGCTGCTTAGGCTGTGTCAGTTTGACTCTACGCATTACAGCTGTGAAAACAATGGTCCAAATTATTTTGAGTAATATAAATGTACAGCGCATAGGAGAGCAGTCTGAGTCACTAACATCCAATAATAGAAACCTTTTTATTTAACATTCAATACTTTCTATATGACTGCATTTTAACTTAGGCTAGGTCTTAAACTCCCACGTGCTACCAGATTTGACCAAAATAAACCGAGTTTGAATTTAACTACATCTTGCATACTCATGATTTGAGTCGAAAAGACCAGAGTGCACCATTTCTCTACGAATGTGTGCAGTAGCTTTAGACTGCCCATTTCGACCCTTGTCAATGTGATATGTATAGCTGAATTACACAATATAATGAACTTCAAACACCATGCCTGGAGACAAATGACATGTCAAGTCTCCTAAAACATACATATTTGTTCTGTTCATGCACATCATCTTCCCAGACATGAATAACTTACCACATGTACTCAAGGTCATACAGAGTAATCCTGTGTGCTTCTGAAATCATGCTTTTTCATCATTTCATCACTCCGCCCAAAAATGGAAAATATAAACCATATGATCATCATTAAAGGAAAGGTCATTATACAAATTATTGAAATATCTGTGATATTCACCACAAATGTTACTAGAATATTTTTAAAATGTTTACAAAAAAATAATTAACTAATAATTAAAACTTTAAAAACAACACAAGTCTCAGGTTAATATAATATTTATTAACTGCAACGATTTAAGTTAAATCCTTGACAGGTAAAAAATACTCAAATCTTCACTATAATGTAAACATCAGTTTTAACACAGTAGCATCTGAAAACTCTTGGTCACATTCTTTAGATAATAATATAAACTCTCAATCATTTCTATGTCACAAAGAACGTCAAGACATTCTAACTGCCTGATTTTAAAACGGCATCACAAAACTAAAGGTAAACTGTAATCATAGAGTTCTTGGTGCATTATGCCTTGGCAGTAGCAGACAGGGATTTGAGAGTGGCGATACAGTTGGTGATGCTCTCTTTCTCCTGCTGTGGAGTGATGCTCTTCTTCACATTATCTACGATCCACTGTACCATGTGATCCTGCTCAAACTTGCGCTTGGTTGTCTCCAGCTCAAGCTGGTAGTCCTAAAAAGATGGGAATAACAAATCTTTATTTATCTAGTTTAGCTCTTTCTGTTAGGATTGTGTTCATTTTTACATATACTGACCTTGGTCAGCCTTTCCTTTAAGAATGGTTTTCTTTTGACCAATCAATATTACATCGATCGGCTTTTGGACTTCACTTATTTTATGTTAGCTGACAAACATAGGTATTTTGTGCGAATTGGGTTACGATAAAGTTTTATCTAGGAGCAGCATGGAATGGTCATCAGTCCTTTCGTCATTGAGGAAATTTTTATACACATTAAACAGCTTGCTCAATGTTTGGTGGAATGTAAACAAAGAAATTTTCAGCGATTACTTTTAGTGTATTCCACCCTTTCATCTGCAAAATTAACTGACCTTAACTTTCTTCTGAAGAACAAAAATGGTTTTGAACAGTGTGATTTAGATTCTGGAAACACTAAACAAAAATCATTGAAAGCAAGTGTGTTAGACAAGGAATTCAATTATAATGATAGACAGTCAAGCATACTGCAGCAGCATGTCAAAACTGTCTTGAAATGGCCTTTGACTGATGAGGTTTTCAACTTCTGACGGGCACTGCAAATTTTCACCTACAGTTAAAGCAAACCCATAGCATTCAAACAGTACATACCAGCCTCTGTTTGACAGTCTTGTAAGCATTATCCAGCCTCTGTCTATAATGGGTCTCTAACTGAAGATCTACAATTTCCTGCAAGACAAAAACAAACACAAGTTAATTTAAAAACAAAAAAACATTTCGTGCGAAGTTTGGATTCAACAAAAAATTTCTTCACATTTCCTAGATTAGCAAGATAAACATTTCACAAGTTATTTTTGTCCATTTTGACTTCCAGTTGGCACAAATGTTTAATAAAACTTTTCAGACAAGGAAAGCAATTTTTTTTTAGATACATCGCAGTGACCAATTATGATCATTATAGCAACGTCCAGTTGTTTTGGTGGAGGAAAACCCCTGACAAATGTCTGAATAGAACCACCAGCATATCACGAGACAGCTGGAAGACCTTCTAACATTAAGTCCTTGCCCCGAACAGGACTTGAACCCATGTGGTGAGAGGCTAAGCAGTCAGATGAGTTACAAATTGGCAACCAGTACACCACAGATGCCCCAAAACAGTTTTGTGAAACAACTTTCTTGAACTGAAACAAAATTCACAAACAAACTGTGTTTTGAAAGTACAAGCAATGTAAGGTTACAAGAAAAAATTAAGAGTTTTACTGAAAAATATCCACTATGTTGGACTTTGAATTCAATTTTTGTCTTCTTAAGTTGTATTCTGTTAGATTTAGCATTACCTCAAAGACTGCTAAAAGTATGAATTGGTAAGGCTGAAGCAATTAGTGAAAATCAAGATCATCTAGCTCCCACCTGGAGCTTCAGATTGCTCTCCCTTGGATCTGTCAGATTAGGATATACAGTCAACTCTCGTTATTTCAAAATCGGTTATCTCAAATTTCCGGTTATGTCAAACTGTTTTCTACGGTCCCGTTTTTTTCCCTATAGTTTCTATATAGTTCGACTCCGCTTAACTCAAATTCGGATGTGTCAAATTATCGGATATATCAAACTAAATTCTTTGTCCCCACACGTATAAAACTGTTTAAATCAGTTGGTCTATCTCAAACTTTGAATTGCTCTTAGATGAAAAACGGAAACAATTGTGATTTTCACACCTACCGTAAAACTCGCGAAGATTTTGGCGCGAGTTTTTTATCGCATATTATCGGCAATCAGGGTGTCACGTAATTTAGAGAAGAGGTTAATCGATTATTATTTAATTATCTGATTTAATTAACAGCAATTTCGTTTATCCATTAACGCTGATTAAAGTGTTTCAGTTTGTACTTGTTGTTGTAACAGTTTTTGAGAACTTGTTGACACGGCCTTCTCAACTTTTAAATAAAATGAGAGGTCGTGTTAGTGATTTTATCATTCTTCCACTACCTACCCACAATACACGTACTGATTATTGAATAAAAAAAATAAGATTGGTTATGGCAACAGACCACTTTAAACATGCAAAACCATACAAACTTGCAGAAACTTAGTTTACAGTGGCAGATATAACAAGGAATTTCAGTCATTACCAGTCATCGTGTAGCAGGTAAGATTTTTAAGATTTTCACAAACTATCCTTAAATTCGGATATCTCAAACTCCGGATATCTCAAACTATTTTCTACGGTCCCTTGAAATTTGAGATAACGAGAGTTGACTGTAACTATCTGCTTCAAAGTCTATGTCAGTACATCTTGTCACTTTGCATGTAGTTGTAAGCAAACAACTAATGAGATTTGTTTTTGTTTTGAAATACACTGCAGCGACCAGTCATGATCATTTGGCAATGTCTAGCTTTTTGGTGGAGGAAGACCCCAGACAAATGTCAGAGTAGAACCACCAGCCCACCGCAAGTCAGAAGAAGAAGACCTTCTCACATTAAGTCCTTCACCCCAAATGGGACTCGAACCCATGTTGTGAGAAGCTAAGCAGTCAGAGTTGTTAAAAATCAGCACCTCTAACGCTATGCCACACCAGATATGTTTTGTTTAGTAATAATCCATGCCAGCATACCTCCTTGGCCTCGTAGATGGCAGGGATGGCCTCCTTCCTCCACAGGTCAGTCTTGATCTCCTCTGTCTCAGCCACATAGCTTGCCTTGGCATTCTCCAGGGGCTCCTCATACCGCCATCGGCGACGGTCCTATAAGTGGAGTTTGGTCAGTAATTAAAACAAAAAAATTGACCAAATGTTTCAATTGTGTGATATAGAACATAACTGTCTTATTATATGGCTGTCTGCACACTGTGATACAAAAATACACAAAATATTGCTTGTCAGTTATTCTTTAGATACCTGACATTTGTATAATGTTTAATACATTAAGTAACAAGCTGCATATAACTAGAGCTGGCAAATTAAATTGACTTATCGATTTATCGCGATCTAACGTCTTACAATAATAATAAATCAATAACAACCTTATTCATAGATAACAATGTGAATGTTGTCACACCAAAACTGCATGTAAATTCTGCTGATGTGTTTTGAAATCCAGATTGTTTTACTGATGTTTGAGTTTTGTTTGTTATTCCAATTGTTCTTACAAATTCACACTAAAAAAGTTGAAATAAATAAGAAAAACACTACTTAAATGGTCATCTCAAATTGTAAGAAAACTAATAGATATTTTGCTACAAAGATGTTGGTGTTTATTGTAAAGAAGATTTCTTGAGCTTAATGTGGTTTGTATTTACACCAAAAAGCAGACTTGGGTTTGTTGCTGCACATTAAATTTAACACAGATCAGTTTAAAATGTTATAAATCAAACTGTATTTAGTCTAACTCAGTAAATATTCACTGACATATTATTATAATTATTAAAGATCTGTTTATCAGAAAGCCGTTTGAAAAAAACTATCGCAATACTACCATGATAGTTTTCAATTATTGCAATACTATTGTGATAGTCATTTTAGCTATAGTGATACTATCGCAATAGTGTTTTGGGCTGCATAGCCAGCTCTACTTACAACAATATGGTGGTTCAACAACCAACATACTGCCAGTGAGCTAGAAAGCTTACTGACTTGAACAATCGTGCTCATGTGAATGACACTTAAACTCTGTGGTAAAAGATTAAAGACTTATTAATCAGCAAATTTAAGTTTCTCTTTCACATATTCTTGTTGAATACATTCTGACACAATCATACTTCCAAATACTGAATTAAAATTTCAAAAACATTTTTTTCCTACATGATCACGAAATGCTGACTAGAACCTGTGAGGCACTGAGGTGTTACAAATTGGTGACTCCAAACATTTAGCTCTGAACAATAAAATCATTCACTTACAGCATGGAGCTGATCAAACTTTGCCCTGAGGAGAGGCCTGGCATAAATACACATGAGGATACTGAGGGTAGCAATACAGTGAGGCAGCTCACAGCCCTGATGGGAGGCCACTGGGAACAGCTCCTTGTTGATCAGGAAGATGATGGTGCCCCAAATAGTGGTGTAACAGCCTACGAAATAAACAATGTTGTTTTTTTTTAGTGTTTTTCACTTGCTGACTGGCTAGTGAAGAGTGATTCATTAATAATATCAGCCTGACCTTGTAACAATTTTAATTGAAACATATACATTTTTAACTTCAATTCATTTACATTTAAAGGAAAGAAATCCTTTCTTGTTCCAGTTTGTCCCCATCTAAAGTGTTTAAAACTGGGGTTATATTTGTTCAAATAAAACAATACCCTGCTTCATTTGTTAAGAAACATGTTGTCAAACATTTAATTGCTCACAGCTGTATTTGACCTCAAAGACCCCTAAATTTTCATGATTTTAAGTAATCAAACAAGCAATGCCATTTCTTGATTTGACAATGGAGTTGACCAAAAAAGATTTTGAAATTAAATTTGAAGTCCCAAAGTTTGACATAAAATGGTGTGTGTGGAACTAACAAACACTATTATCCTAATACATGTAGTTTAAAGCCCTGCTAGAGTCCTCACCAGTGACTCCAATCTTTTCATACAGTGGGAGAAACCATCTGGTAGGGATAAAGCCAAACTGGTAGGTCTCTGGTTTTAAAGGCATCTTGGGGATTGGGTAGTTTTTGAAATCTCTCTCGGGGCCAAAAAATATCTGGTGGGCCCTTTGCCAGTTGGAGATTTTCTCATCCAGGGGCAATTGTTCGATGACGGAGCTAGGGTAGTTTTCCTTGTACGGGTGGTACTCCAGTTCACCCTCGACAACGGCCCCACCACCTCCACCACCATGTCTTACTGGCACTGTGGTGGTCCTGGATATGGAAGAACATTGTCATTATCAGTATTTAAATTTTTAAAATGTTACTGAGGACTTTCTAGCAATCTCTTTAAATGAGTCTCAATCCACTGCAACTGAAAGATTTTAAGTTTAAAGGAGTTGCAATCCATATTAATTTAAACGGTATTTAGATTGATGTTTAAATGAGTTGCAATGATAAATCCATATAAATTGAAAGATTTTATTGTTCAGGTTTAACTTGCAACACGTATTAATTGAAAGAGTTATAAAAAAAAAGTACAGGCGCATTATATTGCTATTGTCTTCAGATCTAATGGGTACATCTGTTCGTAACAATGAGCATTTATTCAAAATGCAAAATTATTATGACTGTTCATTAGCTACTGCTATAATACAACTTTTGAAAAATGACTTTTTGTATGCAAGTTTAAAGTGTCCATCCATAAATAATTATTAAAAACTAAACAAAATTAAAAGATACTCACTTCAAGACATTGAAGATTTTCTGGCCACCTAAAATATTAAAACGTTAAAATAATCTACATATAATAAGGTGGACAGGCTGTAATTTTTAAAGAATGAATTGACAGAACAGCAGTAATATGAGTAAGCACTTAAACAAACAAGCTTAACTCGAATTAATAATGTATCAGCTTGTGCTCTGTGATGCTGGATAAATTCTACTGAATTTCTTCATCAAAATAAAATGGAGAATATGTTAATTATTTGTTCAAAGTGTTAACACAAGAAAGGAACTGTCCAGGATATACAGCCTTGTTATCTATTTATAGTCTTTCAGTGGACATAACAGATATGCCCAGAAATCCAATGTATGTAACATTTTTTTACAGTTGTGAAAAACCTATTTTATCTATTTCTTAAAATCAACCAGAGTAAAATCCTAACAACACTTTCTCTTCACTATGTAAATGCAGTAGACACTATTCAAGCAGTTTCAAAAATGAAGGTAAAAGAAGCATCACCTGACAGGATGCATGGTCCTTGTTCTATGTAGATTACATAAATAATCCCGATCAAAAGATACCAACTTCCTAATGTCCCGACCAAGTATCCTTTGGTAGCCTAGCAAATATGGTCACAGCTAAAATCTACTTTTAATGGCATTGTTGTAACAAAGACTGATTTAATCCGTGCAAGGGGTAATTGGATCTTAGTGCCATGCTGAGTGTCAAGCTGGAGTACGAGAGATTTATGAAGTAAGATGTGATAGGAGAATGACTGATTGTATGTACCAACGAATAAGAGAGATGACTTAATAATTGTGTTAATTGGTAGAATGTGAGAAATGGGTGTGGCTTAACAGAGAAGGAAGATGTAAGATCTAGAGAAAGGAAAAAGGATTCCAAGGTAAAGGGATGTAGAGAGGAGAGAGAGGAGGGTTTAAATAAGATATGGAGGATAAGATATAATTTAAAAAATGAATAAGTGATGGAGTTAAGGAAAGTAAAGATTAGATGAGAGACTGCAGAACTGTCTAGAAATGTGAACATAAAGCCAAGCGAGTTGCCTAGCAAACAAAATAATTGAAATGGCAAAGTTTGGATTCTGTAATTACTATATTCCCCCTTTAAAACCATACATTGTAACAGAAGTTAACTCAATTATGTTATTTCTTTCTGGTTTTAACTTAAGTATTATCACCCAATTCATTAAAATTCTTAACTGGAGCACTGACAATGGATTTCACACACTCTTGCAATTTAGGCGGGCCAATTGTTACTAATAATTTAGAAGACTGATTGATATATTCCATGCATCCAAGATAGTAGGCAGAGCTAACGTTACTATCCATCAAATAGGCAGTAAGAATACATGGTCGTCTTTGATGTTTAATGTACAGTTACATTAAATGGCACTTATGACTAGAAAACGATCAGGGTGTTCAGTGAGGCACCAGGTCAGGTGGATATAGGGAATGGGCAATGTGCCTTTCTAAAAGCTGCTAGCTTGATCTCTGTCCAGATACAGTGGTAAAACGGTCATAGAAACATGGTTAAGTTTATTTGACTACACTGCATCTGGCACAACTGAGAATCGGTGTCTAGATAATGTTTATACTTCAAATGAATTTACCTTTGCCATTTTGTTGTTTGCTGAAGCGTTTGATTGAAATTTTAATGAAGTGTGCGACGTTAAGTCTAAGAGGCTAGACATTTAATTAAGAGGAAATATTAAATTTAATGAGACAAATATAAAAAGGAAAAATATAATCATAACCCTAATCACGCACTAGATCTACATGAAAACCATTTGAAGCTTGAATCTGGAAAATCTGTTCGTTGACGTTACCCCACCACCTCATTGTGTGAGATTCTTCGGGCATAAAATATGTTAAAAATGGCGACGCATAGCTATCATGTGCATTGTTGTTTCTCAAATTGGTTCATAAACAAACTTACCATTTCTGGTTATTAACGTCGAAAGCATTTTGCTGCTTTAGACACGCTTTTCAGCCAAGGTCACTTGTTCGGCCGAAAATGGAGGAAGCGGCCGGGTGCTCGGATTGGAGAGTCGACGAGTAACGTGAGTTGCTTCCCTTGATAATGTAGCTCATGAAAAAAATGTAGTCCGCTAAACTCACAAGGTCAACATTTACCTTTTTATGACTGTATGCAGGTTTTATTATACAGAAGGTAATATTTTTTCTTGTTTTGAAATAAGATATATTGATTGATGTTTGATAATGCATAAGTTAAAACATCAGTTGTCAAATTCAATGTTATGATTATGTAACAGCCATAAAACCCGGATAGACATATTACCGGATATGTCGAGTCAAGTGAAAAGAAAAAATGGTTGAATTCAAGTACATGTAACATAAGCTATGTCAATGTTGACCAGGTAAGTAACACTTCTTTCATTTGAACGTTGATTCACGCTTGTTGTTTCTTTCGATTCTTAGAGTAAGGTAAATAGAATCTATTCTCATTTTAATGTAAATGTGATTTATTATTTGTGTCAAGTTTGAACAAATTAGTTAATAGAAACAGTATTTAGGACAACCATATTGATTGACATTGCTAAATTGCATTTAACTGACACAGTAATTTGGTAAGGATAACAGATCAACAATCTGAACTGAAACTTTAATAGAAATAGTAAAAATCATAGTGTTGTGTGTTTTGTGTCTGGCTTTTTTGTGTTAATTGTTTGTTTACTTTTGCACAGCCTCTTTAATCATGTCTACAGAGATATATGCTCTCCATATGAACTGTCTCTAAGCTTTTTTGGGAAGTTTAGTAAGTGGAGCCCCAGACTCCAGAACAGAAGGTTGTTTGTTCCCCTCCCTGGGTAGTGTGATTTTCCATCACTTCATTGGTGTAAGATGGACTTCTCCAGAGAAGCCTCAGGCGAGGAGAGGCTAGGTTCTGTCCTGTTGGTGTCTGGCTTCAAAAGGTTAAAGAGAGGAGGAGTGTAGTGAATATATTTTTCCCAGAGCTGTCTGCCTGGTAAGCTGAGTTTGTAGAGCACCTGACAGGAGATATGAGTTCAATCTTGGCCTGGATAATTGGATTTTTCAAGCTCAGGTCACTTTAAATAGCATTAGATTGCTTTATACATATATTTGGTTTTTTTTATTTTATTTTCAGATAATGGTCAACAGGTGAAAACTATGCAGTCTTCAGCAAAATGTCTACAGACAAACCATTTTTCCATTTGGTTACTAGCTTTCAGGTATTTATCATTGTGTCTATGTTAAACTTTTATAGGGTGGTGATTTTTTTCTGATTTTATTGTAAACTTAAAGAAAATGGCCTTGTTTAGAAATGCCCTACAACCCCAAGATAAGACCATGCTGGCAGATCATAGTGGGGAGGGTTGAAAATCAATTAATGTGTGTACTGAAATGACATAGTGGGGTTGGTCATAAATCAATATGTAAACTGTGTACGGGGCATCACTTGATATATATATATATGGGCTTACTGCAATGCAGATATTTTAGGGCTGCATTTTTCATTGCACCCAATATCTGATAAAAAAAGTAATTGAAAAATATCAACATTTAAATCGATGAAATACGAATGTGATAGCTTCTTTACTAACACATAAACCAAACATTTCTGTTCATATTTTATTTTATTTTAGCAATGCTATAACACTTGGTTTCTTATTCTTTATATCTTTTTAAAACTTGTAAGAAACAAACTATGTTATTGCTTGGTCTCCAGGGATGGGGACAGACATGTCCATTCTATGTATATTTACATATATACATTACTTATGCTTGTTTTGTATTTCAGATTTAAGAGTACACAGTCACATTATGCAGTCCTTGGTGTAAAGCAGAATGCTACTAAGAAAGAGATTAGAGATGCTTTCTTAGACCTTTCGAAAAAGGTGATAAAAATCTGTAAACTCTTGTATAAGTTGTCTCTTGAATCCTGGTCTCTTAACCTTGTAGATTTGCATTTAAAATGCAGATTACCTGATACGTAGTTGTATCACTGTCTGATTTGTGAGTGTTCCACTGTCTGATATGTGAGTGTAGGACTGTCTTATTTGTGAGTCTATCACTGTCTGATATATGAGTATATCACTATCTGATATGTAAATGTATTGCTGTCTGATATGTGAGTGTATCACTGTCTGATATATGTGTGTATCACTGTCTGATGATATGTATCACTGTCTGATATATGTATGTATCACTGTCTGATATGTATGTATCACTATCTGATATATGTGTGTATCACTGTCTGATATATGTGTGTATCACTGTCTGATATATGTATGTATCACTGTCTGATATATGTATGTATCACTGTCTGATATATGTGTGTATAACTGTCTGATATATGTATGTATCACTGTCTGATATATGTGTGTATCACTGTCTGATGATATGTATCACTGTCTGATATATGTGTGTATCACTGTCTGATATATGTGTGTATCACTGTCAGATATATGTGTGCATCACTGTCAGATATATGTGTGTATCACTGTCTGATATATGTGTGTATCACTGTCTGATATATGTGTGTATCACTGTCTGATATATGTGTGTATCACTGTCTGATATATGTGTGTATCACTGTCTGATATATGTATGTATCACTGTCTGATGATATGTATCACTGTCTGATATATGTGTGTATGACAGTCCGATATATGTGTGTATCACTGTCTGATATATGTATGTATCACTGTCTGATGATATGTATCACTGTCTGATATATGTGTGTATCACTGTCTGATATATGTGTGTATCACTGTCAGATATATGTGTGTATCACTGTCTGCTATATGTGTGTATCACTGTCTGATGATATGTATCACTGTCTGATATATGTGTATATGACAGTCCGATATATGTATGTATCACTGTCTGATATATGTATGTATCACTGTCTGATGATATGTATCACTGTCTGATATATGTGTGTATCACTGTCTGATATATGTGTGTATCACTGTCAGATATATATGTGTATCACTGTCTGATATATGTGTGTATCACTGTCTGATATATGTGTTTATTACTGTCTGATATATGTATGTATCACTGTCTGATATATGTATGTATCACTGTCTGATATATGTGTGTATCACTGTCTGATATATGTGTGTATCACTGTCTGATATATGTGTGCATCATAGTCTAATATGGGTGTATCACTGTCTGATATATGTGTTTATTACTGTCTGATATATGTATGTATCACTGTCTGATATATGTATGTATCACTGTCAGATATGTGTGTATCACTGTCTGATATATGTGTGTATCACTGTCTGATATATGTATGTATCACTGTCTGATATATGTGTGTATCACTGTCTGATATATGTATGTATCACTGTCTGATATATGTGTGTATCACTGTCTGATATATGTGTGTATCACTGTCAGATATATGTATGTATCACTGTCTGATATATGTATGTATCACTGTCTGATATATGTATGTATCACTGTCTGATATATGTGTGTATCACTGTCTGATATATGTGTGTATCACTGTCTGATATATGTGTGTATCACTGTCTGATATATGTATGTATCACTCTCTGATATATGTATGTATCACTGTCTAATATGTGTGTATCATAGTCTAATATGTGTGTATCACTGTCTGCTATATGTGTGTATCACTGTCTGATATATGTTTGTATCACTGTCTGATATATGTGTGTATCACTGTCTGATATATGTGTGCATCATAGTCTAATATGTGTGTATCATAGTCTAATATGTGTGTATCACTGTCTGCTATATGTGTGTATCACTGTCTGATATATGTGTGCATCAAAGTCTAATATGCGTGTATCATAGTCTAATATGTGTGTATCACTGTCTGCTATATGTGTGTATCACTGTCTGATATATGTTTGTATCACTGTCTGATATACGTGTGCATCATAGTCTAATATGGGTGTATCACTGTCTTATAATTATGTGAGTATACCACCATCTGATATATATGTGTATTACTTTGCTTTTGTGTTATTAAAACAAAATAAGCTGACAAAAGATAAGTAATTTTCTTTTTTTTTTTTAAATAATTCTTACAAATAATGTGTGTCTTTTGTTGTATTTTTTGAATTTTGCATTAAACATTACCTGTAATCAAGGCAAAGTACATGACTTATACTTCCCTAAATACAGAAAACAGCAAGTTGTTATGGTAATGTTATGTGGTCAGTCTAGTCTAAGTACTAAATCAATATCTGACACTTTTGTGGTGTTTTAAATTATACAACTGCATGGCTTCTATATTTGATGCTTGAAATACATCCAGGAGTAACTAAAGAAGATCAAATTTAAAATTAAAGGAAATACAAAAGTTTGTATGAGGCATGACATATGGAATGATTACCGGTACCCAAGTTAGCCATTATTTGATTGGTTTGTTGATATCAAATCATGAAGACAGTCAAGTAGGTTGTCAGCAATCAACACTTATTGAAGTTATAAATGAGTTAATTTTCTGCAAAAAGATGACTCTCCAAAACAACCATGATATCTAAACAAGTTCAAAATATTAAAAACATGATATAAAATGCTAGATTGTGGAAAGAACCAATATGCATAGATATTTGTTTTTCTTCACAGCATCATCCGGATCAAACCAAAACAGTTGGTGGGAGCCATGAAAAATTTGTAAAAATCAATGAGGCCTATTCTGTATTGAGTAAAGAAGAGAGTCGACGCCAATATGACTTGACACTGAACACAGGTCACCCATATCCTCATGCAGGGCCCCCTGGAAGCCCCTCCTACAAAGGACCTTATAACCCTCCCCCTGGCGGGGCTTATTATGATCCATATGGACATAGTCGCTATGGTTATTATTATCAAGGACATGACCCCTATGGACGTCAGAATCAGAATCCATTCGAGGATATTTATGCTAATCGAGGCAGAGGGCCTTATGATAATGCCACAAGGGAAGAGTTTTATCAACGCCAACGTGAGGCCTACAAGAGGGAAAGAGAATATCATCAAAAGCAAAGGTAAGCAGGTGCTTATGTTTACATATTTGTACATTTTTTTTTAAAGCAAGATACACATTTCATAGAGATCAAATGTTTAACTTGTTTATAAATACATACAAAAAAGAGATAATTGCAAACAGGCTTGTTTTCAGAAAACAGGAAAAAATTACGGCCATTACATTTTTGTGCTTAGTTTCAAATCTGTATTTAGGTATTTTTATTTCATATTAACTGCAAAAAATATTATTTAAAAATGCATATTGCTATATGTTGCTTGTCATGACTTGCTCATTAATACTTCTTTTTGTCAAAAACATCAAAACTTTAAAGTTTGACATTTTTGACCACAAAGAAAAATATTTAGTCAATGAATACATTCTTATTAAGATTTATATCTGTATTAAATATGAGATAAATACAACCAAATCATTGAATTTATGCAACCAGATTTGAAACTAAGCAAACAAAAGTGATTGACATTATTAAATTATGTACATTTACATTTAATTTACATTTTTCTGAAAAAGAGCCAACATAATGATTAGCCCTTGTTGTTGTTAGTTGATCGTCAGTCCAGACCTCTCGATAGGTTTCATAAAAGGTTAGGACAAGCCAAAGTGAAATGTGGTCCTGGTATAGTTGCCTTTTTAATTGTCGGCTGGAAAGGGTTCTAGAACTGAATCTCTTGAGATCATGGGACTGGTTTGTTACAGTTTCCTTATTATCCTACTGAAGACATTTTCTGTAGTTTGTAATGTAAGACACAATCACAGAATGCTTGAGACCGGACCTGGTAGCCCAATCAGTAGAGCATCAGCTCCAGGTACATGAGGCCCTAGGTTCGACCCAGGCTGTGACACAGCAAAGTCATTAAAAATGGTAGTAGGATAGCTCCCTTGCTAACACACAAGCAAATTTTATGGTAGTTCCACGACTGGCCCGGTGTCGGGATAATGTGACTGGGTGTGATATTATGCCAGGTTTTCATGGCGTGCAATACACAGTGAAGGCAGCACTATATCTGCTTCAAGTGGACACCGTTTCCAGATAAATGAAATACTGTTGGTGGGACGATAAACCCAATAAACATAACACATTGACAGAATGCTGAGATGGTTTGCATGACTTTAAACCCAATTAGCAAAATCAAATTTATAAAAATGCCATTCAGAGTTGACTACGTTATTTATTATGATTAGTCCCTTATTTTCTTGTGCAGAGTTGGATCATACAAGAGGCACATTAATCAGATCCTTGGTCGAATCATCATCTATTTCTCTGCAGTGTTTATATTGCTGTCGTATAGCCTGAAAGGATATAAAAGGAAGGGTAGGTCAAGAATGAAAAGCAATGTCAAGCTGCAAAAAGAATGTTTAGTCCTACATTTCTTAAAGTAGAAAACACTCTTTTTGTGTTTTGGGTGTATACCTGTGAACTGAAAGACATCTTAAAGCAGTAGAATCACCTCTTACCTATACAGCACTGAAAATTTTCAACTGGGCAGCCACGTAAACTTTACATGTAATTTCAGAACCATTTTTCAGTATCAGTATATAGGGAAAGTGCATGTAAGCAACTATTAAACCTGCAAATTATCCTAGCGTGTCTGCAATTGAAGGTTAGTTAATTCTTTTAAAAACTGACAGATGTCTACTGAACCTTGCTCTCAACTTCTGTTATCTGCTGTTTGTATTTGATTTCCTGTTGGCTTAATAGCATCAACATGTTTTTTATCGAAGTCAGACTGGATATGGTTCTGTATGTTGGGGAAAAATTCTGTGATTGATTTGTGGTTAGAAGTGTTATTGAAGTTTGTGAAGCTTTTTCCAAAAACTCCTTTTCACAACCATCCATGCAGTTGTCTTTGCCGGTAACAAAAAAAAAAAATCTAAAAAAATAACCTTTCCATAAAATGTTCATACCTGAAATAAAGTTCATATCATGTCTGTCTTAATTGATTCCTATTTCAGCGAAATAAACCGCTCAGTCACGATGAGAATGAACAGAATTCTAACACAGTTCATCATTTACGTCACTCTGAGCTATGTCTGCTTCCTCTATACCTACCAGTTCTATGTCCAACCAGCTGTCAAAAGAAATGGTGCGTGTGATGGTTGGGATTGTTGTTTAAGTAGTGAATTAACAGAATCAGTGGTAGCACCTCTTTTGCCTTGTCAGCAATACTTGTAGTATATTGTGGCTCTTTTTGCAGTGTTTCAAACTCTGGGATTAAATAGTAACAGAAACATCCTTAAAGGATGAATGTACTGTTGTTATAAATAGTCAGACAGCTTAATAGAGAGAAACCTCACCACAGATCATATGCACCTTAATATGACTTGTGATCAGTCTTAGAAAAAAAACACTTCCATTCACCAATTATTTTCCTTTGAGAAAACAACACAACAAGACATGCTCATCTCTAATAAAAAACACACCATGACCAAATGCTCCTCCATTGAGAAGATTACATAACAAGCCATAAACTCATCCTTAATAAAAAATGCAGCATTGACCTAATGCTCCTCCTTTGAGAAGACTATGTACACAACAAACCATAAGCTCATCCCTAATAAAAACCTTACCACTGACTGAATGCACCCCCTTCTGTATCCAGGGAAGAGTTCTACCGAGCCCGTGAGAAACTTTCACAAGAGGTTCCCTTGACTGGTTTCATCAGGATGATAGCAATAATCTGGGTCTGGTACATAGCTGTCTCATCCATGGTCAAGGGGTAAGTTGTTTATTGAGGGTCTCAATGTCCTGTGGCGAGATTAAATCCCAGAAGTTCTTTAATGGTCTAGTTAAAAAAAGGCATGTTCTCAGAAAGTTCCAGCATTTTATTATTCTTGGAAAACCACTGAGAATTCACTGATCTTAGATACCTATGGTAATATTGGTAAAATTTATAAGGATGGCATTTTTCTTTGGGTATTTATTAATAAAAAACCTTCAATAACCTATAATTCAGCCTTTTAATAACAGGCCTAGTCACAAAATCATGATCACAGGACAGTGGGTTAGGGGTTTTATTGATTATTGGTTTGCAAGACAAAAATGGTTTTAAATTTATAGAATGATTATTCATTTGCTTTCATGCTCAAGACAGACTTTTTTAAATGACTTGCTGATACTAAATAGAGGTGATACTACTGATTCTTGTATGCATATATACATGTGATGAAGAGGAAACTGATAGGGTACAGTTGACTTTAAACTTTCATTGAAAAGGTTGATTTAAAATAATGTCTATTGAAAATCAACTTGAAAAAATGATTACTGCCCCTGCCTTTGGTAAATAAATTAATAAAAATCAGCATAGATAAAAGATTATTGGAGCTAGGAATCATGGCCCTAGTGATCATTGGTCAAACACACAACCACTGATGTGACTCCTGTTTGGAATTGAAATACATGCTAGTTGGTGGCCTTAATTGGGGCATTTAGAGACCTATATTGTCTCTAAGAAAACAATGTCATTATGTAATTATTATTATTAACTGTAATTATACAGAGTTTGTTACAAAATTTAACCCTGGATATTTTCCTCTTCATTATTACTTTTAAGCTATTCTCTTTTCTTATTATATTTTGTAACTTTCAATTTATGTTCTTAGATTTTCTTCAAAAATTAAAGTAGCATTATAAATTATAAATGAAAATTAAAGAAAAACTTTGGTGGTTTGACCCATTTATAATATTCTACCTTTTTAAGCTATTTAATGATTGCAATCAATGTTTGGTGAAAAAATAATTCATCATTTTTTTTTCTTAGTAATCATTAATGTGAAAGCAAAAATCTATCTTTGTAACAAAAAAAATATATATTTTACTTATCGTTAGCGAGTTGTTACATCTAGTTTCGAAGGCTGCCTATGGCCAAGTGGTTAGAGTCGATGACCATGTTGGTTAAAGTCCTGGTTGGGGCAAGAACTTTCATGAGAGAAGATTTTCCAGCCAACCTGCTGTGCACCTGCGGTTTTATCCAGACATAAGTATGGGGTCTTCCTCCACCAATAATTAGCTGGATGTCACCAGAAAATGTACAGAGAGTTAACCACTTTTAAATTTTATGTTTGTTCCTATAACAATGCAAGTTACTATACATTGTCATAACTAAAATTTAAAACTTTACAGCTTATCAGAAGAAAACTGGAAAAAACGACGCAGAAGTAGACAATCTCATGAAAAGGTATAATTTTGTCTTTTAAGTTTCTTTTATATATATATATATATATATATATATATATATATATATATATATATATATAAATTAGTAACTTATACACATTGGGTGTGTTTCATCATAAAGATCGATTGAAAAACGTTCATACATTTGGGTCTTATGATCACTCCCAAGTGCATTTCAACAAAACTGTCGTAAGTACAACTGGTAGCAAATTGGTCAAAAGCACTCTTGATTTTTAAGAGCTATTTCACTCTTGGAGTGATTTTTTAAATATTACTGAAATGCTCTTTAGAAGGAAAACCAGTCTCAAGAGAAAAAAACAATGATCTGAACATTTATTATGAAATGCACCCATTTGTATGTACCTAATTTTCTGTCTTTCTGCCAAATAGTTTTGGAGTAGCATTAGGTAAAGTCTGTAACAGAGCTTAATTTCATTATTAAACAAATAGATATTCGTGTAGAGATAGTAAATGTATGTTGTGGTAAAAAATAATGACCATAAATACATAAACATGAACATGTATATGATTTTGCATATGTTACAGTAAAACTGTGAAACCAGGTATATCATGAAATCACTGTTTCACTTAGGGACTTCATGAATTCACTAAAATCTCAAGGGCTCTCCTGTAATTACTGAAATGGCAATCCAGTTATTTCATGAAATCACTGAATATGAATCATTTCTATTTATATATGTTCTAATTGTATATTTATAGTGAACTGTACATTCTATTATTTTATGTTTTCAGGGGCTCTAAATCTGGTATACCGGAGCATCTTGCAAAAATAGAAACTGATCGACCATCCCGTTAACAGTAATGGAAAAAATATTACTCCTGAAATGTTTTGTGATTCATTTCACTGGTGATTATTTTTCAGTGGAATAGTGGGTGGTGAATCATATTGTGCTCAACCCCAAGTCTTGTTTGTTTTTTCAACTTTCTAGCAAAGTTGAAATACTGGTATTATAAAAAAAAAATATTAAAAAGGTAAATTTTAATTGGTGATAATTTTAAAAGATTCTAAAAAAAAGAACCATCACCAATTTCAAATATAGAGCTACACAAGCTTGAAACTGTCATAACTCCTTTTAACTCTTTTTTTTTTCTTCAGAAAACTTTGTCTTTAAAATATATAACTAATATCAAGAAGAAATTTTTATCATTTGGTTTATAACTTCTACAATAAGCTGTTTTTCTTTTAACATTGAAAAAAAGGACATTGTTCATGGTTTAGAGTTCTCTGCTGGTATATCTGCCAACAATGGCATTAAAACTGTGATATTAATATGTAAGCTATTTTTTTAACTTGCATACTAAATGTTGTTTTATCAATAACAAATTCTTTTATTTTTTTATTGGTAAAGAAACAAAAAGTAAAATGACAGTCATATTCTGTTGCCACATAGATTTATGTTATGCTAATAATTTCATCACTAATAAAACTGAGATCATTTGGATCTTGTTGTATGGTCTTTGTACTTTTTGTCATTGAGACAACCTGCTGATTCTTGTTCCTGTTCCTGATGTGTTAAAACATGTGTATTGTGTACATAACATTATTTTGACATGTTCGATTAAAATCATGTTTTACTCATTGTGTGTTAGTTTGTGACTCTTTTCCACATTCCCAAAGATATTAAACTGTACCAATCAACTGGACCTGGGAGCACAGTACGCAGACCACTGCAGCAGGCGCGTGTCTGGGCCGTTTTTCCAGTTACGCACAATTATTATAAGTGTGTGTGTGTGCGTGCGTGCGTGCGCGTGTGTGTGGTGGGGAGTCTGGGGACATACCCCCCGGATTTTTTTTACATTGGCTCAGTGGCATTTTAGTGCCTTTTTTGCCCCAAAATTTAAGAAGAAAAAAGAAAACAAAGTACTTTAGTTTTTCCTGGTATTGACTGAAAAATACATCTTTAAAATGCGATATTCAACTCGATTGATGTTTATAAGATTTTATAGAATATAGACTTAGGAAATAAAATACACCACGTCTAACCCGTGTAAGACATCGACTTTCGTAGTGTTTTTGTTACTTTTAGATTTTCGATTTTTCGAACGGAGGTTACGCAATTGCGTAAAGTGTGTAATGGCAGACACGCGCCTGCTCAGTGGCATTTTATGCCTCAAAATTTAAGAAGAAAAAAGAAAACGAAGTACTTTAGTTTTTCCTGGTATTGACTGAAAAATACATCTTTAAAACGTGATATTCAACTCGATTGATGTTTATAAGATTTTATAGAATATAGACTTAGGAAATAAAATACAACACGTCTAACCCGTGTAAGACATCGACTTTCGTAGTGTTTTTGTTACTTTTAGATTTTTCGATGTTTTTGAACACGTGCGTAAAGTGCGTAATGGCAGACACGCGCCTGCACTGCAGCTCTATGTAAGAGTGGTCTCAGGTTCAAACACAAAGTGAGAGATACCCAAGTTGTACACACACACACACAAATGCAAACTGTAAGCCCACTTGTGTATACTGAGAGTAAAAAAATAAGAGTACTTCCACAACTGGTTGGCCCAGTATCATGTGTCTGGTGTGTGGTACCAATGGTTCATGGCATGCTTTACACAGTAAGGGCAGCACTAAGTTTTAATTGATCACTGTGTCTAGATAAAGAAAAGGTAGTTGGTGGAACAATCAATGTTTTAAAAAAAAACTTCAAATATCACTTGAACATGTTTTTTCCAAGTATATATTATTAAAAACCTTATTGGACAGGATTCATGAATCTCTTGGGTCCCAATCTTATGGGGCGTAGTGGTAGAGTCACTGATTTGTAACTCCTCTGCTCAGCCTTTCACCGCAAAGAAAATGTGGGAAGGTCTTCCAGCTGGCTTGTGGTGCGCCGGTGGTTCTACCCAGACATTTGTCTTGAGAGTTTTGCTCCACCAAATAGCTGGACGTCGCTATAATAATCATACTTGGTCGCTGCAATTTATTTCAAAAACCAAATAATCGTATGAAAATATTTCTAATCTTAACATGCTGATGGCCTTAAAGTATTTGAAAAAATCAGATCCACTTTATGTAACTGCAAGCAGTCCAGATATAACCTAACAAAAAGCCAGTCCATGAAGCAGGTTGAAGCATTGTGTGTTGAAAGTCTTTGGGTGCTACATTTTTCTCTTAGTTATTATCTGGAGTGCCACAGACTCACATCATAAATTATTTGATGTTAGGTAAACACTACACAAAATTAGCTTTTCTGGCAATATTAGTTGTATCTCCTCTCATTCGAAATGCTTTGGTCAATCAGTTGTACATCGTTGATCAAAAGGACATTTGTCTTCATAATATTTGGCCTCAATATTCTCTTACCAGGTAAAACTAGTCCTTAAAGACACTAGACTAAAAGTGGTATCCAACAATTTGAACCAGTTTTCTTCTCAAATGATCGAATAAATTACATTTAATTAAAAACTTCCTGCAAAATGCTGTTGGTTGATACCATAGATCTGTGTGAACAGTGAAGCATAAATTCTCCCTTGTCAATGCAAACTGGTATTTCCTATCTCAGCCATGCTGCAGAGGGCTATTTATACACTAAGAAAACCACATAACTTTTTACTTTTGAGAGCGTGTTATATAGTCATCCAGGTAATCCGCTTTGACACCGTTATCTATTTTTGGCAAAGATCTCTGGTGCTTACTTATAGATTCGGAAAGAACTTTTAGAATGTTTTATTTCATGATTAGTATTGTCTTATACCATAGGTAGTGTACAAAATTGCCCTACATAGACTTATGTACGAGTTCATGCAGATTCTCAAAAGCAGTGATAGGGGAGTAGTAATATATTTTATATAGGTGTAAGCAGTCCAGTTAGCTCAGTCGGTAGAGCATTGGCCCTGTTGGCGAAGGGTCCCAGGTTCGAGTCCTGGACTGGCTGTACATTTTTCTCCCTATGTTACAATGGTGCCCAATTTGAATGACCCGCGGTCGTTACGGTACAAGTGCTTGAGAAGTGCTTGTGAGTTGTATGTAGAGTATAATTATGGTCTGTGAAAATTCGAGGACTCAGGGTGAATGTAGCCCGGTGATAGGGAGAAAATGTGTAAGCGGTCCGGTTAGCTCAGTCGGTAGAGCATTCGCCCTGTTAGCGAAGGGTCCTGGGTTCGAGTCCCGGACTGGCTGCACATTTTTCTCCCAATGTTAGATCTACATAGGCAAACTGTCAGATACCACCTTTGAAGGCTAAACTTATTTATAAATTGCATCGCTAACACACCAACTGTTGAAAAAAAATTAAACCAGATAACATTTCCAATCTGCATAATCTGCTAGTGCCACAAATGAATTAATGGGTATTCACGGCATGGAATTTGTTTATGTTAGAAAATGCATGTCAAAATAATTGTTTTTGATTATTATTTAAGTTACACACATAAGAAAGGAGAAAATAATCACAATTAAGTTGAGTGATACAATGTAGTTCTGGGATGGATCCCATACACACACATGCCTCATATCAACCACAAAAACATCCAAAACCACAATAAGACTTATAACAAATAATTAACTACATTTTATGGTCGTATTGGCTGGGCTTTAGAACCTAACACTGGTCACAGAAGTATTGAATGAACAGATGTGTTTTTAAGAGCCCCTCAAAACAAACTGGATAATGTGGAGGCTTCGCGTATACAAGTGGGCAGGGCATTCCATTACCTAGGGGCTGCACATGAAAAGGATCTATCGCCATACAGTTTTGTCCTGGATCTAGGGATTGCTAGCGATTGCTCATTTTCTGATTGAAGAGCTCTGGGTGGTTTATAGACCTCCGGCATTTCTGCCATGCAATCCCCGTTAGGGACAGGATTATTTTCTCCTCTCAGATTTACTTTAATGGTGTCAGAAGTGGGATGGAAGCCTGTTTTGGCTGTCCTGAGATGGGCTTAGGCCCAGAAAAAAGTAAAGGGTGTGGAGTGTAGTGCATTATAGGCACTTCCAACAGCCTTGCTGTTGGGTTAACAATTTGGCGGCGTGATTGAGCGTTAGTCTACTGAACTCAAGGTCCCGGCTTTGAATCCCCGTTAGAGACAGGATTATTTTCTGCTCGCAGATATACTTTACATATCTGTAAGTTCAAGTTGCTGAACTGTTAAACTGGTACGCATTTGGCTCGCCTTAAAACGACAGTTTTGGCCGAAATCAGATATCTCGAACATTATTATCTCCAACTTGAAGAGTATATCTCGACGCCGATTGGTTCAATTTTTGTTGGTGTAAATAAATCCAATATCTACACGTCAGACGTTTTTGACACACTTTTTAGTTTCATTTTACTCTTGAAAAGTTATCAGACGCAAGAAAAATGCAGGGGATGTACAGCATGAGAAGTCCAGGTAAGTGTCAAATGGTAACTTTTTGAAACATTGGCGTTTACCACTTGAAGGTAAGTGACAGTTCCGCGCATTTTGTGAACGAAACTCTAGAAACATGTTTACTCAGCTCGGACAATAAACTATAGAACACAACTGCACAGAGCTTTGCTCGGATCCAATACCTGCTGCTCGTTAGTCGGACGCTCTACCAAGTCGTTTGGTAACTGAACTACTTGGAGATAGAACTATTGATGAAGCGGTGTATCCTCATTCCGGACCATCTGCATTCCAGACCATCATTCCGGATCATGTTACAATCATCCAGGACCAGTTTGATCGTCATCCCGGACCATATAATAATCATTCCGGACCATATTTATTTGACTTATGAAATAATAATCAGAACTTAGGAAAGAAGTCTAGATGCAACACCCTCTTTTATTGGCGTAAAAATTCTTCAAAACTTTTAAAACACCTGACCTTAATAAAACATTTTTGTTTGTTTTAGCAATTAGGTCAGTTTATAATTGTGTATTGATTTGGGCTAACAAAATGTTTTGTTAATTCTGACATGGAAATGGCATCCAGTTGTATAGCAATTAGCATAAATAAATAAAACATGTGTCTGATTCTGTCAGTAAGAAACTCACAATTTGAAAGTACACAAGAACGCGGACCAGTTCAAGCATTACATTCTATTATAGAAGGAACTTCCTGTATTAGAAGTGCCCCCTTGTGTCTTTATGTTGAACTGGTGTTATTCAGTGTATATTTTACATTAGAGTTTTGCGCCTCAAGATTTGTAACTTGTAAATTAGATTCTAGAAATGTAAAATGTATTTGTGACACAATGTTTGGATGCCATTTCCATGTCAAAATAAACAAAACATTTTGTCCAAATCAATAAACACAATTATTAACTGACCTAATCGCTAAAAAAAAAGATTTTATTAAGAACAGGTGTTTTCTGCATGACTGACTCAGCTTGGTGTCTGTATGACTGACTCAGCTTGGTGTCTGTTGGTGTCTGCATGACTGACTCAGCTTGGTGTCTGCATGACTGACTCAGCT
Source organism: Sinonovacula constricta (assembly GCA_007844125.1). NCBI lineage: Eukaryota > Metazoa > Mollusca > Bivalvia > Cardiida > Solecurtidae > Sinonovacula > Sinonovacula constricta. The sequence continues at coordinate 28,707,095 of CM017556.1, read as the reverse complement.
TGGTGTCTGCATGACTGACTCAGCTTGGTGTCTGCAGGGTCATTCTGAGGAGTCTACTATCTCTGAAAAGTAAAAGGGCATACATGTGAACTCTCCCACTTTTGGAGGGAGACTCCCACTTTTAAGGTTCAAAAGTAATTGAAAATGAGGGGTGTTTTACACATTTCTAGAAATCTCCTTATTTGGAAACATAACTTTCTCTTTGTTTATATGAGAAGAACAAATCTCCCTCTTTACAAGTGAAAATCTCCCACTTTTTCCACAGAAAATGTTCACATGTGTGAAAGGGATGGCGAGTATAGTGCATTAAGCCACAGCCTTATTGTCAGGTTAACCCTTTACTGACTTGGTGAGTGTCTGCCTGCAGTACTGAAGATCCTGGGTCAGATAGACCAGTTAGATGCAGGATTTTTCTCCTCCCAGGTTCACTTTTTAAAGCACAACATAAAGAAACAAGTACTATTGAGATACCAAAGTTTAAAATAGAAGTTGCTAGCTGTAAAAGTTTTGTAGTTTTAAAATCTGCCTTTAGCAAAAGCCTTATTTTCTCTGGTCATTATAGTAAGAATCTGCCCTTTGAGGGAAATGTAAGGACCTCTCACTTAGACGCCTCTCACCAAGAGGGTTCAAGTACTGGTTTAGGTGAAGGATTTAAATGACAAGGTCTTCTAGCTGACCAGGTTTGCTGGTGGTTCTACTCAGACATAAGTCTGGTCTCTTCTGCATGCAATATATCTGCATTTTGCTGTAGATATTATAACATAATTGCATCGCTGTGTTTTATTTCTAAAACAAACACTAAAAGCGAGGTCCAAGCATTTGTGATTTGTGTGTAACATATTTGTAATAATTTTTTTCCTAGCTGTCAAGCGGCTGATGAAGGAGGCATCTGAATTGAGGGAACCAACAGAACAATATGCATGTCATCCACTTGAGGTTTGTCTCTTGACCTTATCTTATTATATACTAAATGCTTCCATATCACTGATAATACATCTGACTTAGGACAGTTATTCAATTATTTAACACTTCAGTTTTATATGTAATTAATGTTGATGGTTAGTTTCATTATTTGACTTAACAATTAAGAAAAGGCTAATTGCTCTAAATTTGAAAAAATATTTGACTGTAAAACTAATTGTTAAGACTTCACTTGTGCAATAACTTTTAATTTTTAGGACAATTTATTTGAGTGGCATTTCACAATCCGAGGACCAGCTGGCTCAGAGTTTGAAGGGGGCCTGTACCATGGCAGAATCATCTTACCTCCAGACTACCCCATGAAACCCCCGAGTATCATCCTTCTGACAGTATGTGAGATTTTTAGTGATATGTACATAAATATGTTTAAACATTACTACAGAATCAGTGGTTTTTAATCCCGGAAAAAATGTGACAATGTAATTCTTGACTATAGCCTTTCAGATATTGAATACCCAGAATTATACAAATTAGAGATACCATTGTAATGCCTGGACTTATGTCCTTGTCCTTTGTGACCTGAATTTGTTGACAGCTTACATAAAATATGGATTTTTTCATATTTACAATTCCCCTGTTTACAAACACCTAAGTATGTCAATAAAAATATTAATTTGCAGCCCAATGGTCGGTTTGAGACCAACAAGAAGATTTGTCTGAGCATCTCTGGCCACCATCCTGAGTCATGGCAGCCATCTTGGTCCAGTAAGTGCTTTTAAACACTTAATGTTCTTGTTTTAGCATACAAAAGTGTATTTGTTTAAAATATTCTGCAAAGATTTTGACAAACATTTTCAATTTGTAATTGAATCTTCACCATGTCTGAAATTATTACTACTTAAACTTTGTCAAATACAAAGCAAGATTTTGTCTTCTTTACATTTTTTTTCAAGAAATTGAAAGAAAAATAGCTATGTCTCATGATGTTTGCTTTAGGTAAGCCTGTTTTTATATGATTTTATAATATAAATTGGCATTTACTTGCAAAGAAATGGCTCAGTTAGTAATATTTTAGTTAGTAATATTAGTAATAATATTAGTAATATTTTCTGTAATGCTCCTCTGTAAATAAGACCATATCCAAGCATCTCCAAGATATCTAGCACTACTTGCTGTGAAATAAATCACATCAGAAAACAAAACATAAAAATATGAGTTCTTCTATCTGTGTTTCAGTCCGTACTGCTCTGTTAGCAATCATTGGTTTCATGCCCACTCATGGAGCAGGTGCTCTTGGATCGCTGGATTACACACCAGAAGAAAGGAAAGTGCTTGCGAAAAGGTTAGTTTATATTTGTAGACTAACAAATGAATGTTGTTGTTTTTTATCTTTCTTGAAACTGTTAAAGCACAAAACAAGGATGAATGCTTATTATCTTTGTTTAAATTCACTCAATTTCTGGAATCTTAAGTTTGTGTCAAGGTACAGTTTAGTGTCTGTTGGATATATGCATCATTAACTGGATGACAATTCATTATAAAGTAATTAAATTCATTTCTTTAGCATGTGGAAATGGAGGGGTTATGACAATAACTGGATTAAAGTACACTTGGATGATTATTCATCCTATAAGGATTGTTACATGTATTTCCTTTGATGGACATTAGACTACCATCTTCACTTGAACAGGATGCTACAATAAAAAAATTAACTTCACTTACAATCAATTATTTTGTGTAGTTCTTATAAAAGAAATAATACTTCATTCTCTTCTTAACACTATGTAGACTTTATTTTTTAATGATATCACTACTTTTGTCCTAACATGTCAAAGAAAATGTCAGTGTTTGTACATTTGTATTCAGATAGATAGGTTTTCTTTTTATTGTTTGTATTTGAGAAACCCTTCAGGAAGTGTGGGTCTGTAAAACCGGTTTAAGCACACCAGTCGGTCCCATTTGCTGACTGACCTTACATTGCTCATAGGAATTAATTCATATATTCTTATTTTTTTTTATTTTTTTCTTTTGTTAAGCTTACACTGAGATAACTGATAAAAGAGTAAAAGATAAAATGTAAGGTGCATTATGATGAGAAAGAAGTAAAGTATAAAAACAGCACCTGTCAGGATCTATGTGTTTATATTGTCAGGTCCCAGGATTACAAGTGTCCTAACTGTGGGAGCATTAACAACATCCTGAAAGAGGTCACTGAGGAGTCAGAGACAACAAAACGAGAAGCCCAGGAATTGGCTGCACAGATGAGCTTTCAGGTATAGAAAAACCTCTGACCACCCTGCCAAGCATTCTACTTGTAGATCACTCTTCTGTTAATGTTAGACCATATTAATAGTACTATTAAAAATTATGATGATTTTGCTATAATATCTCCACCATGAATCACTTTTTTGTTGATCATTTTAGGATGAGCAAGAAAAGAATGCTGCATTGAAAGTGGTGTCCAGTCAAAGCCAGGCCACCCCCACCTCTGACAGTCTGCCAGTCAGCAGTGACTCATCCACTGACCAATTATCTACAGCAAGCAACACTCCCTTGCCCCCCTCTTCACAGTTCCCACAGTTCCCCTTTACACCCTATATGCCCCAGTTTCCACACATACCTCCATTTTCACCCCATGGCTATCCTCAGTCACCTAACCAGATGGCAACAAGTCCTGCCCTTGCGCAAATTCCTAGATTTCCACTTCCCTTTGTGTCCCCCTTCATGACCCCATTTCCTCCATTTTTGCCCCGTGGGGGACTTCCCATGGCACCAGGTGGACCAGGAATGTATGCACCTTGGGCTGTAGGGGCGTGGCCAAGACCTATGATGCCATCTCAAGCTAGCTTTGCAAACTCTGCGAGAAATGCAACAACTACTGCTCCTAGCACACTGAATACCCTATCCCCACCATCCAACGCAGCACCCACTTTGGAAAACTCTGCAGTATCACCATCCTCTTCAGCAGCATCTGCTACAGCTTCAAGCACTGCAACTGGTTCAAATCTTGGTGAAGTATCTTCACCAAGTACCCCAGCCTCAACATCAGAGGCAACAACACCAACAGACGACATTGGAAGCACTGCAAGGGAGACAACTTCCTTCACTTCATCATCTCCTGCAAGTAATGCCTCTGGTGTGGCTTCAGCAGGTAGTGTGCCAACATCAAGCTCTCAGTCACAGCAGACTGGTCTCAGGCATAGAAACCCAGAGACCACTGAAAGGGGTGTTTCTACTACAACAAATGTAAACCAGTCAGCAGAACTTGGTAGGGCAAACAGACAGACAGAGTCTGGGACTGGCTTTATGATATTTGTTGCTGTGATAATGTCAATTATTGTACTGCTGCTTCTACGAAGGCTTCATGCATGGAATGTGTTTTCTTTTCTCTATGACAATTATTAAAAATGTGTAGATTTTGTATCTGAAAGCTTGCATGAATGCATTTGAGGAAGGATACAGCTGGGAATTTTTTAGGCCATGTGATTATTCTGTCTGCTGAAATGTGTTATTTTATATAAAAATCCTCAAGATCAACCTACATCTTTGTACTATCTACTTTGTACTACATCTTTGTACCCCTGAAAGTATTGCATAGAAAAGTCAAAAATATTATCTTTATTTGGCTAAAACTAAGGTTGTATATTTTGTTAGGTTTATACATTGATAAAATAAATGTTGCTTGGTAGTAAATGTTTAAAAAAAATGTTGAGGTATGCCAGTAACTTTCCTGTAAACCTGTGATCGCATCACTAGAATTTGATCTGCAGGTTGTTTTTTCTTAAATTGAATCATTAGTTTACTTAAACATTTAAATGGGTTTTTCAATGGTGGCAGGGGTGGTTGTGAAATTTTAAAGTTCATGACGCTTAAGTGACCTCTTGGAACATTTTTGGATGTAATCATTTAGATTTCTGTGCATAAAAAATAGGACTGCTTCTTATGGAAATGTGTGCCTTACATTTTTATATGGAGCAGAAAAAGACTGCTAAGTGTTATTGCACATTAATTCCACAAGCTTCTTTAATTGATAACAATGCTGACCTTTGTGAAATATTTATAATAATAAAGTTGTTAAATATTAACTATCACTGTAAGTTGGCCATCAGAATGGCAGCAGTTCTACTCAGACAAAGAAAATCTGGATTAAATGTGATGACCTACAGTTAACCTATGTACTTAAGATAACTGTGCTGCAGATATTGTTTCTAGATCTATGCTTTTTGCCTCTTTATGGTTAATTCATGTTTAGCTGGCTAAGAGATGTGCATAGTCACAATCTGCTACATACAAAACTACAAAAACTACGAGAAGCATGTCCATAGGGCCTTATGCTTTACTTAGGTTTATAGAAAATAACCTCCTGTGTTTTGGTTCCTTTTTTGCATTGATCATGTGCTTATTTGTGCTGTTCAGGTTTTTGGTTTCATTCATTAGTCATAACCACTGTTATGCTACAAAAATATGCTTTATCATTATTTTTCTTCCTTTGTCTTCTTCACCAACATATTCATTGCAAAACCATTATTATAAGCTGATCATTTGAGTCTTGGCATTATTGTATATTTTTTATTAATTATACTAATAAAGCTCACAAATAATAAAATAGCCCATGATTAAAGTGATCATTTTTTCACTTACTTTTGTAATTTATTCTTGTGATAAATATCAAACAAGTCAATGTATTGTTTTTTGACAGACATGAAATATTTCCCCAATGACATAGTTTAGAGCTGTGTTAATTTGTTGAGTTTCAAGAAGCTGAAAATAGCTGACAGCCATTACAATGTTTTTGATTTAAACTCTACACAGCACAATGTTTTATTCACCTTATTATTTACCTTATACTGTATAAATTAAGGACACAACTTTGTGTTCATTCATCCATTATTTATTGCGGTTTAACAAACATTTGCTTTTTAGCAGATTAAAAAAAAAACGCATGGTAATTTGACCTAGGCCCATGTTTTAAAGATTAGACAAGTCCTTTTTAGTAATTATTTGCAAAAGACCAAACTAACATCAAAATGAGTAGACTTGTGATAAGTCAATCTTACAGTTCAGATTGCCGATTGTCTACAAGTAGCCCTACTGTTGTTCATGTCCTTGTGTTTATAACTTGGAAAACAGGATTCATTTAGTTACATGATCTACATGCTCTACCAGCATATTTGTTGCCATTTATATTTTATGTGCTTTAGACATCAGTTTATTTTTTGTTCTCTCTTATTTGTATAATTTTCTTTTCAAATATTCATTTTCATTGAGATTTTTTGTCTTGAGATGCAATATTGTTGTCATTTTGTTATAGAATTGTTGGTAAATTGTTTTAGGACATAATTGTTCTATGGAGATGAAATCCAAATAAACTTTATTTTAATCACTTCCAGTGTTATGCACTTTCTCTTACAATGCCTATACAATTATTTTAAACATCAAATTAATTTCCTTTTTTCTTTTTCTTTTTAAAGCCAGCAGAACCCTCTGTCAGCAGCCTTGACAACCATAAAAGTATCTTCTTTAGTTACCTAAAATACATTATTTGTTCACAAAAGTATCCAAGAGATGGTATGAGACTGTGCAAACATCCCAGTTAGCTCAGTATAGCAATGTCTTGGTGGCAAAGATTTCAGTGTTCATGCTCTTAACTGATTGTTTCTTCAGATGATACATTTATCAGAAAATCTTTTCCGAAACTTTTGTGGGGTGGTCTTCTAGCTAACTTGTTAAGCGCCTGTCTACTCGAACGTAAGTCTTAGATTTTTTTTCAGCCAGTAAAGGCTAGACATTGCCAATATGACCAGAAATGTTTACTGGGTTTATTGTCCTACCAAGGGCATTTCAGTTATATGGAGACAGTGTCCACTCGAAGAAGATATAGTACTACCTTCACTGTGTATAGAATTCTGTTCACACCTGGCATGATATCACACCCAGTTGCATTATCCTGAAACTGGGCCAACCAGTCATGGAACTACCCTTATATTTGCTTGAGTGTTAGCAAGGGAGCTATACCAATACCATTTTGAATGACTTTGGTATGTCCTGGCCCAGGATTGAACCTGGGTCTTCCCATACCGTTTGTGCTACCAGGTCTGATCTAACCAGAAATGTGTCTGGTAAATCTAACTAAAAACCCAAACCTACACAAAATCTAGTTTTATTAATTGAGACTCAGTTGTAATAAATTTTATAAATTGTACTTCAGATTCCTCTTCACTGTATCTCTGAAGAGAGCGGAAAAAAAGTTAAAATTTGGTAGAAAAACAACAACAATGACTTTTGTTCACTTAACTTATCACATGTTTTTAATTATCAATGAATAGCAGTATATATCCAACAATCAACAAAAACTGTTACAAAATTATACAATAAAATTAACATGATGTGGATATTTATTTCTTATTTACAATAAAATGAATACACAATGATAGTGTGTATTATGAGTGAAAGAATAAAATAATTGTAAAAACTAAAACATTGTTTGGCAGTTGTTTATTTTATATTTGAACAACATTACCTCAAAATATAAAATGATCATGTCATTTAAAAAATTAGTCGAGTTCAAACTTATGGTTGGTTGTTTGATGCATGTAATGAACCGCTCCCATCCATACAGAGCAAGTATGTGTTTCTAGCAGGGATCTAATCCCATTCCTACAGACTCAGTATGTGCTTCTAGCAGGGATGCACTTACTTTCAGACTCAGTATGTGCTCCTAGCATGGATGCACTCACATTCATACAGTCAGCATGTGCTTCTAGTAAAGATGCACACACATTCATACAGACTCAGTATGTGCTACCAGCAGGGATACACTCACATTCATACAGTCAGCATGTGCTTCTAGCAGGGATACACTCACATTCATAGTCAGCATGTGCTTCTAGCAGGGATACACTCACATTTATACAGTCAGTATGTGCTTCTAGCAGGGATACACTCACATTTATACAGTCAGTATGTGCTTCTAGTAGAGATGCACACACATTCATACAGTCAGCATGTGCTTCTAGCAGGGATACACTCACATTCATACAGTCAGCATGTGCATCCAGCAGGGATCTTCTCCCATTCATAGATGGCAGGGATGCACTCACGTTTATACAGTCAGCATGTGCGTCCAGCAGGGATACACTCACATTCATACAGTCAGCATGTGCTTCTAGCAGGGGTACACTCACTCATCAGTGCTTTTAGCAGGGATCTTCTCCCATTCATAGATGGCAGAGATGCACACACATTCAGTCAGTATGTGCTTTCAGCAGGGATACACATTCATTCAGTTAGCATGTGCTCCTAGCAGAGATGCACACACATTCATACAGTCGGTATGTGCTCCTAGCATGGATGCACTCACATCCATATAGTCAGTATGTGCTCCTAGCATGGATGCAATCACATTCATACAGTCAGTATGTGCTCCTAGCATGGATGCACTCATATCCATATAGTCAGCATGTGCTCCTAGTAGAGATGCACACATATTAATTCAGTATGTGCTTCTAGCAGGGATACACACATTCATACAGTCAGCATGTGCTTCCAGCAGGGATACACTCACTTTCATACAGTCAGCATGTGCTTCCAGCAGGGATACACACACATTAATACAGTCAGCGTGTGCTTCCAGCAGGGATACACACACATTCATATAATCAGCATGTGTTTCTAGCAGGTATCTACTCCCATTCATACAGACACAGTATATTCAGGTATGCACTCAAATTCATATAGTGTCAGTATGTGCTCCTGGCAGAGATGCACACACATTCATAGTCAGTATGTGCTTCCAGCAGGGAAACACACACACATTAATACAGTCAGCATGTGCTCCTGGCAGAGATGCACACACATTCATAGTCAGTATGTGCTTCCAGCAGGGAAACACACACACATTAATACAGTCAGCATGTGCTTCCAGCAGGGATACACACACATTAATACAGTCAGCATGTGCTTCCAGCAGGGATACACACACATCAATTCAGTCAGCGTGTGCTTCCAGCAGGGATACACACACATTAATACAGTCAGTGTGTGCTTCCAGCAGGGATACACACACATTAATACAGTCAGTGTGTGCTTCCAGCAGTGATACACACACATTCATATAGTCAGTATGTGTTTCTAGCAGGTATCGACTCCTGTTCATACAGACACAGTATATTTAGGTATGCACTCACATTTATACAGAGTCAGTACATGTATGTGCTTCTAGCATGGATACACTCACATTCATATAGTGTCAGTATGTGCTTCCAGCAGGGATGCACTCACATTCACATAGTGTCAGTATGTGCTTCCAGCAGGGATACACTCACATTCATATAGTGTCAGTATGTGCTTCCAGCAGGGATACACTCACATTCATATAGTGTCAGTATGTGCTTCCAGCAGGGGCAGGGATACACTCACATTCATATAGTGTCAGTATGTGCTTCCAGCAGGGATGCACTCACATTCATATAGTGTCAGTATGTGCTTCCAGCAGGGATACACTCACATTCATACAGTGTCAGTATGTGCCTCTAGTTTGGTAGTGCTGCCTACACTGTAATTCCATGCTTTGTTTTTGTAAAATGCATGTTATCAAACTGTAGACTTGTTCTGAAAGGGTCAAGAATTGTTGAAAAAATTGTAGCAAAAAAAAAAAAGAATAATAATACAACATTCAAAACATAACAATGGCTCAAGATCTGTACAGAAATGAGGCAAATAAACAAAGAGATGTTTTAGTTATAATGTAACAGATAAACCCAATAAATGAACAATCCTGAGTGTGAGACCTTAATACAGCAAAACTATGTTCTTAAACAAAACAAGAAATAAACTATTAAGATATTTAGGTTTGTATGATGTTCAGCCAAGCAACATATGAATATAAAATCAAGTGTAATGCCAAAAAGAGTTCAGGCATTTAGTAAAAAAAAAAATTTTTTTTTAAGCCAAAACAATCTTTAAGAAATTTTACAACTAAGAAAGAAAGACTTAACAATTCTAAAATTAAGCCAAAAACAGAACTGCCAGTAACTAAATAAAATATATATAAATACTAAATAACCAAAATGTGTTCATATTTGTTTCATAATTTCATGCATTCACTTGAAACCTAACCCCTTGTTAATAAGGATTAATCATTAGTGCTTCAAGAACCATAATGCTAACACAGACATACAAGTAATTAATAGTCAGTTTTGTAAGACAAATACGCAGAAAGACAGCGAGATATGTTGTATTTGAACACTGTTTTAACATCAACATAAAACAGTCATAAAAAACTTTTCTGAAACATAACAATATTGGTACATTCTAGTCTTACAATTTTTTCATTAATATTACACATTAATTTGTACAATTTATAAAAAAAATCATACAGGTGCTCTTATAAAATATAAAATAAATATTCAAAAAGTTACCTTATTTCAAATATACACAAATGTCACAATTTACACTTCACTGATTAAAATATACAAATGACAAAATATTTTCAAATTAAGAAATGAAAATGAATAAATAATTATTGGATGAAGAATTGGGACAAGGAATCTTCTGAATTGCACAGTTGAATAGCCTAGCCTGGTAATTGATCAATTCTGTTGTTGTTTCTAATAATTTGAAAGAAGTCAATTATCTATTGGGTTTTATAAGTTGACACAAGATTACTGAGAAAACTGCAAATGGTTATGCACATACACATTGTATTCATCACAAGAATTGTCAGTAGACAGAATGATGGTGATAATAATGTAAGCTGTTACTAACTTAACAAAAACTTAACAAAGCAAACTCTAAATAACAAAAAGGGACATAAATGTGTCAGAGACAATTTTAGGATTAACTGCCCACTTGAAATTGGTTCAGATATTATATAGATCTATAAATATAGATGTATTTGTTTTTGAAACAGACCCTACAAAATGGACACGGAAAAACCGGTCATGATATTAGCTCTGTTTATTATTTCCAAAAAGTGGGGTTAAAAAATAATATTTTGTTTTTTGCATGTTTATCTGTACCTCTTATTGTCTGAAGTTGACATTTTTAAATGTCAACAGAGAAAGATCACATTTTGTACTTATTTATCAGTAAAATTCCATATTTGTACATAAAAGAAAGTTCTTATTTTGTACACAGTTAACTTGAGTAAAATTTCATATTTCATATTTGTCAATAAAACTTCTTATCTGTCCATGTTAATGAGTAAAATTTCAGAATCCAAACAGTAAATACATGAAAATAATAATAAAAACCATACAATGAATCTAGTCCCTATTTTATTGTGCTTTAATATAAAAAAAACACATTGAACACATGTTAGTATTGTACTTACAACAGTATCACATGAATGTTTATCACAATAAACATCATTTTGAAGTCAATTATACAATCTTGTTTGTGTCTTTTCATGATTGTCTGAACAAATTTGAGAAGAATCATAAAAAAATAAGAAAAACTATTGATAAAGGATATGTTCTCCTTCATAAATCTTATAATTTTATTATTTTGGTTCCTATATAAATATAGTATAAAAGTTATAAACACTGGAAAAATATATTATTTGAACATGTCTTATTTCAGTTACTTTCAGTAGGTAAAATGTGCACATATGCAAAAATCACAAATCTAAATGTTGCTAAATGTTTCAGTTTATCTTAATAAATACAATTTTACAATAAATACAATTTTACAATAAGTTGCAGAATAACAAACATTTATATTATTTACTTTTGGAAATGGCAATTCAATTGATAAGTCTAGTTAAATGAAACTTCCTTTAATTTTTACACATTCCAATGTTCAGAGTAAGCATGTATTGGTATTCACAAAATTTACTTCATACAAACTAAAATAGTAACAATAATTTTGCTAGGTAACTAACTTTGAACAACATACAATATGGTAGGAAAACAAATCCTGTTATAATCAGCTCAACACATCTCAAAAGCAGTTAATTAAATTTCTTCTGTATAATTCTTCAACAACCAATCATATTGGTTCAGAGAAAAAACAACAACAATCACAATTAGTCAGGAAACAGCTAATCACATTTTAATTACCAGCAGCCAACCAAGTTACTTCTCAACAATAACATATAATCACATCAACACAGTGTGGGAACATAAAAACACACAAGGATTGTTCAGAATTTTTTTTAAACAGTCCCTTTTTTCAAGGAATAAGTTACATTTTGAATTAAAACTTTTGACAAACATTTAGTAATCTCTAACATGGATAAAATTTTACACCACACATTCAGAGCCGTTGTAGTCAATGTTTACACAGTAAGAAATAGTGTTACCAAGAGCATATCGTTAAAACAGTAAAAAACGTACATATGTGACTGTAATATAACTAAATAAATAAGAGCATAACCGAAATACATGTGGACGTTTTGAGTGAAAAGGTGTAAAATACAGGTAAAGTGGGTGTTGGGGCAATCAATTAGTTTTAGTTACCTAGCGAACCGGTGTTCTAGCGATCAATATACAACTAATATACAGAAATAAGGACAAAACCAAGGGACCAGCGGGTAAGTTCTACCGAACCGATGAGTTCTAGTGATCCCATGTTTGAGCAACCAAGGTCTGACTGTACATAAAAAAATAGTGTCACATTAACAATGTACTCTTGCCTTGATTTTATTAAATATTTGTTACATTTGAGGAGTGGGTTTACGAGCTATCAACATATTCTAGTAGTCATAATAACTATCACAAGATCAGCATATATGTGAACTCTCCCACTTTTAGAGGGAGACTCCCTCTTTCAAGCTAAAAAATTATTTGAAAATGGTGTTTTACAGATTTTCACATCTCCCTACTTGGAAACGTGATAACTTCCTTCTTTGTTTAAATGAATATAACAAATCTCCCACTTTGCAAGTGAAAATCTCCCATTTTGGCCTCAGAAAAAGTTTACATGTATGCAATCAGAATGAAATCTGACATCAAAGTGGAGCAGCAATGATAAAGAAAATTTAGATTTGGTTTTAAAAAAAGCTACCAGTAGCAACACAAAAATTAAAACAGAGTGATAGCATTGTGCATTGCACTTAAGTTTAAGCATGCACAATGAGTATCATTATTTCCAACTCAGGAACACAGAATGACATAGGTGAAACCAGAGTTGACATTTTGCACATAAGGTATAAGGTGTAGGTGTCTTGTGGGTAAATTAATTTTGCATAGTTTATAATTACCTTCAAATTAGAAATGTCTCAATAAATTCTGAACGACCCTCAAATGACTGCCTTTAATTCAGTGCCTGAATAAAAATTCTGAACAGCCCTTAAATAACTGAATCAAAATTCAGTGCCTGTATCAAAATTCTGAACAGCCCTCAAGTAATTGCCTTTAATTCAGTGCCTGTATCAAAATTCTGAACAGCCCTCAAATGGCTGCCTTTAATTCAGTGCCTGAATTAAAATTTGAAAACAACCAATCAAAAGACTACTGTAAGAAGCAAAGAAGAATATTGCTTTATATTGAGCAGAAGTATGATGAGAATTATGATGTATTTAATTCCTTTACATACTCTCCCTTTAAACCAACTCTCATGACATCTATTTAACATTTGAATAAAAAACAAATAAATCATACATACTGCACACTTGTATATTGAGCACACCCATGATTGGGGGCCAAAATATAGGGGCAATAAATTTGTTGTATAATGAACACACCCATTATCAGGGGCCCAAACAGAGAGGCAATAAATATGTTATATATTGAGCACACCCATAATTGGGGGCCTAAATAGGTGGGGCAATAAATTTGTTGTATATTGAGCACACCTGTAATTTGGGGCCCAAACAGGGCGGCAATAAATGTTATATATTGAGTACACCCATAATTGGGGGCCTAAATAGGTGGGGCAATAAATTTGTTGTATATTGAACACACCCGTAATTGGGGGCCCAAATAAAGAGGCTATAAATTTGTTGTATACTGAGCTCTCCTACTTGACCCCATGATGCTTTAGGTAATTAAAAATCACAGCACTCATGTTGTCAACTTTTAATTCTTTAAACACGACTCAAAACTTCCCAATATGTAACATATTAAACAGGGTATATTTAGCCACAAACTTATCTTGTATGAGTGATGTCGCAGCAATACATACAATACATTTTAGCTGTTACCTTCACTGAGCATCCCTATATGGATAAACCATTGTTTATGAAATGAACATCACATGATGTCTTTGACAATTTACGTCCTAAATTTGTTTGCAACACATGAATTTGGAAAGCTTCTTATAATAATCTTATATTATAATTATATTATAATTTTCATGATGTGTAAGTACCATTTATACATTAATTGAATGTTGAGTGTTTCATTGTTGTTTTTTAAATAGAAGTGACAGAATTTTGAAAGTTTTACATCAACCGGTCTTATGATCAAAAGAACATTTAGACAATATAAGTTACATTAACTTGAAGTAGGTTCTGTAAATAATAATTCATGGATATTGTTGTAAATTAATTAAAAGAGATCAAATTAACTATAGTCAAAACAAACGAATTTTGTTTACTGTTATGTTGTTGCTATGAATTGGAGGTTAAGTTCTTTACTTTGAGGTGTAATTGTTTGACAACATAAGTGGCTATGTTCCCATGCAATGGTTAAATAAAGCGGACACAAATGGGGTGGTCACAATGTTTGGTCATCTGTGGATTGGTGTAAAATATGCCATGCCTGGAAGTTCAACCACGCAGGTTGTAGGCCAACCAATGTCTGACCAAAAAAGATTACATAAAAGACAATGACAATAAGCATGTCTCTTCATGAGTTGGCAGGCATGTGAATTAAGGATGTTCATGTATAAAATCACACTAGACCTGCCGTCTGTTGTTAAGTATAATCAAGCAATCAATTGCAATGATGTGAGACTAAGGACCTCTCAATTGTTTACATCACTGTTTTGCCTTAATCTTACAGTACACATTTTAAAGGTGGTATCCGTCCGTTTGGACCAAAATCTTTTTTCTCAAATAACCAAAATACTGCTTATTGATGCCTTTGATCAGTGTGAACAGTGAAACATAAATCTCCATTCCTTATTACAAACAGGTATTTTCTTATCTAACACACGCTGCAGAATTAACAATTTTTAACTATGAAAACCATGCGACAACTCACTTTTGAGATTACATTATATCTTTATCCAGGTAATCTGCTCTGACATCAGTATCTATTTTAAGCAGAGATTTCTAGTGGGCTTATTTATAGTTTTTGAATTTTTGAACTTATACTGTTTTTATCGCAATCTGTACTGTCTGACAATGTAAGCAGTGTTCAAACCCATCGTTACTTAAACTAACATGTGGGTTTATGCAGAAAGAATGCTCTTCCCCAAAGCAGTGGTAAGGTATGAATTTGATATAGGCAAACTGTCAGATATCATCTTTAAAGCAAGTCTACAGATCAATAATTTCAAAAGGAGAAATAAGATGATGTCAGACTTTTAAAGGCTGCTGTGTCTGCAGTACAAAAATATTTTATGTTAGACTAAGGACAACCATTGTTTTACCACCTTTTTTGTTTTAGCTAACTTGTTCAGCTGATAGTTTGTTTAATCTACTGGTTTGTTTTACAGTGTTACTTCTTTTTGCACATTCATCTTCATTGTTCTATCAGTATCTTCTTGAAGACTGCTTTAGTGCTAAATTCTTTTTGTTTTATTTAATAAAACACAGCAACCAGTTATGGTCTTTATAGCTACGTCCAGCTATTAGTGTGGAGGAAGATCCCAGACAAATGTCCTGATAGAACCACCGGTGCACCGCAAGTCAGCTGGAAGATTTCTCCCGTCCCGACAGGACTCTAACCCAAGCAATATGAGGCTAAGTATGCAGAAAAGTCACAAGGCAGAGACCCTACCACTACACCACCCTAATAAAAATAATTGTTAAACATTATACAATCACCAAATGAAGTTCTTATGATTAAGACATGATATTTGAAAACAATTACACTACACTGACCATCACATGAATTTTATGGAATGCATGGATTTAAAAAGCCAAGCATTTAAACTCCATTCGAAAGAAAATTTATGAGATTTCTTGTTTTTTGACTTAAAAAAACGTATTCTTCCAGGCAAATTTAAACCTGAAGAAAGATTATCATTAACTTTAGTAGTACTCAGCTGGACATTTAAGTGTCCGCAAAAATATAAACCATAATGATAATATGGGTTCTTTGGCAGACTCTGTTATTGTACTACCAATTTGCATGTTGTTTTGTGTTATCCTAACACCATGAACCCATGAAGTAAACACTTTGGTAAAGGTTACAATGGAATACTGTATAATGATTCTTGGTTCTACCCAGGAAAGTGACCTGATGGAATAGTTTTTCAGCTTCATCGCTGGAAATTGTTCATGAAGACAATGATGATGAGCAGACAGGGCACTAACTGGCATATATATCACAGGCATGGGCTGATCCTGCAGTTGTTCAATTTTCCGAACTATCGGATTCCTCATAGATCTGGAATTTATACAAGTAAATATATGCTTGAGTATTTTTATGGCAGAGTGATATAATGGGATTTTGAGGTTACAATTTAAACTTGAATGTCTGCATCCTTGCAATATGGGTATTTGAAAATTATAATAGAGATTATGTACACAACTCAATTAAAAATATCGGTAGCACAACAGAATAGAATATTTATACCATGATCAGGTTGTGTAAAGTATGAATAAACTGCTTGCAGCACAATGGTTACAGTTTGCTATAGAGCTTCTTATATTTATATTTTATTCTACAATTATTGAAACAATGTAATTAACATTTTAAATAACAAACCTCTACCTATGAACCCAACAAAGAAAATCATCGTCCAAAATTACCTTGGCAAAGGGATGGTCTCTGAGTTGACTGGCCATCCAACGAGCTTCAGGTTCTTGCTCGAAGCAGTGTGACAGAAAGTCCCGACCCTCATCATCCATGTTCTCTGGAATGGGTGGAGTCTTGCCAGTCCCCACCTGGTACATGATCTGGTATTGGTTCTCAAACTCGTGCCATGGACGCTGTTCAAGAAAGGACAAATTGTTGGGTAAACTATTCTAGCTAAGACCTGAGGAACTTCATGGAATATTTTTCAATTACTTAACTCATTGAGTCCCACAAACGATTAACCGATCATCCCCTTGAGGCATTTCCCTAGTCATTCCCTTCACCTGGTGAGGGTTTTACCTTCATGCCTCGACACATTTGGTGTGGATTGCTGGTTAGTGGAAGAGATTGTGAGGGGGTGTAAACATTATACAATGAACATGTCATTTCTTACCACAATCTAAAAACAATTCAATATACTCGTAGCATAGTTTAAAACAACCATGAACTTTAAGCTTTGTAAGAGAAGAATTGCTTAAAAAATAATGTAAATAAATTAACATGGGAGACCAATTAAGACACACATTTAACACAATTTGTGGAATTAAAAAGATAATCGGAATCAAAATATTAAAAGATAATTTCTCTACACAACTGATTTTGGGACTGACAAACAGACACAGGTAAAATGCACACTTTTTCATGTATCCCATCAATGTGTGATCTTTTTAGCTCCACTGGTGTGCAACACTTGGACCCAATGAGTTGATACAGTACTGGATTTCAAGTATGTTTACTGAACAAGAAAGACAAATAACTACAAACCGTTCATAGCTATGTAAGCTGACACTGAAGCAATACTAGCTCCCAAAGTTGTGTGAGCAAAACTGTACAAGACATGATATGCCATTCATGGTAATCATTCATGGTTGTCAGGACAAATCAATAATGGTTGTCAGGAAAAGTCATTTGTGGTTGTCAGGACAAATCATTTGTGGTTGTTAGGACAAATCATTCATGGTTGTCAGGACAAATCATTCATGGTTGTCAGGACAAATCATGTGTGGTTGTCAAAACAAATCATTTGTGGTTGTCAGTACAAATCATAAGTGGTTGTCAGGACAAATCATTTGTGGTTGTCAGGTCAAATCATTTATGGTTGTCAGGTCAAATCATTTGTGGTTGTCAGGACAAATCATAAGTGGTTGTCAGGACAAATCATTTGTGGTTGTCAGGACAAATCATTTGTGGTTGTCAGGTCAAATCATTTGTGGTTGTCAGGACAAATCATAAGTGGTTGTCAGGACAAATCATTTGTGGTTGTCAGGTCAAATCATTTGTGGTTGTCAGGTCAAATCATTTGTGGTTGTCAGGACAAATCATAAGTGGTTGTCAGGTCAAATCATTTGTGGTTGTCAGGTCAAATTATTTGTGGTTGTCAGGTCAAATCATTTGTGGTTGTCAGGACAAATCATAAGTGGTTGTCAGGACAAATCATTTGTGGTTGTCAGGTCAAATCATTTGTGGTTGTCAGGTCAAATCATTTGTGGTTGTCAGGTCAAATCATTTGTGGTTGTTAGGTCAAATCATTTGTGGTTGTCAGGACAAATCATTTGTGGTTGTTAGGTCAAATCATTTGTGGTTGTCAGGACAAATCATTTGTGGTTGTCAGGTCAAATCATTTGTGGTTGTCAGGTCAAATCATTTGTGGTTGTTAGGTCAAATCATTTGTGGTTGTCAGGACAAATCATTTGTGGTTGTTAGGACAAATCATTCATGGTTGTCAGGACAAATCATTCATGGTTGTCAGGACAAATCATGTGTGGTTGTCAAAACAAATCATTTGTGGTTGTCAGTACAAATCATAAGTGGTTGTCAGGACAAATCATTTGTGGTTGTCAGGTCAAATCATTTGTGGTTGTCAGGACAAATCATAAGTGGTTGTCAGGACAAATCATTTGTGGTTGTCAGGTCAAATCATTTGTGGTTGTCAGGATGAATTATTTGTGGTTGTCAGGTCAAATCATTTGTGGTTGTCAGGACAAATCATTCATGGTTGACAAAACAAATCATTTGTGGTTGTCAGGACAAATCATTACTTGTTGACAGGACAAATCATTTCTTGTTGACAGGACAAATCATAACTTGTTGACAGAACAAATCATTACTTGTTGACAGGACAAATCATTACTTGTTGACAGAACAAATCATTACTTGTTGACAGGACAAATCATTACTTGTTGACAGGACAAATCATTTCTTGTTGACAGGACAAATCATTTCTTGTTGACAGAACAAATCATTACTTGTTGACAGAACAAATCATTACTTGTTGACAGGACAAATCATTACTTGTTGACAGAACAAATCATTACTTGTTGACAGGACAAATCATTACTTGTTGACAGGACAAATCATTACTTGTTGACAGAACAAATCATTACTTGTTGACAGGACAAATCATTTCTTGTTGACAGGACAAATCATTACTTGTTGACAAAACAAATCATTCGTGGTTGTCAGGACAAATCATTACTTGTTGACAGAACAAATCATTACTTGTTGACAAACAAATCATTCGTGGTTGTCAGGACTATCATTAATGGATGTCAGGACAAATCATTGATAGCTGACTGGACAAATCATTCATGACTGATAACTTGTCAACTAAATAGTTGAGATACTGTGTGGAATATCACCCAGTAACATAATACACGTCCAATACAGGATCTGGTACCAAGGATACTGAATAATGGGAGTGGAATATCATATCACATTATGCCTCAAAACAGTCAATTAGGAAGAAATACTTCTAAAAGCTTAAAATGTCTATCCTATGAAATTGAGCTTACTAGACTTTTCATTCTGATACCTGGCATCATACAGAGTTTGAGCTATAAAAAAAACTTCATGGCAGAGTAATGAGACATGTTTGTGGGCCTGGTGGCTGGAATTTTATAGCAGAGTATTGAGACATGTTTGGGGGCCTGGTGGTTGGAATTTTATGGCAGAGTATCGAGACATGTTTGGGGGCCTGGTGGTTGGAATTTTATGGCGGAGTATCGAGACACGTTTGGGGACCTGGTGGTTGGAATTTTATAGCCAAGTATTGAGATACGTTTGGGGGCCTGGTGGCTGGAATTAGACTCCTTGCTTGGAAAGATGGTAGTTTTGGGCTCTGTTAAAGAAGGTATAGAGTATGAATCTCTGAGACTGACCTTTCCAGAGAACATCTCTATGACGACACAGCCTACACTCCAGATGTCTGCTGCTCGACCGTGGCCCTCCTTGGATGTTCGAGTGATCACTTCAGGTGCCATGTATGCTGTTATATGGAATGAAAACAGAATCATGTCATTGACAGTTGTTATCTTTGCAACATTTAAAATATTGCAATGTTAACCTTATTTACTAGGGATGTTAACGAATATTCGAATATCATGGCGGTATTCGAATAGAGAACAAGGGATTCGAAAAATTATTAATTTTTTATTCACTTATTAAGGTTTATTATTTTAGCAAAAATTTTAGAAAAATGTATTTCTGTAGTTGACCGTATTGTCACCAAACGAATGGAGCATGCTGGCAATGTGCTCGGTAGATGGGGAGGGGGTAGGCTACGATTTCGGTCATCTTGTTAACAGTATACAATCCAGAGTATTATGTCACCTCGCGAGACCCCGTTCTGTCTCTCGCGCCACCTTAACCCAGTTACATCACAACTGGTTGTTAGTTTACAATAAACACACATGTCAGTTAATGGGGCAGTCAGCTAATCTAGTTATGGAAGACTGATTCTACTGTCTTCAATTGGGATCGCTGGTAATTAATTCAACACTATATACCATGTGTTTTATTAGTCCACCAGAACTTATTTTATTTTAAAAAAAACAAGATTACTTTTAAAACAAAACTTTAGTTTTACTTTCTTATAACCACTCTACTGCACACGGGTATTTCATCCCCATAAAATACCGCAACATCTGCGATTTTCTGTCACTGACGATTTTCTGTTGACAATTTCCTCGACAACATAAGCCTAGACAACAAGTAAAACAATTATTTATATTCATTGGCATTTGACCTTTCAAAGAGTTTTCCTCCGCGTATTCTTCCATTTACAAATATTACCGTTCTATTCCTGGCTAGAAAAATTACACTGTTTTTTGCAGACATTTTTGAAATGAATGTTAAATACAAATAAACAGTTATTTATAATTTTATACACGTATAAAATGCATTCATATTTTCCTAAGAGTCTCCCATATGGGATTATATGTTTAAAATTATAAATGTGTTACTTTTAAAGTCGCCATTCGGCATCTACTATAATTTGGAATAGGATGCTAATTCATAATAATTTAAAAGTCAAATCGAAAAGCAAATTATCAAGGTAGCGGTCAACTTTGCATGTTTGTTTTTGACACATAAACTATAGTAAGCAAGCTATTGAGTGTATTATGCAAAATTCTCCAATTATTTATATATTATATCATTGAAAAATGTATGCTGAATAAACAACATAATCTCAAGTCATTATTATATTATATATTGCTTTGTACTAAGCGTACATATTTCATAATTGATACCCTTCTTTTTACCAGCCAATAACAATTTAACAAAGGTCTGAACACCAACCAATCAGAATTCATAATTGGTTGTTTACTTGATGGATTCCCCTAATTAAAACCTGCGCGTTGGCTTAATTGTCTTACAGTCGATCCTGTATGACCTGTACATAGACCTCTTAAAATGCCTCCTCAAGCAAGTTCTGACGTGTGGATCACACATTGAATCAGACTTTTTGCATTGACCGAGTTTACTTGCAAGTTATCGGTGACCGAGAAAAGGTAACACAGCTTCCGGTTTTTCAATATAAACGTGATAATAGCAGAGTGATTATGTTGTCATATGTACTTCCATAGTAAAACCGTCGTTTTAAAATTTACCATTAGGAATGGTTCATAATTCTACTTGCTTTTCTGCATAAAGTTAGGTGAGTAATTTCAACATTCAAAGAAAATATAAATAAAACGCGTGTTAAATGTTAGGCCCAAATTATTTTGTTATGTGCCACTCTTATGCAAATTTGTTTCGAATATTTTTCGAATACACGTAACGAATATTCAAATATCGTTTTAGGATTCGATTTACATCCCTTTTATTTAACAATTACAATTGAAAGGGCAAGACACAAAATAAGGTAAACTCAGTGTTTAATAATAAATTTATTAGCAATTAGAGAGGGTTGGCAAAGCCATATAGTGTCCATGGTTTCTATAATTTAAAGAAGTGGCTTATTGTGGCCGCGAACAAGCAATATCACTATTTCTACTTAAGGCACCAAGGTGGACTGCATTAAAAGCATCCAGCCGAGAGAAGGTCGAGAATCTCAATTATAATTCCCTTAAAACCGTTATTTCTGCAATGTACTAGTGCAAAACCAATTTTGCCTGCAGTTTCGTCTGCGGATTTACAGGAAAAGGAAGTAGTTAAGTGCTGGTTCCTAGCAGGTGCTCTACAGATGCATTCTGGGTATATGCCAGGAACCAGGCATTGACAATAGGAAAAAGGCAGAGGTAATCCAAATGCTTAGAAACTATGTAAACAAACAGCTTAGCTTAATTTTCCTGTAAATAAAAGTCATTATGTTAAATTTAACATAATGAACATTATTTACACAAAGTTTTCTGTATCTTTATATATATACAGTAATAAATCGATACCTCGATAACTTTTTTTGCAGCTTGTATGCAGCAATACATGATAACAAAAACTACCAAGCTAAATTTAAATAATCTGCAAGATTTTATGATTTCATAACATTCTGTAATATGAACTTCCCACTACCAGAAATCAATCATAAGCCATAAATAAATATTAAACTAAATATTAAAATATTAAAGATTATAACAGGGATAAACCCAGGTACTCAAAAAAGAAAATTCAGCATTAGTTGCAATGGCGTTGAGCAGCTAGCTGCTGAAAGACCTTACCTTTTAGCTTGTGCATTTTTTTATCAATGAACAACTCACCCGTAGTTCCCACCACAGAGTTTACTTCCCCTGCCATGGTTGTGTGGTTCTTCAGTTTGACTGAGCAACCAAAGTCTCCTAGCTTTAGACAACCGGTGGAGGTGAGGAAGATGTTGGCACCTGCTCAACAAGAAGGATGACATGTACAGATTTTGACTGAGAAATAGTACAGTTTCACACTACACAATAAAGGTCATGTTGCTGATGCCCAGATATTATTGTAAGTCATTCTACCCATAAAAATGTTGGGTGTCTTCTTTTACCAATTACTAGGTGGATGTTGCCAATATGACCATATGTGTGCTGGTGCAATGTAACAAAATAAAGTATGTGAGTGTTTGTGACCAAGCTTGAGGCCAATATAGTATATGAGTGTCTCTGATTAAGCTTCAGGCCACTATAGTATATGAGTCTTTGATTGAGGTCGAGGCCACTATAGCACATGATTGAGCTTAAAGCTACTATAGTATATGTCAATGATTGAACTCGAAGCCACAAAAGCATGTGTCTTTGAGCACAAGGCCAGTATAGTACGTGTCTATGATTGAGCATGAAGCCACTATAGTATGTCTGTGATTGAGCTCGAGGCCACAAAAGCATGTGTCTTCAAGTGAGCGCAAGGCCAGTATAGTATGTGTCTATGACTGAGCTTGATGCCCCTATAGTATGTGATTGAGCTTGAAGCCACTATAGTATGTGTCACTGATTGAGTTCAAGGCCACTCTAGTATGTGTTTGTTATTGAGCTCGAGACCACTATAGTATGTGTCTGTAATTGAGCTTGAGGTCATTATAATGTCTGTGATTGAGTTTGAGGTCACCATAGTATGTGTCTGTGATTGAGCCCAAGGACACTATATATTGTGTCTGTGATTGAGCACAAAGCCACTTTAGTATGTGTCTGTGATTGAGCTCGAGGCCAGTATCGTATGTGTCTGTGATTGAACTCAAGGCCACTATAGTATGTGTCTGTGATTGAGTTCGAGGCCACTATAGTATGGGTCTGTGATTGAGTTCAAGGCCACTATAGTATGGGTCTGTGATTGAGTTTGAGGCCACTATATGTCTGTGATTGAGCTCAAGGCCACTATAGTATGTGTCTGTGATTGAGCTCAAGGCCACTATAGTATGTGTCTGTGATTGTGTTCGAGGCCACTATAGAATGTGTTTGTGATTGAGCACAAGGCCATTATAGTATGTGTCTATGATTAAGCTCGAAGCCACTATAGTATGCATCTGTGATTGTGCTTGAGGCAACTATAGTATGTGTCTGTGATTGAGGCCACTGTAGTATGTGTCTGTGATTGACATCGAAGCCACTATAGTATGCCTCTGTGATTGCGCTTGAGGCAACTATAGTATGTGTCTGTGATTGAGGCCACTGTAGTATATGTCTGTGATTGAGCTCGAAGCCACTATAGTATGCATCTGTGATTGCGCTTGAGGCAACTATAATATGTGTCTCTGATTGAGGCCACTTTAGTATGTGTCTGTGATTGAGCTTGAAGCCACTATAGTATGTCTGTGATTGAGCTTGAGGCCACTATAGTATGTGAGTGTTTTTGATTGAGCTCAATGCCACTATAGTATGTGAGTGTTTTTGATTGAGCTCAATGCCACTATAGTATGTGTCTATTATTGTGCTCGAGGCCACTCTAGTATGTATCTGTGATTGAGCATGAGGCCACTATAGTATGTGAGTGTTTCTGATTGAGCTCAATGCCACTATAGTATGTGAGTGTTTTTGATTGAGCTCAATGCCACTATAGTATGTGAGTGTCTATTATTGTGCTCGAGGCCACTCTAGTATGTATCTGTGATTGAGCATGAGGCCACTATAGTATGTGAGTGTCTGTGATTGAGCATGAGGCCACTATAGTATGTGAGTGTCTGTGATTGAGCTCAATGCCACTATAGTATGTGAGTGTCTGTGATTGGGCTTGAGGCAACAATAGTATGTGAGTGTCTGTTATTGAGCTTGAGTCCACTTTAGTATGTGAGTGTCTGTGATTGAGCTTGAGGCCACTATAGTATGTGAGTGTCTGTGATTGAGCTTGAGGCCACTATAGTATGTGTCTGTGATTGAGTTTGAGTCCACTATAGTATGTGAGTGTCTGTGATTGAGCTTGAGGCCACTATAGTATGTGAGTGTCTGTGATTGACCTTGAGGCCACTATAGTATGTGAGTGTCTGTGATTGACCTTGAGGCCACTATAGTATGTGAGTGTCTGTGATTGAGTGTGAGTCCACTATAGTATGTGTCTGTGATTGAACTTGAGGCCACTATAGTATGTGTCTGTGATTGAACTTGAGGCCACTATAGTATGCGAGTGTCTGTGATTGACCTTGAGGCCACTATAGTATCTGAGTGTCTATGATTGAGCTCAATGCCACTATAGTATGCGTCTGTGATTGACCTTGAGGCCACTTTAGTATGTGAGTGTCTGTGATTGAACTTGAGTCACTATAATATGTGAGTGTCTGTGATTGAACTTGAGTCACTATAGTATGTGAGTGTCTGTGATTGAACTTGAGGCCACTTTAGTATGTGAGTGTCTGTGATTGACCTTGAGGCCACTATAGTATGTGTCTGTGATTGAGCTTGAGGCCACTATAGTATGTGAGTGTCTGTGATTGAGCTTGAGTCCACTATAGTATGCGAGTGTCAGTGATTGAGCTTGAGTCCACTTTAGTATGTGAGTGTCTGTGATTGAGTTTGAGGCCTTGTAAATGCTCTACCTTCAGCATTACCTGGGTCTGGGCACTCATTTGTGTCATCTCAATGGAATAATTTTTTTAAAGTACCTGCAACATGAATTTTTATTATGAACTATATTGTAATGACGATTTCAATCAGCTTATCTCACTGATAAATGTCACTCAGTTTCTCACCCTTAATATCCCTATGGACGATTCCGTTCTCATGAAGCTGTTGTACAGCGATGAGTAATTCACGTGTGTATCGACGGATGAGATCTTCTGTAAGCCCAACACGTGATACTTCCTCTATCGTGCCACGATCACAGTACTCCATAAAGACAAGCATTTCAGTCTGGAAAACAATTAGATGAAATAAAATTAATTAGTAATTGTTCTCTTCACAATGTGTCTTAAATTGTCAGAATAAATAAGGTTAGAATTAACAAAGATATGCTGTAAGCTTTTTCTATGAATAACCTATAAATGGAGAAAAAAAATCTCAAGTACTTGTTCTTCATTTACAAATGTGCAGATTAAAATTTACCTAATGATAGATTTAAAATGCATTTATGGGAGTTAATTTAAGGGAAAAAATAACTTTGATACCAAGCCCAGCTACATCATCCTGAGACTGGGCCATCCACACCTGGAACTATTTACCTTATGATCTTAGCAGAATTCAAAGGAACCTAGAGTATAAAAAAACCCATTTTGAAGAACGATACTTATAGTCAACACCTCTCAGTCCATAATTTAATGC
Organism: Sinonovacula constricta; assembly: GCA_007844125.1. Taxonomy (NCBI): domain Eukaryota; kingdom Metazoa; phylum Mollusca; class Bivalvia; order Cardiida; family Solecurtidae; genus Sinonovacula; species Sinonovacula constricta. The sequence goes on along the minus strand of CM017556.1, from coordinate 28,680,829 downwards.
CCAATATATTACACAAACCATATCAACAGGATTTTCCACTCCTAACTAAGTAGCCAACAAATCATCTGCCAAGGTGATCTAAGTCTGACAATTAACAACAATAAACAAGACCATTAACAACCTTACCCTGTGAACTTCGACCCCATAGTATCGGACTAGGTTAGGATGTAAGATGCCCTCAAATATCTTGATCTCGTCTATGATCTGTTTGAAGTGGTACTGGGTGTCCGCTGTCGGGAACTTCATCTGGAAGGAAATGGACAGTGATATAGCTACAAAGAATTATTTCTACAGTGAAATTTTGTTTTCATTCATATTCTCTTCTGGGGATGCTCATACAAAGAGAGTCTTAATATTTTATTTGGTAAAAACAGTCAACTTTTTCCTGTAGGGCTGTCACAATATGCTTGAAGCGTACCATGATATATTGCGACTCAGAAAGAGATTATAGCAATGTGTACCATCATACATTACCACATTTTAACAAACTATTATAAGGCGATATTGCTCTTAACAAAATGAGAAGAATGGACAACAAATACCTGAGTTAAGTATGATATAGCTTGATAAGCTTCATCATTGGTAAACAAAAAAACAAGAAAGTAAGTTATACATCTAGAAGGTAGCAAAGTACAAACAGTCACAGCAAATTAACTGCAAAACTACACCATAGTGTACACTCTTCAGAAAAGAAATATAAAAACACTGAACCTGTGGTCCACCAAGCTGGCAATACCTACTGGACCCGACTAAAAGTTATTGGACTAATATGATTTTGACATTTTGACACAAAATGTTGGTTAGCTTATTGAGGTGTTACAAATGGTTGGGTTCAGTATGGCTGTAAAGTATTGTTTTCATAATAATTCAGAATTTTGAAAATAAAGTGGCTGAAAACTCTGGTGAACCATTGGTCCATAAACTAATAAAATTTTTAATTGGCCAACAGAGTTTGGTTGACTTGAGCCAAGGTCCGCCGGGTTTTGTCAAAGACTGAATGTAGTGTGATGCTCCCAATAGATTGCAGTGATGACGATATTTAGGTTGGTTGTGTGCCTCTACCTATCTCACAGCGGTATTAAATGTCAACACATTGCAACCCCTTCAACAATTTTCTTTGTTGATCTGTCCTCTTTCAGCCTAATGTGATACCACATATTGCTTTTGCCATTTAATTCAACAAACTTTCTTTTGAGAGACTGAATAGGGTCGGCAATATCGTTTACTAACTGCAATGGTCAAGTTCGATTAAATTGATGAACAATAGGTAATAATTATGTTCTAAGTATTCTGGAACTAACTACCTATTAACAAAATGTAAATAAGATGTCCAATAAAATTCATGCTTCCATCTAAAATTCTTTTTTTCTAAATCGAGAAATTAAGTTGTGAGAATAAAGTCAAAACCTAGTTGGACAGTCTTGTTGGGAATGCCACAAATACAAATCGAGTAGGCCACATTTCCTGGCCAATTTAGAAAGAACTCTCCTACATGGGATGGGATGGGATTTGTCGGCATTTATGAGGTGCCCAGGGACTCAGGTGTAATGCTGTCCCCTTAGTCCTGAGTGTTAGGAGGGAAGCCACTGCTACCAACTTTTAAGTCTTTGGTTAGACCCGGCCAGGGTTTGTACCACGACCTCCCAATCTGCAAGCCGATGCTCTACCAACTGAGTTATTGCAGTCGGTCTATTGAAAAGACTACGGATTCAATTGGTAACTGAAGACCACATTTCATCAATACAAGCATCTTTGACTTCGGATCCACAAACTGATGGCAGCAACTTAATTGTACAAAACATTGCTCAAAACCTGGTATGGCCATTGTGTACCACGATACATTTTTGACTTCACTCAGTATCGCAATATACAGGTAAACCGTATACTGTGACAGCCCTTGTTACCTGTACCAATGCTGGTGTTAATCAAAGAAGGTATTAAGCACCAAATTATAGGAGGAAGTGCAGATTAGAAAAATTCATATATGTAATACAACTGATGGTGGTACAGAAAACCTGAAAAACCTACCAATGACAACAACATTTGGTGAATCAACTGATATGCATGGATGCTTGATGCAATTATGGTCATATTGGTGATGTCCAGCTAATTACTGGTGGAGGAAAACCCCTGACTTATACCTGAGTAAAACCACTAGCGCACTGCAAGTTAGCTGGAAAACACTGCCACCCCCTACCCCTATGAAAGTTCTTGCCCCGACCAGGAGAGATATATGATAGGATCCATTTAATGCAGGATGTTGTTTGTAGACTGAAAGAAACATCATCTTCTCACTGCATGTGTTCTGAGTCCTTGTTTGGGTTAACTTACATGTGCGGTGTTCTTCAAGGTGACCATTTCCTTTTTTGCTAACAGTGGCTTAATGTCGTTACAAATTTCTGTATCAATCAGTACAATTTTCATATCAGACCAAAGGTGCTAAAATTCCAATAAAACAATTGAGAACAAAATATTAAATTTTGCCACATACCTCCTTCATGGCCATTAGTTCACCAGTATCCATGTTGACGGCTGAGTATACCTTGCCAAACTGGCCCTCACCTAGAAATTAATGGTATATTTCATACTTTTATCATTATCTTGTTTATCATTCATCTGCACCCTTTGTCCTCATCATACAATTATACTACGCTAGACTGCACCTTACTTGGGAATTAAAGGTACATTTGTTTTCACCCTTTTTCCTCATCATTCAACGAATGCTAGACTGCAACTTGGGGATTAAAGGTACATTTTTTCATCCTTTGTCCTTATTATCCAATTACTCAATGCTAGACTGCACCTTACTTGGGGATTAAAGGTACATTTTTTCACCCTTTGTCCTTATTATCCAATTACTCAATGCTAGACTGCAACTTGGGGATTATAGGAATTTTTTTTCACCCTTTGTCCTTATTATCCAATTACTCAATGCTAGACTCCACCTTACTTGGGGATTAAAGGTGCATTTGTTTTCACCCTTTGTCCTCATCATTCAATGAATCAATGCTAGACTGCAACTTGGGGATTAAAGGTACATTTGTTTTCATCCTTTGTCCTTATTATCCAATTACTCAATGCTAGACTGCACCTTACTTGGGGATTAAAGGTACATTTGTTTTCACCCTTTGTCCTCATCATTCAATGAAACAATGCTAAATGGCAACTTGGGGATGAAAAGTACATTTTCTCACCCTTTATCCTCATCATTCAATGACACACTGCTAGATTGCACCTTACTTGGGGATTAAAGATACATTTGTTTTCACCCTTTGTCCTTATCATCAAATGACACACTGCTAGATTGCACCTTACTTGGGGATTAAAGGTACATTGGGATGGGTGGGATTCCCCGACATTTTTGCCAATACTGTGCAGCAACATTTCTATCATTTCAGCACAAGGGCACTTATGAGGTGCCCAGGGACTGAACCCAGCCGGTCAATTATACTGACACTGACGAGTCAAGAGTTATGCTGTCCCCTTAGCCCCGAATTGGGGCCAGTAAAAAAGGTACATTGTTTTCACCCTTTGTCCTCATCATCCAGTAACATAATGCTAGACTGTGCCTTATTTGGTGAATAAATGAACATTTTGCACTCTAATTTAACATACTTAGCATTGGATTTTATCCATTTACTTACATGTAAACCCACTGAAGCAAGTCAATTTTTAGTCAAACTTTCACAATTCTCATTTTTAAGTGTATAAGCTCAATGTTATAAACTAATAACCACAAAGAGATAAGACAAAATTGACATTCATTACTGAAACTCACCAATCTTGTTCCCTTTTTGCCAGTGGAAGTTGACCTTTCTGGTGTTGATATGATAACTCACTTCTCGGTTTTTAGTCACTCGTCCGATCACCTTCTGACTGTGTAGCTTATTGTCTCTTTCTGCCTCTAACTTCCGAATAGCGTCCTTTAACCGATCTTTAGGCTTGTAGCTGAACACATTGAATGGCTGAGTGGATCCATCTGAGGATAAAAACAGGAGAAAAAATAAGAAAAAAATATAATCATTTAAAGATTCATTTTTATACTCATTTTACCTTTTTTATAATTTTTCAAAATTATAATTTTTTTACAATTAACTTTAATGTTACTTAATCAATTTATATTAAATTCATTTTTCCTATTTTTATATTACTTTACAATTTCTTAATTAATTAAATTATATTATGATTCATTAGAACTATTTAGCTTATTGCATAAATAATAATTTATAGAAATAGTATTACATGTCTATGTTAATAATGATAATACTATCAAAATCTGTCACTAGTATTAATGACCATGTTTGTTTTTTAAAATTCTACATGCTATGATTATGAAAATATGAATAAAATATATAAATATTGCTTTAAATGGTCATCTTAACCTATAAAGACATTATTTCCTAAATGTTAACCTTTTTGATGATGAAGCATCAAGCTTTTTGTATTATACATTCTAAATCCATAATTATTTAGTTACACACTCCAAGGTAAATGTTGCTTCAAAGATTAATTTAAAACTAACATGATGTCTTTATTGTTTGTTTGTTTGCTTTTTGTTACTTCGCACCGACACAATTATGGTCATATCAGAGATGTCCAGCCAATTATTGGTGGAGGAAGACCTCAGAGTTCTGTCTGGGTAGAACCATTGGTGCACTGCAGGTAAGCTGGAAAACCTCACACACATGAAGTTCTCACCCCGACTGGGACTCGAACCTTGAGGAGTTTCAAGTCAGCCACTCTCACTGCTCGGCCACGGATGCCCTTACTGATGTCTTTAGATGTCTTAATATAGGTAACAAAATATTAAATGGAAACTTTTGTTTCTGTATGCATTGTGACCTGATAATTAAGATGCCACATACGAGATTGATTAAGCAAAAAAAAAGACAACAAGAGACATTTGTGCATTCAATAATGTGAATATATATATAACATACATAAAACAAGCATATTGTAAAACAGATGTTTAGGTTCTCTACCAGGCACAAACTTCATTGTCATTAACTTATAATTGGTATTAACTTAAAATGGCACACAAACTGTAAATTTTACAAGGTATTATTGGTACTAACTTTAATTTTGGCATGTTCTACTTGTAAAAACATCAGCATGACTTTAAAATGTAACTTCAAATGTTAACTTAGAATCTTGAATAACACTAAGACACTTTTGCTGTAAAAAAAATATGTAAAAGTTCATCTGAGTTAAATAACATTTTTCTTTCAGTTAAGACTATCTTGCTGAAATGACTTAGAAACTGTTTTTATATTTTTCACGTGCTCATCGTTTTTATAGTTTTCCAAAGCATCCTCTGCAAGTTCTGTCTTGTTCTAAAGAAATGTTCCAACTACTTGCCTCAATATAGCCATTAATTCCAAGCTTACCATAAGGATTTTTGTTTAAAGAAATGCACAGCCCATGTATGTTTCAAGCTCGTGGCAGAAAGAAATTGAGGTATAAGCCTCTGTGTCCAAATACTTGACCATAGAAGCCCTTGAGGCATTAGGTTTAGGATACTGCTGGTTAATGAAGCATAAAACAAGCTAAACAAGAACTGTCTTCAGAGATGGATCCCCCAAGACACTGCTTTGCCATAGTTATTGTAATTATGCCAGAGTAGGTATTTGGGGGTTTCATGGCAGACCAACACTTGATAGGTCATACGGCACAGAGTACAATGAAGTTTAGTGTGAATTGAGTATAATCAGGTTAAAATTTAAAATATGTAAGTAGAAATATAACAAGAGGGCCATGATGGCCCTTAATCGCTCACCTGATGACACAGGCTTTACGTAGGCTCAAATCTGGCATTAAGTAATTAAGAGTAATTTACTTAAGAAATCTTTGGTGAAGATTGGACCATTAGTGTGGCCACTGGGTTGATAACATTTTCTAGAATTTTACCAAGAAACCTACTGAATCCACATGACTCACTTCAAAACATATGTAAGATTTCATACTGGCAAACATGATGGTCAAGTTTTTATATTTTTCACGTGCTCATCGTTTTTATAGTTTTCCAAAGCATCCTCTGCAAGTTCTGTCTTGTTCTAAAGAAATGTTCCAACTACTTGCCTCAATATAGCCATTAATTCCAAGCTTACCATAAGGATTTTTTGTTTAAAGAAATGCACAGCCCATGTATGTTTCAAGCTCGTGGCAGAAAGAAATTGAGGTATAAGCCTCTGTGTCCAAATACTTGACCATAGAAGCCCTTGAGGCATTAGGTTTAGGATACTGCTGGTTAATGAAGCACAAAACAAGCTAAACAAGAACTGTCTTCAGAGATGGATCCCCCAAGACACTGCTTTGCCATAGTTATTGTAATTATGCCAGAGTAGGTATTTGGGGGTTTCATGGCAGACCAACACTTGATAGGTCATACGGCACAGAGTACAATGAAGTTTAGTGTGAATTGAGTATAATCAGGTTAAAATTTAAAATATGTAAGTAGAAATATAACAAGAGGGCCATGATGGCCCTTAATCGCTCACCTGATGACACAGGCTTTACGTAGGCTCAAATCTGGCATTAAGTAATTAAGAGTAATTTACTTAAGAAATCTTTGGTGAAGATTGGACCATTAGTGTGGCCACTGGGTTGATAACATTTTCTAGAATTTTACCAAGAAACCTACTGAATCCACATGACTCACTTCAAAACATATGTAAGATTTCATACTGGCAAACATGATGGTCAAGTTTGGTGAAGACTGGGCCATCAATGTAGCCTCTTAAGTGTTTTCACAAGCTTTTTCTAAAATTTGACCTAGTGACCTACTTTATGACCCCACGAGACCCAATAACGAACTCATCCAAGATTTCATGTAGACAAACATTCTGACCAAGTTTGATGAAGATTGGGCTATAAATAGGGCCTCTAGTGTGTTCACAAGCTTTTTCTAAGATTTGACTTGTGACCTACTTTTTGACCCCACGTGACCCAGTTACGAACTCATCTGAGATTTCATGCAGACAAACATTCTGACCAAGTTTGGTGAAGATTGGGCTATAAATGTGGCCTCTAGTGTGTTCACAAGCTTTTTCTAAGATTTGACCTAGTGACCTATTTTTTGACCCCACGTGACCCAGTTACGAACTCATTCAAGATTTCATGGAGACAAACATTCTGACCAGGTTTGGTGAAGATTGGGTTATAAATGTGGCCTCTAGTGTGTTCACAAGCTTTTTCTAAGATTTGACCTAGTGACCTACTTTTTGACCCCACGTGACCCAGTTACTAACTCATCCCAGATTTCATGCAGGCAAACATTCTGACCAAGTTTGGTGAAGATTGGGCTATAAATGTGGCCTCTAGTGTGTTCACAAGCTTTTTCTAAGATTTGACCTAGTGACCTACTTTTTTGACCCCACGTGACCCAGTTACTAACTCATCCAAGATTTCATGCAGGCAAACATTCTGACCAAGTTTGGTGAAGATTGGGCTATAAATGTGGCCTCTAGTGTGTTCACAAGCTTTTTCTAAGATTTGACCTAGTGACCTAGTTTTTGACCCCACATGACCCAGTTACGAACTCATCCAAGATTTCATGCAGGCAAACATTCTGACCAAGTTTGGTGAAGATTGGGCTATAAATGTGGCCTCTAGTGTGTTCACAATCTTTTTCTAAGATTTGACCTAGTGACCTACTTTTTGACCCCACGTGACCCAGTTACGAACTCATCCAAGATTTCATGGAGACAAACATTCTGACCAAGTTTGGTGAAGATTGGGCTATAAATGTGGCCTCTAGTGTGTTCACAATCTTTTTCTAAGATTTGACCTAGTGACCTACTTTTTGACCCCACGTGACCCAGTTACGAACTCATCCAAGATTTCATGGAGACAAACATTCTGACCAAGTTTGGTGATGATTGGGCTATAAATGTGGCCTCTAGTTTGTTCACAATCTTTTTCTAAGATTTGACCTAGTGACCTACTTTTTGACCCCACGTGACCCAGTTACGAACTCATTCAAGATTTCATGGAGACAAAGATTCTGACCAAGTTTGGTGACGATTGGGCTATAAATGTGGCCTCTAGTGTGTTCACAAGCTTTTTCTAAGATTTGACCTAGTGACCTACTTTTTGACCCCACGTGACCCAGTTACTAACTCATCCCAGATTTCATGCAGACAAACATTCTGACCAAGTTTGGTGAAGATTGGGCTATAAATGTGGCCTCTAGTGTGTTCACAAGCTTTTTCTAAGATTTGACCTAGTGACCTACTTTTTGACCCCACGTGACCCAGTTACTAACTCATCCAAGATTTCATGCAGGCAAACATTCTGACCAAGTTTGGTGAAGATTGGGCTATAAATGTGGCCTCTAGTGTGTTCACAAGCTTTTTCTAAGATTTGACCTAGTGACCTACTTTTTGACCCCACGTGACCCAGTTACGAACTCATCCAAGATTTCATGTAGACAAACATTCTGACCAAGTTTGGTGAAGATTGGGCTATAAATGTGGTCTCTAGTGTGTTCACAAGTTTTTCCTAAAATTTGACCTAGTGACCTACTTTTTGACCCCAGGTGACCCAATAATGAACTCATCCAAGATTTCATGCAGACAAACATTCTGACCAAGTTTCATGAAGATTGGATAAAAATTGTGGCCTCTAGTGTGTTCACAAGGTAAATGTTGACGACGAACGATGAACGACGAACGACGGACGACGGACGACGAACGACGGACGCCGGACGACGGACGAAGCGGTATCACAAAAGCTCCCCTTGAGCACGTTGTGCTCAGGTGAGCTAAAAATCTATGAGATTAAAATAATGTGAAATATAATTGAAAACAGTTTAGCAAAATAAACAATCTAAAAATGTATAACACTACCATAATGAACAGTTTAAAAAACAACAACTTATATGTTGAATTAAGTTTTGACATTCAATTAAAGTTTAATTTAAATGGCACAAATAATTCGCAAGAAAAATAATTCGCAATCAGTAGAGCGTTGGCTCCAGGTACAGGAGGCCCCAAGTTCAATCACAGGCCATGACATACCAAAGTCGTTAAAAAATGTTAGAGGTATAGCTCCCTTGCTAACGCTCAAGCAACTAGAACTGTCGCTGAATGCGATTCATACCCCCACCAATGTCCTTGACAAAGCTGGTACAAGGGTAAGATGGGTTCTGCACATTGCCCAGTTGGGGTGAACATTTGAGTTAAGTTTGAAGAAAATCCTTACATTAGTATAGAATTTATAGGGCAGACACGACATATTGTCTAGTATTGATTGTAAGAAAATTAAAAGACTTAAAAAGGGGCATAACTTTGTCAAAATGCAATACAGAGTTATGAAACTTGACCTGCATATCTTACTTGTGATCTGTCAAATATCTTTTAAGTTTCAAGCAAATATCTGTGCTAATTTCAGAAATATTCAAGTACACGTTAAAATTTATGAACATTTTCTAAGTCAATTTTGACCTTCAAGTGTGACCTTGACCTTAAGCCGGCACAAAGGTAACATGGGTTCTGCACATAACATGTTGAGTTGAACATTTGAGTAAAGTTTGAAGAAAATTCTTCTATTAGTATAGGATTTATAGAGCAGACACGACATATTGTCTAATACTTGTTTGTATGTAAATTTGAAGACTTAAAAGGGGCATAACTTTGTCAAAATGCAATACAGAGTAATGAAACTTGACCTGCATATCCTAATTGTGACACTTCATATATATTTTAAGTTTCAAGCAAATACTTTTTCTAGTTTCAGAAATATTCAAATACATATTAAAATTTAATAGTCAATTTTTGACCTTCAAGTGTGACCTTGACCTTAAGCTGGTAAAGAAGTAACATGGGTTCTGCACATCCCCTTGTTGAGGTAAACATTTGAGCCAAGATTAAAGAAAATCTTTCAATTAGTGTACGACTTACAGAGCGGACACGACATAATGACTAATATTTGATTGTTTGATATTTGACCTTCAATTGTGACCTTGACCTTGAGCTGACACATGGGCAACATGAGTTTTGCACATCCCCTTGTTGAGGTGAACATTTCAGCCAAGTCATTTGGTATAGGATTTATAGAGCGGACACCATAATGGAGACGGACGCGGACAGACAGACCGACGGCGGATGGAGGGACAGACGCCACAAACCGAATCCATTATAGCCCCCCACCACCCACATTTTGTGGTGGGGGTATAAATATAGGAGTACATGTAGTTCCACGACTGGTTGGCCCTGTGTCAGGATAATGTGACTGGGTGTGGTATCATGTCAGGTGTTCATAGCATGTTATACACAGTGAAGGCATAACTATATCTGCTTTAAGTGGACACTGTCTCCAAATAACTGAAATACTGTTGGTGGGACAACAAACCCAATAAACAAACAACAACAGTATATGTACACAACCATGTCTTTGGCATCTAGTGATTACATACGAGTTATTTGTTTAGCAAATCTTTGCATCAATTAACTCATCAAGATGTGATGTGATATGCTCAGGTAAGCTAAAATTAAAGCAAGCATGGCATGCGTACAATATGCGCAAGCAGATTTTCATACATGCACATCAATACATCATACATCAAACATTGAAATAGTGTGGACAATATATATCTAATAAATATAGCAAAAGTCCTTGTCATGATGAAATGATATAATCCAGCCAACAGTAGCCTAGAAATAGACAAAGCTCGTCTACAGACTGAACAACAAACTGACTAAATGGCAGAAATTGATATGATATAATACATTTCACCATTTTGCTAATCTATGCTGAACATGACAAAAATCGACAAATTTGATTTTGGATGCTGCTAACAACACAGTTTTAAACATCGTGAGCTGTAGTAAATGTAGCTGAGAGAAAACATGATAAAATGTTAATCATGAAGGAAACTAATTTTCAAGAAAAAGTTTAAAAAAAGAAAATGCTCTGATATTAATAATCAATAAATACCGGTAAGAAAAACTAAAAACAGACAAAAACAGGATTTCTTTAATACATGCATTTTACCACAAAATGTAGTAATTGTGAAGATTTAGGAACATACATTAAGGAGACTAATAAATTATTAAAAAAAGCGTAAGAGAAACAGGTGAAAAATAGTGGCAAACAGGGCATTTAATGACAATTGTGAAAACTTAAAGTGACTGAACAATGATTTATAAATGAAAAGTGCATTAACGTGAACACTAAAATACTGCTACAATGCTACACGTAAGTTACCTAACATGAAAAAAAGAAAACATGAAAATGGGGAAAATTTTATGTATACCTGAGTAGTGCCTATTCACTTCCAAAATGATACCTCCGTCCTCGCCATCGGTAAGATTCACCGAACCATCAGACACACGCTTCCTTGAGCCTAACATGAAAATGAGGCAGCCATGCTTAAAAAGGATTCTTTACCCCTTTGACATTCATATTTTGTCATTTTTTGGCTCAATTTAAACTCACAATAGGGCATCTAGCTAGCTTTGTTTGCAGTATATGCATTATAGAAGCTAAACTGGTTGTCATGTTTAAAGACTTTTGTGCAGTTGGTACTGATAGAAAAGTAAATTTTTATCACATTTAAGCTCTTATATAAAGCTGCCAACAAACTGAAAGCCAAAAGCCATGTTCTTTACCCACTGTTAGAAAAATAAATTTCTTATAGTCACAGTATAGGTTAAGCTGACCAAACAGCATCCAGTTGTCCTGACTAAATAGTAGCGACTAGACTAACTGCCAACAGTGACTGCGAGATGACATCACTTTACCTGCTCTTCCATCCTGGCAGATGATGCCTTGCATGTAGCATTTTAATATCAGAAATAAGGAAAGATGTCAGCAGGTTAGACAAACAGTATTGGTGTTCTTGTTTGATTCATACATTAATCAACACTTAATTATGGCACTGCTGTTTTTTGGTTTAAAATAGGTTTTTAATCTGTAAAAAATGGAAAATTTTACTTTTTCAAATTTTTTGACTGCTTTATTTAAGATAGAAATAATAACCATTCCCTTAGAAATGTGAACAATCTAACAACAAATTGAGGTGTTTGATCAAAAGTATATATCAACTTTTTGCATTGCAGTTTACATGTCAAACAATTAATTGCTTGTGCTTGTGTTCTGTACAATCAAGACCTGTGAAAAAAGTATCATTGTATGACAGTTTGCATGCTAACGCATTTGAACCTTGATTGACATGACTTTACATTGAAAACAAGCTGCTGACTAAATCTGTGTAAGTTGAAGAGAACACTACTTTGATAACATATTGGACCACATTGCAAGTGCTGGAATTATACTAATAATTGGGTGACTAAGGACTATGAAACTATAGTTACTATTTTTTAGAGTTAAAAGAATATCAATGTAGATTTTTCAGCAACTTGATGCCTATTAAAGAAAATGCCCCTAAATATTCAGATAAAACCACCTCTGACTGCTACTGGGGTTAATGCTGCACTAGGATATTATACCCAGAACGAAAAATCTTACCTCCTGGTATTCTTAGTTTATGAGGATCAGTGTTAGTTTATGGGTGTTTGATAACCCACCAACAATCATGTGGCCATCTGGAGTCTTAATTTCAATAATAAATAGTGCTGTTTCACTGTTGTAGCATGCCACGAATATATGACACAATACCAAAGAAGGCCTCATCATTCTAACACTGGAATAACCAGTCTGAATCTGACATCATAAGTCCATCATAGGCAAGGGAGCAATACCACTTCCATTTTGTATCATTTTGATATGCCCCTGCCATAAATAAATCATGACACTAAGTACCTGGGGTCGATATTCTTCAGCCAGTCTCATAGTGTTTAAGGATAAAAAAAAAACAAAAAAAAAAAAAAAAAAAAAAAAAAAAAAACAACAGCACCTAAGCCAAAACACTCGAAACAATTCCTTCCGATTTCCTCTACCTACACTACAACTTCATCTTTAAGTTCCTATTTGCTTTAAAGATGATGGTAACTACAAGTGTCCCTGGTTCTACTGTGGAAACTGAGATGAGAGAAAAATGAATAAGAACTGATAGCAAGGTACAATGAAACCAAAGAGCCAGATCAAAAAATCAAAAAGATTCCATGTAACGCTGATATGTTTCTTGTTCAATATAATATCTACTTTTATTTTATTTTTATTTTATTTGTTCATTTGACTAAACAAATTATATTCACTGAGGTGGTAAGGATGATGACAGTAAGGCAAGTGATGATAATAACTGATCAACGACACACAGCTCTTTGCTATGTTGACACAATGACACTATTTGAGTATGTCCCGCTCTTAGACTAGGAAAATCATAAATCTGATTCAATGAGCACAAGTCAATGAAGTGAATTGTACAGTTACAGGACAGTTACAATTTAAAGTTTAATTTGCCTTGTTCCCTTGAAGTAAGAGATTAGCAGAATTTTAATAACTAACAAAAAATGAGTGCATCGGGGATGATTACACTGATGATGATCAGTGATGATCAGTGATGATAAGAAATGCAGTTAGATATACCACTATTCTAAAATGTGCTCCTGCCATAATAAAAGGTTAATAGTGTTATGTTATTTCATGTAAATCCCATCAGTTCTTGCAAACAAAGTTTGACCAACTAAATGTACAGCATACACATTTAAGTTACACTTAATTTAGGTTTTATTTAAAACATCTACAACACTGCATATAGGTTTAATTAAAAATTGTAGCTCAGGACACTTTCAAAGAAGAAACAACTTTATCTGAACTTGAGTGTACTACATTGCATATAGGTTTTATTAAAAAAAGATAGTTAGACACTTTCAAACTAGGAACAACTTTTTCTGAACTTCAGTGTACAACATTGCATATGTTTTATTTAAAAAAAATGCTTAGACACTTTCATAGTAGAAACAACTTTATCTGAACTTCAGTGTTAAACATTGAACAAAGGTTACATTGTGAGAAGACAAATACTCTCCACTAGAACTAAATCAGCAATTTGATCCACAACTTAAACATTAGTATATATTTAATTCTATTTTATTTATATTTTGCCTATACCTTTTTAAGGTAGTAATTTGTTTTTATGGAGATGGTAGCAAGTAGTGCAGATCCTGACATGTGTACCTCTGATTGCAGTTGGCTGACACAGACCTCCATTGTTTGTCTCAGCTTGATCCATTCAGACTTGGCAGGTTTAAAAGTTAAAGTTTATTTTTACAGAGTACCATCACATTTTAGTCACAAAACCTTTACTCAAGGCATTAACATTTTCTGTTTGGCAAACCCCAAAACAATGTAATTTAACTTTAATAAAACATTAATTTGATTCATCTTTTATTTAAGATATGTCTGAGTATTTTTTTATCATATGAAGGCAATAACTGCTGGTTTTTCTCTATATGTGTCTTATTTCAGTGTTTCTTTGTAACTGTCACATTTACCTTACATAATTGTAAATATAGCTCAAATGATATCCTATTTATATAATATTATATAATATATATAAATTTGCATAATGTTAGAATTCTCATAGCATTTATACTTTATATCTACATCACTGGATTACAATGCTACATTAGCAACAATACATGCTTTAGTCACAAAATCTGACTTAACTCTAAAAAAATTATTATGGTTCTGCACAGTGATAGCTCTGATTTTAGTGAATTAATGCACTAGTACAAGTCACCATTCAAGTTTTCATCACACTCAACACAACCTGCTTGTTAGAGCACTTGCATAAATGATACATGATTCATCAAAAACAAGAAGAAAAAACTATTTAATGAATGAATTTCGCAGTAAGCCAAAGATAGTTTAAACTTAAGTCCATTTTTGACAATTTTAAAAGATGAAAAATGTTTTGTTTTTATTATTACATATGATAAAAAGGGAAACTAAGAAAAAAATAATAAGGAAATTAAAAATTAAATGTAAACAAGTATTATCAGAAAATGCAAAAAAGAAAATAGGAATATAATGAATAGAGAAAAAATAGTAAAAGAGCAAATTAGTTTTGGGTATGAAATCATTATTTTACTATTTCTTGTATAATCCTCATAAATCAAGTAAAGGAAATGCCAAAAAAAGAAGATTCCGTTTGATATAAAATATTATGGTACAAATAGTAGAGAATTACAAAAATGATAAAAAATGCACAAACTGTTGATAAATTTAAAAAGTTTAAAAAGTTACTTCTAAAAATATGTATAAAGAAATAGGTGCTTTCAAAACGCTTGACTTAATGCAACAAAAACAGTGCAATCATCAACTTTAAGTTTGATTTTTAAGGAAAATAACAACACCATTATTATGGTTCTTATAGCAAAGTCGGATTGTTATCGCAATGTCCAACTGTTATTGCTGTAGGACGCCCCATTCCCCCACCCCCACCCTCCTCCTACCCTCCTCAAACAAATGTCAAATGTCTAGGGAGAAATATCAGTGCATCGGATGTTATCTAAGTGACCTCCCAAGATGGAAATTTGAGCTCTGACTGGGACAGATTCCCCTGCAGTGAGGGATTAGAGAAGACAGAAATTATAAGTTCATCTCCCAAACTGAGACCCCCCACTTTGTGTATGTTGTGTAGACAGTTAGTCAAGTTAAGTGAATAAATGATAAAATTTAAGAAAAAAAGAATTATCAGAGTGTTAAGTAATCAAGTCAATTCAAAATGACTGTTTCATATTCAGACCTGCCCCCACTTGTGGACCCATTCAAAGTGGTTTATTAAACATGCATTCAAAATTTCGTAAGCTAAGCTTTTTTAATTCACTAATTTAAGTTTCTTTACAAAATAAAATTAAAACATATTTTCAACAAAAAACTAAATTTTATTTTGTTCTTCATGTTTAGAGGAAGAAAATGAATGTTTTAAGTGTTTATTTTTAGTAAGTTTTAATCTCCAATAAGGGAACTCACAACTGAAAGCAATTGTATTTTTTCTACAAAAGAGTGTTCAATCCCAGGCAAATCTGACAACATGAAACAACAGGCAACCAACATCAAATACAATCACACCAATGACCAAGACTTCACTAGATACATTGTGAAAGACATTTGATCCAAGCATAATGGCAGGTCACATGATTTACCTTCTTGATCACCGTCTACTGTTTCTATAGAAGGCATCAAGTGAAGAGACTCTGGCATGTGAGTCAACTCATCTGTAAGTTGGCAGCACAAATGTCGATAATTATTTATTTGTTATTTCTTTGTTATTTACAACCTTTGGCAGCTTTTGTACATGTAGGTTGATAATATAATTTTATTTAAAGAATGATTATCATGCCATTTGTTGTTGAATAGTTAAACATTCTTTCAGCTGAATAATAGGTGTTGTTTTGTTTGTTTTTAATTTAAAGGTATATGTGTACAAGTTTATTTCAGTGCAAAAAAACAACCATTATTTTAATATTTCTGCCCTCATGTATTTTTCCTTTAAAGAGCTGTTCCTACACATTCTCATGTAGGCATACAAACCTGTCAAAGTCAGATGCATGTGACATATAATGTGTGTTTTTTCATAATGATTATATTTTATTTATGGGACATTCTTTTGTCTGTATTTTATAGAAGATATTAATGTATGATGGTAAAGGAAAGTATAATTGCAATTTCAGTGACAATTTTTTTAGACATCAAAAGAAAATGATAACAAATATTTATTGATTTTAAAAAATCTCTACATGTCTGCTTACATTAAAACTGTGTAAAAGGTCAAGCCAAAAAATATTTCCAAAAACATTTGTGTTTAATGAAAATTATGTTTCTTTCAGATTTAATAATTCAATTTGTTCTGCCTAAAAAAAAGATAATTTTCAAACAAATCCATACATACCATTGATTGCTGCGGGAGCAGTATGTGGGTGGATTGCAGTATCCCCAACTGATTTCGCTGACACAGAGCGATGCATCTTGCCTGCCATCGCAGGCCAAGATGGATATCGGTTGTATTGGCGAAACGTCTCCCCTGCAGAAAAATGATTCATTGGTAATGGACCTGTGTCACAAAGTTTCTGATTGACAGAGCTCCAGAGGCCACTTTTAACATCAGAACATTTATAACCAGTCCTAGAACAGGTAGATACTACTCCTGTTTCTTGTATAGTTTTAAGGCCTCGTGACAGTCTGGAAGTGAGATGTTTGTTTACTATAAACAGGTCTTGTACCCATAAAGATTAGCAACTTGGTTTAACAGATATAGAGCTACCTTCACTGTGCGTACCATTATGTGAATACCTGGCATGATACCACACCCAGTCATATTATCCTGACACTAGGCCAACCCGTCATGGATCTACCCTTATTACAGAGAAAAAAGCTCATGATAACATACCCCCTCCTGAAGACTTCTCAGCATTACCGATCAGGTGGGTGATGAACTCATTCAGACTCTCTTGCAGATCCTGGTATGTCATAAAATAATCTTAAAATTGTAACTGCTACAAGATATTCAAATTTCTTTATGAATGAATACAGTCAGATATTAACAAACAAAATACTTTGAGCTATGGAAACAGACCTTTATTTATATACATTCTTATATTAATATTATATTATTTGTTGGGTTTATTGTACCACCAACAGTATTTCAGTTATCTGGAGTTATCTGGTGTCCACTTGAAGCAGATATAGCGCTACCTTCAATGTGTATACCATGCCGTAAACACATGTCATGATACCACACTCAGTCAAATTATCCTGATGGGCCAACCAGTTGTGGAACTACCCTTGTATTTGCTTGAGCATTAACAAGGTAGCTATACCACTACCATTTTTTGTGACTTTGGTATGTCGCAGCCCGGGATCAAACCCAGGGCCTTCCAGTTCCTGAAGGCGACACTCTACAGATTGCGCTACCAGTCATAAACCAGACAACGTAAATAATGGAACATAATATATTACACTCTTCCTGGGATAGTAGAGCTAGAATTACATGGCCAAATACTAGCAATTCAAATTTACATTAACTTAATAATGACCAGTAGACTGTTGAAAAAAATGTTACTGTTTAAGACAATGTTATCACATTAAAGAAGCTATACAAATTTACATATGATACAATAAGTTGTAGGTAAACACATTAATTTCCATAAGTTGCATAGAAACACAAAACACACAATATATGACATACAGTGCTCCCTCTCTTAAACAACATCGAGCAGAAGGAGAGTAATTGGTTGCTTAAGAGGGGCTGTTGCTCTAGAGAGGTAACCCCTATATATGCTTAAGTATTTTTGTATCAGAAATATTCAGGGTTTTAAAACTAGTCTTCTGCCATTTTCTTTTATAATAGTTTTATTACTTTTTAACTTTAATTTTATTAAAATTAAAAAAGTAAATACTTTTTAAAGTTTTTAATAACTATTTAGTTCAGTTTAGTTCAACTTTTTAATTAAGTCGATTTTTAGACTTTGGTACTGTCTCTTTACATATTGTTATGATGTTCACAGCCAGCAACAAGACAAAACACATTCACATTTTAATATGTTTAATCAAACTATAGCAATATTTAGAAAACATGCGATCGGTATTTATAAGAAAACTCGCCATTACTGATGTTCTCACTGATGACAAATTCATGCCAGTAGTCAGTTGTTTCAGAATAACCCTACCTACCAATCAACGATGGGTGCAATTCTTTACTCATTCTTTACTTGATTGGTTTGCCTTCCTAAATTGACCAACATTGACGTAAAAGCACAAGAGAAGAGTGTGAAAACAATGTTGGTTTGAAGCTTTTATACTGTGTGGTTCCCGTCGATATGCGAATATGCGTATACGCGGGAACCAGTAACGAAGAGCTGTTGTGTCTCATTTTCAAAATTTTCGATTTCAGTCGGCATAACGGAAGATGCCGAGAAAACGAAAACTGGCGAGACAAATCAGGGGCCGCTCAAGGGAGGGAATTCAAATGACACAGACGTATAAATTAGTGTTGGTAGCTGTTTTAGATAGTTGTAGTTATTGACAATGGGAAAAATACAACAGGAAAACGTCAGGTGGTAAATTAAACTGACGTCTAAAAGAGGTATTCGTCTAAAGAAGGTGACGTTTGGGGAGGGAGCACTGTATTTTATTTCTTGCATTAGGAACACTATCCTTATATATGACATGTTGTAAATGTTAGAATGTGACAAAAGTGTTAACACATAACTGAATCTCCACCGATATTAATGAACCTACCATATATTCCTCCTGTGTAAGTAATGCTAGCACCTTTGGTTCACAGGCCACCAACAAGAAGTCAAGACCTTGGTTTGCCCATCTTAACAGAAAATGATCAAGCTTAAAATATAATATCCATTGAAATTAACAACAAAAACAAAGTAACTTTGGTTCCAAAATGCATTCCACAAGAGTGCTTTATTTATTGCTCCTGCTCAAAGTCACTGATAGAAGACTACATGAAACCTATTTAATATTGCACAACAGTTCTCTGTTTTCAATTTGAAACAAATATATTGATTATCTCCCTTGTATATTTTTTCCACTACTTTATATTATATATTATAATATTCACATTATTTATCTGTATATTTCTTACCATAATGCTTAAGTATTTTTACTTATTTGTCACTCTTTCCACGAGTATATGATACATCTTGCAGTCTACAGTGAATTCTTAAAGGTGGTATTCAACAGTTTGCCGACATCAAATTCATGTAACAATACCTTGCCACTGCTTTGGGGAATCTGGGCATAATTTCTGCATAAACGTATACTAAAGTATAAAGACAGTGTAAATAATTACTTATTTTGTTAGACAGTACAAATCACGTTAAAAACACTCTAAAAGTTCATCCATTCCAAATCTCTAAATTATAACACTGATCTCTGCTAAAAATAGATATCAAAGTCAGAGCAGACTCCCAGGATGACAGTATAACATAGCCTCAAAAATAAGTTGTCACATGGTTTTGTTAGATTAAAATAGCTATCTCTGCAGCATGGCTCAGATAGGAAATACCAGTTTGCAATGAGGAATGGGGGTTTATGTTTCACTGTTCATACTGATCTAGGGCATCAATGAGGAGCATTTTGAGGATCTTCTTATGTAATAATGCTTTATTTGGTTATTTGAGAAAAAATATTTTGGTCCAAACTGTCAATAGCCTTTAATAGCTTTAACTATAACTGTTATCCAATGGCTTATGAATTCATTGAAACACCCACTTCATCCTATTCATTTTTCATCTTAATGTTATGAAGGTAGGCGGTACACAGGTTCCCGTGTTAGTTAAGATGGTTTTGAAGTTTCATCAAAACTGATCAAAAA
Organism: Sinonovacula constricta; assembly: GCA_007844125.1. Classification (NCBI taxonomy): domain Eukaryota; kingdom Metazoa; phylum Mollusca; class Bivalvia; order Cardiida; family Solecurtidae; genus Sinonovacula; species Sinonovacula constricta. The sequence continues at coordinate 28,660,590 of CM017556.1, read as the reverse complement.
CAATAGAAACTGCACAGACGGACAGACAAATGGACTGATGGGCATACAGATGGACAGACTAATGGATGGACAGACAGACTGATTGTTGGACAAATAAATTGACACCCTGATTTCAGTATCCTTATCACCCACCACCCCAAAAAATTGTAGGAGTACAGTATACAAAGTGTATAAAATTGTAATATTTCAATAGGAATAATAGTCCACTAACCCCAAAAATAAAATAAAGTAATGGTGTAAATAAACAATTAAAAGGGAAATCAAGAACAAAACAAAAACTCACCTGGGTCTCATTCCACGCCCTCTTTCACACTTCTCCGAGACAAATTTCATCCAATCCTTGGCAAAGTAAAATAACCCCTTCCCCAGCTTGTGACGTGTTTCACCCGAAACCAGACGAGTCACCTCCTTCATATACTGGTGAAAAAAGATAGAAACACTATCAGTGATACGAATTGCAGGTCAAATGTTGTATTATTTAGCAACACTAACTTTTTGTTAACAGTTTATGGACATACCTAGGGCATTTTAAATCTGATAGAGCTATCATTCATTCAAAGTCAGGGTGCCTGTGGGGTAGTGGTAGAGTCGTAGATTTGTAAGTCCTCTGACTGCTTAGCCTCTCTACTTGGGATCGAGTCCCGTTTTGAGCAAAGGACTACTTGCGAGAAGGTCTTCCTGCTGACCTGTGGTGTGCTGGTGGTTCTACCCAGACATGTATCTGGGTTTTCCTCCACCAAAAGCTTGAAGTTGCTATAATGATCATAAATGGTCGCTGTAATATATTTCAAAAACAAACCAAAACATCATACAATGTCGATCCTAAACAAAAGCAGTGATAGCACAGGTTTGATAACTTGACACTAAAATAGCATAGGCCTTCGGACACACGTTCCAATAACACTTAAAAATATATATACTTTTTTATATGTATACCTTTTTCTGAGGAACATTTTAAGTTTGCAACCTATTCTAACAATCTTTGCCTCAGTTTAGACCACAAAGGGCAGGTAAAAAAAGTATTTGTTTATTTGTTTGTTTATTGGATTTATTGTCACACCAACAATATTTAAAAAATCTAGAGGCAGTGTCCACTTGAAGCAGATTTAGTGCTGTCTTCATTGTGTATAGCATGCCGCGAACACCTGGCATGATTCCACGCCCAGTCACAACCTCCTGAAACTGAGCCAACCAGTCATGGAACTATCATTATATTTGCTTGAGCGTTAGCAAGGGAGCCACTACAACTTTTAATGACTGGTATGTCGCAATCTGGGATCAAACCTGGGGCCTCCTATAACTGAAGCTCCAAGGTCAAGTTACATTAAGTTAAAAGATGAAAGTAAGAAATTCTGAAAGAATTAAACAGTAAATAAGGGGCTGGGTTCTGCTAGGGTACTCTTTGATTACATAACGGCCCAAGTCAGTCATTGATAACAATCATTGATAGAAGTTAACTAATCCACTCACGTCAAAGCCAAAGTTATAAGCCTGGAGCATGGTCTCACGGTACAGTTTAAGGATGTGTTTCTTCTCACTTTCCTCCATATCCACCTCGCAGTTCCAGTGTTCCTCCACCTGGCGGATCACTGTAGCAACCTTGTCTCGCAGAATAATGGCTGCCTCCTAAAAAATGACAAGAAAAAAAGGGTAAATGCATTTTTATTGTTTTCCTGTTTTCCTTAATATACTTCACAGATAATGAAAATCTTAAAGATGATGTTCATCCAGTTGTCTGCTTCACTGGTGTTTGGCAGACTAAAAGCATAATGATATTGATGTAAAATATATATGGAACAAAATATAGCATTTGGGACTGTGTAATGCAGGAAAAAATATACTGAAATATGCTGTTTTTTTAACGCGTTTACTTGAGGCAGACATGGCAAATAATATCAAGAATCAAGGATTAAAGTGATTACCATTACCACTGAACTTTTAAGAGCTAACTCCCTGATATATTTGTTATGTTTATGTTTATAGTGCTGCCTTCTCTGTGTATAGCATACCATGTACACCTAGCATGATACCACAACCAGTCACATTATCCTGACACCGGGCCAACCAGTCGTAGAACTACCTTTATATCTGCTTGAGCATTAGCAAGGGAGCTATAGCAGTACCGTTTTTAACCACTTTGGTAGGTTACAGCCTGGGATTGATCATGAGGCCTCTCGTACCTGGAGCCAATGCTCTACTGATTGGGCTACCAGGTCCGGTGATATATTTGTTAGGTATTTATTTTATACACAGGACAAACACAGCAATGACCCGCTGGCCCATACCTTCAGCTCTACGAGAGACTCAGCAATGAGTTGATGACACGAGGTCTGATCATTGACCAGTTCTAAGGTGCTTCCCATCAAGACCTCAAACTCCTTCCTCTGATTCATCAGATGGGATGAGTGGATCACAACAAGTAACAGGGAGTCCACCTGGCAACACATTGCAGATAAAGGTATGTCATTTTTTATATTTTAATTCATTTATAAACCTTAAAAAAAAATTGTGAATAAAAAAATGCATGGAAAAATACAAACACTTTCTACATTGAGTACATGATAAAGAGGTCATCAACTAAATAGAAATGACATTAATATGATTGTATGGGAAATAATTATACTGTTATGCAATAGTGTTTCCTGTAAATTGTATTCAAATGGCATACAAACAAAACTTAACAATATCAATGAATAAATTAACAATGTATACACATGTGTAAGGAAAAAAACAATTAAACTAATTGAAAAACAAATCAAAAGAATAATAAATGCCAGATGTGATCACCAATATGATTATGACTTAGTTAAGTTAAGGCTTGGGGAAAAATAAAAATTTAATAAGCTCATAAATTACTGTCAGCACCCTGGCTTTCAGATTTAAAATCTGCCCCAAAACACTGCACAAAATCTATAGCATTTTACAGTAGTGCTATATTAACAGATAGCTGATAGGAAGATAAGTGGGTTCACAGAAAGACATAACAAAGAATGTTCTGTGAGATAAAGATAATGATGAAGAGAGATTATCACCTGTATCTGTGAGAGAGCTATGGCTGTTTCTGCTGTGGGCTCCACCTGTATACTGGAGCCCTCCCAGAGTGGACACTCAGTACTGCCATCCATCCCTCCTCCACACCTCACCATCAACAGGTACCCCTCATCCTTGTGTGTCACGTCTGAGTTACGTGTGATGTCCTCACGTCCACATGTGACGTTCAACAGCTGGATAATCTGACTCCGCTGCTCAGCAATACGCTGAGGAATGAACATGAGGTAGCCCGCACTTAAAGGTGCCATTACCTAGATGTGGAGAATATGAAATATTCATGTAGCACAATGTTCAACACTTTTATTTTTTGACAGAGTCCAGTGCCTTTTGTTAATGTTTGTTTTGAAAGGGAAGGGGGTATACTTTTTGCAGTGCTTAATAATAATATCTCTTAATCATTTGCAACACTAAGTTCCTGCAGAGATAATTTTAAAACCTTTAGAAAACCTTATATTGCATATATTTATAAGTATTCAATTGATAATGTTGACAACATCATCCTTATAAAGTTTGTGTGGGTGTCAGTGGTCTAGTGGTTAAGAGGTTGGACTCCGGTTCAGAGGGTCCTGGGTTCGAACCTCGAAACTGACCACATGATGTTAGTCCTTGAGCAAGGCTGTTTACTGCACATTGCTCCAGGTATGCAGTACTTAAGAATTGGTTCTACAAAGGAAGGAAGTGAACAGTCAAGAGGGATATATAATATATAATATAAGTTGAAAGAACTTGTTTCCCAATCGACTATAAATAAATAGGTTTGAAAAATAAAGTTTAAGTTAAAATTTAATTTATTTCTCTACAGTTGAATGAGAAGCAAATTTATGTAAGTATATCCTTCTTCTTTATCCATTTTCTGGTGACAAAATATGCATGATCAATTAACCTTTTTTGAAATGGTCTTATCAGATGGGATTATAATATTACCACATTATTCAATTACCATTTTGTTTACTTTTGGATAATATGTGAAATAATAATTCATAATAAACAAGCTATATACAAACTTAATAAAAACAATTGACAAATGCTGTACAAATTTCTCTTTCATCATACATTTTACTTATTATTAAAACTAAATTAATAATAATAATGATTACATTTATAACAATAATAATAATTATCATTATAATAATAATATCTTTGTGACCAGTATCTTATCATAATCCTTTTAATTATTGCTTTTGTAATAAAACAATACATTCTATACAGGCCTTTTATACTGCTTATGAGGAATGTCTTTGTTTAAGTAAAAAAGATTGTGTCATTTAATAACCAATATATTTAAGACAATTAGGTTTATGCAGATATGCTAAGTTTCTCTAATCTAGATGTTAAACATATTGTGTAAGTTTAAATGTGAGTTCTCCATGGCAGTATGAGGCATATGTTTACTCTAAAATGTTTAGTCAACAATAGCTCCAGGTTGATTTACTAATGACAATTAATTTAATTAATTTTTTATTATCATTAAGTCATTGCCATAAGCTTAAAACAAAGTGTTAAAATCTTGCATTCAAAGTTCACAAGTCAAGTCCGACAAGGTAATGTCCCCATTAGCAGGGATGAGAAAGGGTGTGTATTTGATGACTGGTTTTGAAATAAGTGACCTGGGTAGTGACATGGTCCTCTTTCTGAGGTTCTACTACTTCTGGGGTGAAATATAAAAAAAAAAATTCTGAAAAATTGTGTCCCTTTGCAGTGTGTCCCACTTAGTTAGGTGGTCCTACAGTGAGGTTTTACTCTATCAATATTCAGCTATTTGACAATGTATCGTTGCTGAAGCTTAAACTCACATTGATGTGTCCTGAATCTTTGAGCTTCTGCAGAAATTCTACCATGGTAACGGCAATGTTAAAATCTGCAGCTATCTCCAAGTCCTGGAAAAAAATAAAAAGAAATAAACAGATGGCAACTAAATATCACCCTCCATGGTAGCATGCCCAGATCTTAAAAGTTGAAGTATCCAGCTTGCTGCAAATTCTTTTTTAATGTTCAGAGTTATTAAATAAAAAAAACTATTTATTAAAAAAAAGACTATCTTGTCTGTTTGTTATTGTGGGGATCTTAAAAATTGAAGACTATTGGTGAACAGAACCTTTAAGACCAACCAGAATTATACAGCCATAAATATGAACAAATAACAGAGCCACAAATATCAACTTAACTATATTGCCACAAATATATAAATCTAATTACAGAGATACTAATATCAACTAATAACAGAGCCACAAGTAAATAAACTTAATGACAAAGATACAAATATCAACTAAACTACAGAGCCACAAATATATCAACTTAATTACAGTAAAAACAAATATCAACTTATGACTGAGCTACAAATATCAACATAACTACAGTGCCACAAATATATAAACTTAATGACACACACTAAACTACAGTGCCACAAATATATAAACTTAATGGCAGAGAAACAACAGAAGCACAAATATATAAACTTGACAGAGATACAAATATCAACTAATAATAGAGCCATAAATATCAACTAATTGACAGAGATACAAATATCAACTAATAATAGAGCCATAAATATCAACTAATTGACAGATACAAATATCAACTAATAATAGAGCCATAAATATCAACTAATTGACAGAGATACAAATATCAACTAATAATAGAGCTATAAATATCAACTAAACTACAGAGAAACAAATATATAAATTAAAAAGAGATACAAATATCAACTTAATTACAGAGTAAAAATGAATACTGAATTAACTTAAATGCCACAAATACATACTAAAATACAGAGCCAGAACAAAAATGGATGAAGAGCCACAAATAACAACTACATGACATAGTTATATATTAACTAATTAACATGGGCCCCCATGGCCAAGCGTTAAGAGTACTCAGCCCCTAACTGCATGGTTTTTGAGTGCTGGTCAGGGCAAGAACTTTCATGTGGAGAGGTTTACCAGCTAACCTGCAGTGCATCGTTGGTTCTACTAAGATTTAAGTTCTGGGCTCTTCCTCCACCAATAACTAGCTGAACTTCACCAATAGGACCATATCTGTGTTGGGGTGATGTACAAAAATTAACCAACAAAACGAACAAAAACTAAATTACAATGACACTAAATGCTGATATATGCCAGTGCCACCAATATAAACTTTATTATGGAGCCACCAATATCAATTTTAAAAAAAGAGCCATAAATACGAAATAAAATTACAAACTTACCTTTCTCAACAGCTTGGCAAAGCCAAGTGCCTTTGAAGCCCGCTCCCTAGCTTCATGAAAAAGATTCTTAAAATTCCTGCAAGTTTTCTGGAATGATTTTCTACAATAGAAATAATTCCATAATCAAATGTAGTAAAATGTTTACTGTTGCTCGAAGCTGACTTCACCTTAGGTTATTTAATAAAATAATTTAAACATAAATATAGGTCAATTATAAATTCTATCTGTTACAACTTTAAATAATCTACTGCTAATAAATACTATGTACACATGTTACGATACTGGGCCAACCTATCATGGAACTACCCTCATTTTTGCTTATGCGCTAGCAATAAAATTATACCACTACTATTTTACAGACTTTGGTATATTGCAGCTCTGGGTTCGAAGCCCGGGCCTCCTGTGCCTGGAGCTTATGCTCTACCAATTACACTACCAGGTCCGATTAATAAGTGACTTACTTCGTTCAATACCTGATTGAATTTCAATATACCATACACATGAAAATCATGAACTACAATATTGAGAGAATACCATAGTAAACTGTAAATGAAAAACATCTGCTAATGTTTTGTGTATTCTGATTGCAGGTCACGGAGATGGTCAAACTACTTACTTCAGAGAATCAGATGATTTGGATCGTCGTTTCTCTGTATCGGACTCCCTCTCTTCCTCAGAGTCCCCCTCCCCTTCCTCAGACCCAGATATATCATTAGTGGTCCAGTCAAACAGATTTGTTGTACACTCGTCTACACCTGACTCTAAGAAGTCAGAGATGGAATGTAACAAACTAATGGCCATGCGACTGGAAAATAGACATAATAAACACCAATAAAATTCTGTTACTTCAATTGAAATGTTTTATCCTGTAGTTTTTAATTTAACTCACATTCCTCTAACCACATATAAATCTGGCTTAGACAAATAGCTTAGTGATCAGGACTGTAACGTCTTTTTAAAAATACCTCTGCATAAAACAGATAGCAAACAATTAAGACTTAAATATTATCATATAGCATGATATGGAGAAAAGTTAAGATACTGATCATTGTAATCACTAACAATTTTATGTCCAGTCTCTAACATTTTTACGGTCCGTTATGAATGATTTCCAGTAGTACTCATCAGTTACTGCTGCATGGTCAACACGTTACTAGCTACAGTTTACTAGTTGGAGTACTATTTTTGGGTGTAAACATACTTATTAACTACACATACTGCCAGAGACTTGGATATACACTGTCTAAACTTTGTTATACTCATCATACCAGCAGTTATATGGAACAAATATTTATAATTTCTTAAAATTTATTAATGAATCTCAAGGAAAAAATCAATAATCAATTGAATGCTATTTTTTTAGTTGCTGTACTTTTAGTTAAAAATCTATTTTAATTCTCAGCCTGCTAAACATGAAATAATGACTCAGGGAAATGATGCATATCCAGACCTGCTAACCATATCCCCTAGCAGGGTGTTGTCGGATCAGGACCTACTCTATGAGTTACAATGATTCCAGCTTACATATCCCCTAGCAGGGAGTTGTCGGATCAGGACCTACACTATGAGTTACAATGATTCCAGCTTACATATCCCCTAGCAGGGAGTTGTCAGATCAGGCCTACACTATGAGTTACAATGATTCCAGCTTACATATCCCCTAGCAGGGAGTTGTCGGATCAGAACCTACACTATGAGTTACAATGATTCCAGCTTATATATCCCCTAGCAGGGAGTTGTCAGATCAGGACCTACACTATGAGTTACAATGATTCCAGCTTATATATCCCCTAGCAGGGAGTTGTCGGATCAGAACCTACACAATGAGTTACAATGATTCCAGCTTATATATCCCCTAGCAGGGAGTTGTCGGATCAGGACCTACACTATGAGTTACAATGATTCCAGCTTATATATCCCCTAGCAGGGAGTTGTCAGATCAGGACCTACACTATGAGTTACAATGATTCCAGCTTACATATCCCCTAGCAGGGAGTTGTCAGATCAGGACCTACACTATGAGTTACAATGATTCCAGCTTACATATTCCCTAGCAGGGAGTTGTCAGATCAGGACCTACACTATGAGTTACAATGATTCCAGCTTACATATCCCCTAGCAGGGAGTTGTCAGATCAGGACCTACACTATGAGTTACAATGATTCCAGCTTACATATTCCCTAGCAGGGAGTTGTCAGATCAGGACCTACACTATGAGTTACAATGATTCCAGCTTACATATCCCCTAGCAGGGAGTTGTCAGATCAGGACCTACACTAAGAGTTACAATGATTCCAGCTTACATATCCCCTAGCAGGGAGTTGTCGGATCAGGACCTACACTAAGAGTTACAATGATTCCAGCTTACATATCCCCTAGCAGGGAGTTGTCGGATCAGGACCTACACTATGAGTTACAATGATTCCAGCTTACATATCCCCTAGCAGGGAGTTGTCGGATCAGGACCTACACTACGAGTTACAATGATTCCAGCTTACATATCCCCTAGCAGGGAGTTGTCAGATCAGGACCTACACTATGAGTTACAATGATTCCAGCTTACATATCCCCTAGCAGGGTGTTGTCGGATCAGAACCTACACTATGAGTTACAATGATTCCAGCTTACATATCCCCTAGCAGGGAGTTGTCAGATCAGGACCTACACTATGAGTTACAATGATTCCAGCTTACATATCCCCTAGCAGGGAGTTGTCGGATCAGGACCTACACTATGAGTTACAATGATTCCAGCTTACATATCCCCTAGCAGAGAGTTGTCGGATCAGAACCTACACTATGAGTTACAATGATTCCAGCTTACATATCCCCTAGCAGGGAGTTGTCAGATCAGGACCTACACTATGAGTTACAATGATTCCAGCTTACATATCCCCTAGCAGGGTGTTGTCGGATCAGAACCTACACTATGAGTTACAATGATTCCAGCTTACATATTCCCTAGCAGGGAGTTGTCGGATCAGGACCTACACTATGAGTTACAATGATTCCAGCTTACATATCCCCTAGCAGGGAGTTGTCGGATCAGGACCTACACTATGAGTTACAATGATTCCAGCATACATATCCCCTAGCAGGGAGTTGTCAGATCAGGACCTACACTATGAGTTACAATGATTCCAGCTTACATATCCCCTAGCAGGGAGTTGTCGGATCAGAACCTTCACTATGAGTTACAATGATTCCAGCTTACATATTCCCTAGCAGGGAGTTGTCAGATCAGGACCTACACTATGAGTTACAATGATTCCAGCTTACATATCCCCTAGCAGGGAGTTGTCAGATCAGGACCTACACTATGAGTTACAATGATTCCAGCTTACATATCCCCTAGCAGGGAGTTGTCAGATCAGGACCTACACTATGAGTTACAATGATTCCAGCTTACATATCCCCTAGCAGGGAGTTGTCAGATCAGGACCTACACTACGAGTTACAATGATTCCAGCTTACATATCCCCTAGCAGGGTGTTGTCGGATCAGAACCTACACTATGAGTTACAATGATTCCAGCTTACATATCCCCTAGCAGGGAGTTGTCAGATCAGGACCTACACTATGAGTTACAATGATTCCAGCTTACATATCCCCTAGCAGGGAGTTGTCAGATCAGGACCTACACTATGAGTTACAATGATTCCAGCTTACATATCCCCTAGCAGGGAGTTGTCAGATCAGGACCTACACTATGAGTTACAATGATTCCAGCTTACATATCCCCTAGCAGGGAGTTGTCGGATCAGGACCTACACAATGAGTTACAATGATTCCAGCTTATATATCCCCTAGCAGGGAGTTGTCAGATCAGGACCTACACTATTTGTTACAATGATTCCAGCTTACATATCCCCTAGCAGGGAGTTGTCGGATCAGGACCTACACTATGAGTTACAATGATTCCAGCTTACATATCCCCTAGCAGGGAGTTGTCAGATCAGAACCTACACTATGAGTTACAATGATTCCAGCTTACATATCCCCTAGCAGGGAGTTGTCGGATCAGGACCTACACTATTTGTTACAATGATTCCAGCTTACATATCCCCTGGCAGGGAGTTGACGGATCAGGACCTATACTACGAGTTACAATGATTCCAGCTTACATATCCCCTAGCAGGGAGTTGTCGGATCAGGACCTACACTATGAGTTACAATGATTCCAGCTTACATATTCCCTAGCAAGGAGATGTCTGATCAGAATCTACACTAGCATTTAGAGATATCATTTAAGTTAATATAAATTTAAGTATTTATATGAAGAAAGATGACTTGGTCTAGATTAAATTAAATTATATATGTTTTGTTGTTCATCAAGTCGTAACACTTTGAAACATTTTGATAATGTTTTGCTTCTGAGCTCTTGTCAATTGGTCATTTCATATTTTGAATTAACACAGAACAGACAACAGAAATTTTAGTTGAAGTGGATCCTTTAACAACAATTATTAATGTGTAATAGGAAGATTGACTTTGGACTGAATAACCTAATAAAAAAAGTAGTTCAGCAACAATATCAAAATAATGGACAGCTTCATATAAAGCAGCTCCCTATCCTTTACAATGTTTTAGTAACATGTACAAGCTGTTTGAAATGACTTGATGCTGGCTAATGGTATTTTTCTATTTGTTTATGTTGTTTTCATAATAACATAAACTTTGCAAAGAACTTTTGTTTATTGGGTTTATCGTCCCAACAGTATTTCAGTTATCTGGAGATGGTGTCCACTTGAAGCAGATATAGTGCTGCCTTCACTGTGTAGAGCATGCACTGAACACCTGGCATGATATCACACACAGTTACATTCTCCTCACACTGGACCAACCAAAATACCCTTATATTTGCTTGAGCTTTAGCAATGGAGCTATACCACTACCATTTTTAACGACTTTGGTTTGTCACTGTCCGTGATCGAACCCGGGCCTCCCGTACCTGGAACCACACTGTACCGATTGCACTTTCAGGTTTGGCCAAAGCACTTCTGAGATTTCTAGATGAACTTAAGCATGATACCTTGACCTAAGTCAATGGTCCACATAGGGATGACAAAGTTTGTATAAAAATGAAATTTAGCTAATGTAAATTTCAAATAATATAATGCTAACAATTTTCTCACCTGAATCGTTTTCCAGCCTCTGCCTCCCCTCCTATAATATGTGGACAGATCTTCTTTGTAAAGCTCCATTCTTCCTCTAGGGGATTCTTGAGGCTTCTGGAAGCTTCTGGCAGATTCTGTAAATGATACAGCCAGTTCTGCAGGTACTGTAGATACATCTGTAACAAAATACATCAAATATGTATGTTCTCATGAATGTCTTATTCTTTAAACATACAATTTTGAATAGACAATTGTGCATCCTTTCCGAAACTCCAACTCAAGCACCTATTACAATTAAGCTGACTTGTTTTACTGACGTAGCTACCTAAACTGTTTACACATTCTCTGTATATAAAACAGCAACATACCCCCTGGCAAGTTTCAACCTCCACAAATTTTTATAATCATAAAACTGCTCTACCAGCAACTCACATGAACTTTTACTGGTAATGTCGGTCATTTGAAGTTAGTGCAACTGTAACCCAGGGAGATTATGTGCAGCCACTTTGATTTACCAGGCACCCTTAGGTATCAACAGAATGATCTTACAAGGCAGCTAATGAATTCTTGTGCTATCACCCCCACTTCACATAATGACATCTGATTACATACATGTGTTTAACCTTTTACCATTATGTATATTTATCTGAAATCTTTACCCAATAAACATGCCACTAAATATCAATTCAGATTGTGTAAGACTTGGTTCAATCAATCAATAAATCATTTCAATAAACAAATATATAAAATTAAACTTACATAAATAAAAAACAGGTCTGGTAAATTTCTGCAAGATTTACCCACTCAAAACAATCTGTATATAAGTTACTTTTGCCACATGTTGATTGGAAAAAAAACAACACATTTTCTATTTAAATTAAGTGCATAAAATGTATCCTTACCTTAAACATGTTGGACATATCATTGTCAAAGAGCTCGAGGTCCAGGGGTGATTCTTCTGACTTGGCCTCCTCATCATCAAGTACCGCCTGTACCATACACTGATAGTCTTGCTTACCAGTACAGCTTTAGCTAGCACATCCTTACATTCAATGATCAGCTGAAAGTATACATGACACAACAGATGAACACAGAAGATAATCGGCTAGACATACTGAACCAACTTATATTATGCTTACTTCAATCTTTTGCTCCATCTTGGCTGGTTACCTATCATAAATTCACAAAGATATGAACTACAAGTATCCTATTGAATAATAGCATCTACTTTAGCATATGATTTACACTGTTCCCTCCAAACATGACTAAAAAGATAACACTTACCTGTCTAATACTAAGAAATGATGGCTCTCCTATAGGGTTCTCAAGTTGTTCGAGGCGTATTTTCATCGCCTCGTGAATCACCTCTAGAATGACACCCTGTAGAAAGATGTAAGTGGGTCGATACGAGGGCAGACCAATGGCCAGGAAATTCCTCCCTCCATGCATGGAGATCAGCAGGATGGTGGTTCTCGATCGGGATGTCGCTCAGACGATCATTGTTTTTGTCCAAGAGGTTGAGTGTCGGACTATGATGGAGATCCTCCCCACCAGACTGTAGTATGAGGAAATAATAATGATAACTGTTTGACTAGCACATAACTTGCTTTGTCAACAATAAGCTATCATTGAAGATGAATACCCCTAGATACTCCTTTTCTACAGTATTCTAAAACCATGTCAGAAAAAGTCCTTGCACTCCACTCCTAAACTAACTATTAACAGCCAAGTGGTTTGCAAAAAATATTGCAGACAAAAAAGTTCAATAAATATAACAAGGGCCATGATTTAGTCCAATTTAAGCCGATTGTGACTTGCGCAACTCGCATTTGTACTTACAAGTATTGTAAAGTTAAATGAAAATCTCGCCAATGGTAGACCAGATATAGTGCAGATAAAATATAGTCAATGAACAAAAGGCCATAAGTCAGTTAAAATCAAGCCATTCATTATGTGCCAACATTATGCACAACCAAGCTTGGTACTAACTAGTTTGTTTGCTTGTTGGGTTTATTGTCCCACCAACATTATTTCAGTTATCTGGAGACTGTGTCCACTTGAAGCAGATATAGTGCTACCTTCACTGTGTATAGCATGCCATGAATACCTGGCATGATACCACACCCAGTCACATTATCCTGACACTGACCAACCAGACGTGGAACTACCCTTATATTTGCTTGAGCAGTTGGCAAGGGAGCAATACCATTTTGAATAACTTTGGTATGTTGCAGCCCGGGATCAAACCCCGGACTTCCTGTACCTGTAACCGATGCTCTACCAATTGGGCTACCAGGTCCGGTGCTAACTAGTTTTGTACAGTGAATTAAAAGTCCTGCTTATGGTAGCCAAGAAATAGCGAGGATAAATCTCATCATGGAAAAGATAACTGTTGTTTGGTTAAATAATTTGATTAAATAACTTCAGATTTCATTATCATCTCCAACATCATAATCTGCCCTCATATTCATCTATAAATAACATGATAAAAAATGAAAATGTAATGATTAATCTTCTCAAAATGTAGCCTATCCAATGATAATAACATCAGTGACATTTTCTACGCCTGCCCTACCTGATTGTGGCTATCGAGCAGCTCTGGGTTGATCTGCTCCAGTGAGGCTCGGGCCCGTCTCAGTGACCGGTAAAGGATGTCTCGCAGTCGCACCAACATCTTACTCAACCCCATCTTTTTCAGGCCCTTGTCCACATATGTTCTATAAACCGACCTGCAAATACAAAAAATATTATTTATTAGTTCTTTTTCTTTCTAATGAAATTTGCTATAAAATTTTACAATAAAATTTTGCATGCAGAATCAGCCCTTTGAAATAAAAATGAAACAAAAATCATCACCAAACAAACTCCTATGCCAGGGATAGAGCCAGGGGTTGGAGGATGGGGGAGATGGGGGGATGCATCCCCCCTCACCAACCAGGTAAAAGAGTTTAGTTGTGAAAACACATACATGTAAGCTTATAAGATGGGCATTTTTCCTCAAAATTTCATGGGGCTCATTTTATAGGCGGGGGTCTAGTAACATGGCAAGAAGTTTTCACATTGTTTTGGGGCAAAAACATAATGCATAAACTTGAAAGTGGTTATGCAATGACCCAACGTGCCGTCATTATCGATCGCTGATAATTTACCTTTATTGGCCTTTGAACTTTGTCGGTCTTTGATTAACTATATCACATACATTTTCCTTTGTTCTGCATGAAAAACAGCTTTTTATCTGTTAGTAAACAGTGAAACAAACTTTCAACTTCAGTCTGCCAGATACACCAAGCTTTAATTTACTTGTGTTTCTGTGTACAGTTGCCTCATCACACAGGTCAAGATGACTGACTCTGAGATAAGCTGTTGTCGAGGTGATATCGATTGAAGCAGTTTGACAGTAAGGGTGTCAACAATGCTTTTTCTAAGCAGCTGCCGATTACATTTCTCCACGAATTTATTGATTGGCAGCATGTACACAGGGACAGTGCACTGTTCACTGATATAATGTGCATTGTCAAGCCAGACTTGGAGACGTAGGGCAAAGATATTAATGACATGCCACCACACGTTACAGGATGTTTGTGCAGCTTAGACAAGATACATACCGCAACATGTGAAAATTACAGTCAATGTTTACCAATTTACCCTTTTTTTGGGACAATGACTGTTCATTTTTTATCGCCTCATCTTAAAACAGGGTCGAAGAAGAAACTGTCAATTTCCCAGGTGTTTATTGACGGATAATAAGCCGTATTTTATGCAGAACAGAGTGAAATATATGTCAGACAGCAGAGCTTTTTTTCGCCTATTTTGGGAATATGACCCATACCCCTGGAATTGGGAATTTTCGTGTTGTTTTGCCAGAAATTGGGAATTTTTTACACCTTTGGGGAATAAAAAGCTGTACTGTTATATGTTGTTTTTTATCATGTTTGCCACATATATTTAATATTATCAATAAACAACTGATGCCTGATTAGCTATATTTAATATTATCAATAAACAACTGATGCCTGATTAGCTATATTTAATATTATCAATAAACAACTGATGCCTGATTAGCTAGCCTAACTAGCAATAAATTTTATTAAATGACTGCTATAGTACAACCATGTATATATATATATATTTTTTTTTTTATTGGGAATTTTTCTTCTCTGATTGGGAAAAAAGTATATGTTTTGCCATTGGGAACATGACCGAATATCGGCTATAAAATCGGCCGAAAAAAAGCCCTGGACAGTTAATCATTGACCGACAGAATTCAAAGTTCAATTAAGGTAAGTTATTGGTGATAGATGATGACGGTATGTTGGGTCATTGCATAACCGCTTGCAAGTTTATGTAATTTGTTTTCACCCTAAAACAATGTGAAAACTTTTTGCCAGTCACTAGACCCCGCCTTTAATACGAGCCCCACACTTTGAACATGAAATTTCGAGGAAAAATCCTAGTCTTAAAAGTGAGAAAATTCGATTCTTCGAACAGAAACATACCAAATTGCAAATTTTTGTGTGAAAGATTAACTGATAACATTCACAATCTATCACATCTCACTTACAGATTGCTGTCTAATGCCTTAAGTGCGATCATCGTAACATACTGAAGGGTTGGTATGCAATTGTTTTCACCATTAAATATTATCGCCCATTTACTTCTCTCCTTCTTTTAAGATTTGGGTTGAAGATTTCCATTCGCATTCTGTGACTACATGTACCACAGGACGTTCGGTTGACCCTAACTCCCGGGTTTTGATGCACGAAAATTTGGAAATACCCCTAACTCAGAAACTGAGGCACATCAATAAAGCGGTGGGGGTCATTTGAACCCATGACAATTTCTACCTGTGCGCCGGTCAAAATCGCATACAGCTTCATAAAAAGCGAGAAAAGACAACAATGGACGGAGCCTGCATAATTAAGAAGAAACAGGGCCTCTAATTCTGCCAATCGACGTGTTTGCTTTTATGGCGGCTAATTTCAATATGTCGTTTTGACAGAGGTGTAGAAAAGTAATAAATCTTAATTGATCTCTTTACTTGTAAAACATGTCTGCAGCATCCTGATGCATCGGTAGCAATTTAGGACGACTGTAGGCATTGTATAATTACTTGATTGGGCCACCTAAATGTGTGATTACTGAAAAGATGAAAAGCGCAGTGCGTCTGAGAATGATGTAATTTGACAGCAATTTAGAACTATGCACACTAAATTGGCAAATCGATTGATCGTATCTATGAAAGAAGTACTTGTTACCTGAATGGTGGAAATTATGGCTAAAAAATGCTTGTATGACATTTTCATATTTCAGAATTAGTTTTGGGCACAGACTACAGTTTGACACAGTACATTTTGTACTGAAAACCAGGTTCTTGTTGTCTTGCCTGATGATGCCTTTAGATATATTTACTTAGGAAATAATACTTGTTATATTCATTATTGGGTAACAGAGAATAGTAACAAATAGTAAAACAAAATTAACACTGCTTTAACAGCACATTTGCGCTTTATGATGTGATACATGACACACAGAAATGACCCTCGGAAATTTGAATCTGACCCCTGAAAATTTTGATTGAGGAATCAATGAACCTTGAAGTTCAGAGTCTACAAAATGCCCTGTACCAATGGCCCAATTGTATTTAGTAATTACTCGCAATTTCCAGCGTTTTTTTTGTAAAAAAAATTATTACCCAGAATGAATTTATCCAGAAGGCACTGCCCCTGCTATGTTCCATGTTCTTTATATGACTCTTTTTTTAATTAACTCCAGCAAGATCCTTGTCATTCATTTATTAGAAGGGGTTCATTTTAATCAAGGAACTTGCTCTTTTGCTGCATCGCAGTGATGCAATTATGGCCAAATTGGAGACATCCAGAGATGATGCTAATTATTGGTGGAGGAAGACCCCAGACTGATGTCTGGGTAAAACCAATGGCGCACAGTAGGTTAGCTGGAAAACCTTTCCATATGTAAGTTCACAATCAAGGAACTACCCTCTGTAAGGGGTGACTTCTTACACGCGTAATAAATAGGCATCTCGACTAATGAATGTGTAAAGATTGACTGTGCTCTGTTTTGATTAGCTTTAGAGTTTATTAGGATAACACTAGAGTAATTCTGCCTCCAAATATTGTAAAGACAAGATATTTTTTATCAATCTTTTGCGACAAAATCAAAGCACACAAAAACTTCTAGTCGAATTAAATATACTTACATGCAGAGAAATAATACATACAAATAGGCAGATTTAAGCATTTCTGTGAACCTGGTGTCAGACAGAATGTCTATCAGTACATCTTTTTCTTGTTACTGCTAGCATGTTTATAAATTTCTAATACATATATATGTAGCCACCTTGGAGATAATAGTCAAGGATAAACTAACCTGACTTTTTCATCAATACTGGCCTCGCTGGATGCTCTTGACAAAGTTGTGCTCGAGAAATGGCTACGAAGCGGTGTTGATGAATCAGGAGGACTACCCAAGTAATTTGGACTGTTACGTTTGGGACTGGTGTATGATGACCTGGCACCCCCATCACACAGAAAGCTCACTTTTCTGTCCCCACCAACACCACCACTTTGTTCTGTGATAGGAGATGCTGGGGAATCACTCCGTTGGGCACTGAAACCATCATAATTCTCACTGTATTCATCAACATCCTCATAGTCATCATTATCCCCCTCATCATCCTCATCTCCATCATCCGTGTTGTCATTTCCATCAACATCAGTGTTTGTTATCTCAGGTATGCTGTCTCTCTGTACAGAGTTTCTTGCACCATTAGGACTGGATTTAATTCTATCTGCACCACCAAAATCCACATAGGGCCAAGCATTACTTGGATGCACATTAAATATCTGGCCAAGCACATTTATCTTATGGCATAGGTCTTTGGTCACATTAAGCCACAAATTCAATGCTTCCACCCGCTGCACAAACTCTTTCTCACGATACAGTGGATACTCCTGAGCAAATGCATTTGACGTTGGAAACAACTGTTCACATTGGTCTAGAGATTCTAAAAGGGACTGAACTTGCTTTACAGCTTCTTGTTGTTGTGATATTATGTCACCATTTAGTGACATGGAATGGTAAGTCTTATGGATGTCAGCTGTGGAGTGCACTCGGCTCATACAGTGTCGCAACTGCAATTCCTCATCATCAGGAATTCCTTGATCACTGATATAACTACTGTCAGCCATTTGAGATGGAAACTGCACCAAGAAAGACTGAACTTGCTCCAAAACTCTTGGAATTTTTTGCCTCTCTTGGGCATGAATTTTGTCTTGATCAGCTGGTGAGATACCTCGCAACCATGCCTGAAGACCTACCCATATATACTTCATATACAATTTTTCATCTAAACTTTTCTGTCTCTGTGTGAAAAAGGCCCGATCTTTTTCCTGAGGCTCTTTTTGCTTTCTACCATGTGAACCCATATTAATAAGCACTGAGAAAGTTTTATAAAAGTTCATTCTTTCAGTATCACAGTCTAATTTGGAAACACATGGCTGACGTCTTTCCATCACTTTTTCTGCTTGAATTGGTGACAAAGGCACTGTTTTTGCTGCTGTCAGACCCAATGTTGAAAAGCGTCCTGACCCTTCCAATTTAACTACTGGCACTACTGGTGTTGTGATCTCCATAGGTGCAGTGTTACTATTCACAGCATTCCCTGCTCCAGAAGGGTCTTCAATCAACCGTTTTAAGTAGTGATCATGCTGACGAGCTTTTGTTAAGCTTTTCTGCTTTTCATCTCTATCCTTCCTCCTCTTTTCTTTGCTTTCTTTACTAATATCTCGTATATCCAGATCTGCATCAGAATCTGCATGAGAAAGTCCACTGAACAGTGCATTTGATTCTATATACCTCTCTTTTATAACTGGAACATTAAGACCTTTAGGTCTTTTTGGTCTAGTGGACACATTTTTCATTTCTTTAATTCCTTTAGGAGTCCCCCCAGATAATCGTTTCTCTCTTTTTAACCACCTTTGATTTACAGGTGGACTAAAAGCAGCCTCATTTGTGTTGATATAACTTTCAAGGTCACCATCAACAGAGTTGAGTTGATCACTGGGGCTTTCTGCATCATCCAGTTGATGTTCCCGAAGATAGGAGTCCTCATCAGCTTCATAATCCTGGGGAGACCTAAAATACAGAAATGCCGATATATAGAGATTGAAAATAAATAATGTACTACTTGTTTTTAATGTCATTGTCATGTTATTTTTGTATATACCTATTATCAAACTAAATTAATGTTGGTTAATGAAAGATAAAATACACACAATACAGTACCTTCTTTTAAATTAGCTTGAGTATGCTAAACAAGACAGGCTTAGCCAAATAGTGTAGATCCAGATCAGCAAGCTCTTGAGTTACCAATAATTTGTCTGGCTTATTAAGAAAATCAAGCATAAGGGCTAAG
Organism: Sinonovacula constricta; assembly: GCA_007844125.1. NCBI lineage: Eukaryota > Metazoa > Mollusca > Bivalvia > Cardiida > Solecurtidae > Sinonovacula > Sinonovacula constricta. Next base: position 28,640,784 of record CM017556.1, on the reverse strand, counting down.
GATGCATAAAATGTGTTTGCATTTGATGTCAGTTTTGACCTTTTCTAGTTTTGCTTGGCTGCTAAACTGTGTTACTAACTTATTTCTAGATAAATTTAAATGATGTCACTATCATCAATTGTTGAAACTTTTTTAATCTTTATTCTTGTTCTTTTTAAAATTTGAAACAAAAACTGCATCATTGAGAGAAAACATTATTAATTATACAGTATACTTGTTTGTGCTACAATACTTTGCAAAACTTCATACTGTCATCTGAATTTTGGTTAACACACCTGGAAACAGTTACCTGCATAACATGCCAATTATTTCCTCATTATAATGCATTAGAACAGATGGTGAACTGTTGACATATCTCACAAATAGGGGGGAAAACAATACAATTTATTGCTTAACATCCATAATTATATTTAACAAGCAATGCAACATTGTCCTGTCAGTATGCAATTGACAACTTCTATCTCTACTTGAACTAGTACTTGATGTATCAATTTTAAAGCACAAGAATATCGAGATCTATCTATGATAAAATAAACTGATTTACATTCTTTGTCATTTAACTAACCTATCTGCAACATTGGTAATTTGCATTGATGGTCTCGGCTGAAACTTACTATGACGCGATAAAATTGCCTTTGAAGAAATTCAAGCAACAGACAACAATCAAGCGTCTGACATCATAGAAAAATGCACTCTTCCCCACCCAGTGTCTACAAATTTGTTGCAGGATCAAAGTATATTTGCACCGACGTGCAACATGCATCTGTGAAATGCACAACACAATTCAAAAGATTGTGCTTTTATCTTCAATTCGACGTAAGCTCACTTACGAATCGACAGTCATAGGATTGAAATCCTCAGTCGGAGAGGAGCTATGTTTTGTCTCGTCCTCGTCAGCCATTGTTGGCATTCACGTCTGGGCTGTGACGTCACGATATTGTTTATTTTACGGTCAACTCCGAACCATAACTGTTCAATAATCCGGACGAATGACTATATAAGTTTAAAAATGCCTTTTAATGTTTATTGTCGCATTTATTATTACACTTTCATTGTTTAAGTATTGTGGACATCAAATTAAGTTATATCCAGCAATATATTTTTGCATAATAAATCCTAAAATTGTTTTGGCCGAGATTTAAAGGTGGTAACCAAAGGCTGCCTCTCTGTCGCTGTCTGTCTGTCTGTCTGTCTGTCTCTGTGTCTGTCTCTTTTTCTCTCTCTGTATCTCTTTGTCTCTCCGCTCTGTCTGTATGTCTGTCTCTCTCTCCCTCTGTCTCTCTCTCTCTCTTTGTATGTGTCGGTCTGTCTGCCCCCCCCCCCCCCCTCTCTCTCTCTCTCTCTCTCTCTCTCTCTCTCTCTCTCTCTCTGTATATAGTCTCTCTGTATCTGTCTCTCTGTCGCTCTTTCTCTCTCATGGGCGTGCCTAGGCGACCTTTGAGTATACGCACTATTTTTTTTTCCTTAGAACGCCGTAGATACATTCTGGGGAGAAACTCTGTCACAGTACAACGAGCAGGAAGGGACAGAAATACGTCAGGTAGGATTGCAGAAGTATTTGTAGAATTCGGAAAAGGAAAAAGAACTCTAATTTTAAAAATGAAACAACTAACAACAAGTACCAAACACAGGTTATGTACGATTTTTATTTGCTTTTTGACGTCTTTATTTTTTCAAATTTTGGAAGCAACTGTACGCACGTGCGTAAGTGCGTAAGCCCAGGCACACCCCTGTCTCTCTCTGTCTCTCTCTTTCTCTCCCTGTGTCTTTCTACGTGTCCGTCTGTCTCTCTTTCTCTTTTTCTCTGTCTCTCTTTCTGTATATATACATACAACACAATATCGAACTTTTGGGGAATTTGGGCATAAGTTTGTATAAACCCATATTTTTTATAGTTGTCTTAATAAATACGATTTTTAACACTAACTGAATTGTTAGACAGAACTAATCGCGAAAAAAATCGTTCTTACTGTGTATTTTTTCCAAATGTTTAAAAAGCTCGATCATGAGTAATCCCTGCTAAAAAAAAAAAGACATCGACGTCAGAGCGGATTACCCGGATGTCTATATAACGTTATCCAAAAAAGGCAGTGGTCACGTGATTTTCTTAGTTAAAAAATAGCTATCTCTGTAGCGTGACTCGGATAGGAAATACCTGTTTGCAATGACGAGCGGTGATTTATGCTTGACTGTTCACACATATATAGGAAATCAATGAACAGCATTTTGCAGGACCTTTTCAGGTTACAATGACTTATTTGGTTAATTATTTGAGAAAAGAAACTTTGTTTCAAACTGCTGGATACCACTTTTAAAGCGACTTGGTATCTCTTGGTCAAATTGTCATTTCTAAACAAACTCTGCTAAAATGAATAATGGATTTAAATTTCACCTCTCATCACTTAATGAAGACGTCGTCATTTAAAAGATTTGTTGTCCTTAAATTGAGGATCAAAAGCATCGCTGCGTTTTTTCCTTATTAGTCATTTTAAAATCATACATCCAGTTAGCATCTAGCAGTTTACCACCACACATATTCACTGGCAGTTATCCGGTACATACATTCATCCGCTTGCCAATACCCTTATTCACCCATTCGATCGCTGTAAGCACTTTATACGCACTTTCATCCACCCATCCAAATGCCGTTTGCCATGGCACATATTCATCCGCAGTAAGCAAGTGCACACAGTCATCCGCTCAAAATTTTTCATTTGATATATTACCTAGCTGTTATTAGGTGCTCACATTCATCCACTCGCATTTGTAATAAGGTATATTCAGCCGCTGTCAGCCACTATATATCATATTCACCAGCAGATAGCATGTACGCACATCCAAACGCTCACAGTTTGCCACTATGCGCATATTTCTTCGCAGTTTACCAGTACGTATATTCACCCGCAGTGCAGTTTGCCAGTAACGAACATTAAGCCATCCACTTTTTGTCAGTACGTGCATTCGCCCGCAGTTAGCCAGAGCGCATATTCACCTGCAGTTAGCCAGAGCGCATATTCAACTGCAGTTAGCCATTACGCACATTCACCTGCAGTTAGCCAATACACACATTCACCTGCAGTTAGCCAGTACGCATATTCACCTGCAGTTAGCCAGTACGCACATTCACCAGCAGTTAGCCAGTACGCATATTCACCTGCAGTTAGCCAGAGCGCATTTTACCTGCAGTAAGCCAGTACGCGTATTCACCCGCAGTTAGCCAGTTCGCGGTTTTACCCGCAGTTAGCCAGTACGCGCATTCACCCGCAGTTAGCCAGTACGCATATTCACTCGCAGTTAGCCAGTACGTATATTCACCTGCAGCGCAGTTTGCCAATAACGACCATCAAGCCACCCGCAGTTTGTCAGTACGCACATTCACCCGCAGTTAGCCAGTACGCATATTTACTCGCAGTTAGCCAGTACGTATATTCACCTGCAGTGCAGTTTGCCAATAACGAACATTAAGCAACCGCAGTTTGTCAGTACGCACATTCACCTGCAGTTAGCCAGTACGCACATTCACATGCAGTTAGCCAGTACGCATATTCACCTGCAGTTAGCCAGTACGCACATTCACCTGCAGTTAGCCAGTACGCATATCCACCTGCAGTTAGCCAGAGCGCATTTTTACCTGCAGTAAGCCAGTACGCGTATTCACCCGCAGTTAGCCAGTTAGCGCATTTACCCGCAGTTAGCCAGTACGCATATTCACTTGCAGTTAGCCAGTACGTATATTCACCTGCAGCGCAGTTTGCCACTAACGACTATCAAGCCACCCGCAGTTTGTCAGTACGCACATTAACCCTCAGTTAGCCAGTACGCATATTCACTCACAGTTAGCCAGTACGCACATCCACCTGCAGTTAGCCAGTACGCATACATACTTGCAGCTAGCATGTACGCGTATTCATCCACAGTTAGCCAGTACGCGCATTTACCCGCAGTTAGCCAGTACGCGCATTCACCCGCAGTTAGCTTGTAAGCATATTTACTCGCAGTTAGCCAGTACGTATATTCACCTGCAGTGCAGTTTGCCAATAACGAACATTAAGCTATCCGCAGTTTGTCAGTACGCACATTCACCCTCAGTTAGCCAGTACGCATATTTACTCGCAGTTATCCAGTAGGCATATTTACCTGCAGTTAGCCAGTACGCACATTCACCTGCAGTTAGCCAGTACGCACATTCACCTGCAGTTAGCCAGTAGGCATATTCACCTGGAGGTTGCTAGTAAAATCAGTCTGATGAACTTATATACGAATAAAAGCGTTGCTCCAAACATGTTAATTTAAAATTATAGCATAATCTATGAAGTTGAATTTGTTAGAAAAGATTGAGTGAAAGCCATGTGTAATTTATTGTTACTACTAAATATGATTAAAATCGGCTCGAACGGCTCAAAATATACGAATGACATTTAGTGCGCTACGCAAGTCTCAACACAACTTATATAATATATCCAGGCACGTAGCAGCAGTATGAAAACATGAAAGAGGGGGGGGGGGATATTACACTAGTAGGGGTCAGGTGTAAACTTATTGCAATAAACTAGTACCTCTATTTGTACCATGAAAAAGAAGATTTAAAACCCCTAGACAATTTAGTAACTTTCTTTAGCTCCTGGTATGGGACAAGTTTTGTACTTTTAAACTTGAAATCAGAACTCAGATAACTCAGGACAGAATGGCAACTTTTTGTTCGTTGATTAATAATTTACTTTTTATATTTCGTTATATATACTATAGTTACTGGATTTAATTGACAAAAAAATACATTTATCTTTGCTGTTCGGGCGACCTGCTAGTCGCTTACTCAAGGGCATTTATATTTTATTAGCTGCAGATTACTGCCATTAATCCGAGAGACAATTCGTTACTAAATCTTCTTTTATTGTCCTTCTAATTGGAATTATTCCACATGAACAATTTGTCCGTTGCGATTTATCAAAATAGTTTAAATGCAATTTTCGCTTTCGCCATATTGTTTGCTTGAAGACAAGGAAATAAAAATTACGTCTGCATAAAAACGAGTGATTTATTTCTGTATAAATAATTAGCGTGGATCAAATTTTACATATATGGTCATAACCAAAAAATGGCGCTTGTGTTTGAGTAGCTCCTATATTGAAACTAAGGAAGTATATGCCATGACTAATCACAATGTCTGTAGCATCTTCATACCGAAACCTATCCAGAAGCCACCACTAACAATCTAGAAATACACAATTTCCTATGGGAGCATGCCCCCGGACCCCGCTAGTGACCATGCGTACACATCGTATCATGCCTAGTTACGCCCCTGATATTAAAGGTTTATATTTCAAGAATAAGTAAGCTTTTTCTAAAACGTACATGTACATTTTGTTTAAATCCTTTAAGCAATATGTGTTTCATTTCTTAAATCAAATAATTAGCCAATGAATCTTAACTGCAAAATATTTATTATTTCTTATCATGGATAATGATTACCTCATTTGTTTATTGCAAACATCGAAGGCACAGGCACACACCTTAAAAGTAAAAAAGAAGAACAACAAAACGCTTCAGTTCAAAGACAAAACACTAAAATCAACAAAAGTGTGTTTATTGTAAATAATACCAATTCGAGAGTAAGCACCGCAAATACACTAACAAATATCCAGAATGGGAGCGTTTGTGACTCACGTCGGTCGAAAACCACGACCATCACCCGGAACGCTTCGGATGTCACGGTGTAAGTAAACAGTCCAATGTGGCTAAAGAAGGTTTGCTATGGGTATATAAAGGACCCATGTGGGTTGTATGGTTAAAGCTATATACTCCATCGCTCTCGCTTATTTCCAAATAGGACCTACTTCAGTGAGGCATTAACAAAAATATTTTACACACGTTAATGGTTATAGAAAAACTACGGTGAATCAAGTTTTGTGGTAAAAGTTTAGTTTTTTGCAATTGTGTTTTGAGTTTTGAATAAAGCTACACGCCATGGATTTATTTGATAAGTGCAGTTTGTGAAATCGCTGATTAGCCAATTACAAAACGAGATCTTACAATCGGGTGTTATTTTGTCCTTATATTTTTTGTCTTTCAAGAAACTGACAGTAGAGTCGATAGAGGTATTTTGGTAACTGATTAATCAAAGAATTAATTGTGAAGGAAAGGAGATAAATAAAAACAACCTAAACTTTATATAATCTTTCTTTTTAAAAAAACCCGACGTTGTATAAAGAGGGGTAGATTTAACTTCAATTTATGTTATATTTGTAAAGTTGCAGTGAACACATTCGCAATTTTTGTTAAAGCAACTAAAAAACATGTTTCGTTCATTTCGACTCAAGAAACTGCGAAATACACATTCGTTGTATTTCGCACTTCTTTCGTTGACAATTATAGCAGATTTGGCGATCTGCAAACCTTTCGAAACTCTCCGAATAGGAGAGACGTCTGCGTCTCTGATCTCCACGGAGACTAACGCGCGCTTGCCACGTTCGGTGGCTGACATGGATTCACTGGTTGACGATTGGTTGGTCAACGAGGGTCGTGGAACAGAGCAGCGGTACCGGCGAGATCTAGATGCCAAACTGACTGATATTGACATCCGAGTCTCCGTTATGAAGCGGTCAACAAAACGTTGGGAACCGTGGCAACTAAACAGAGGTATGGCGAACTCTAAATTGCATATCACAGCCGGAATAGGTCATAGGTAAAAGTCTCGCTCGAGACATATTACATTATGAAGTATGGTACTGACTTTCTGAGCGTATTGTGATCGTTCCACTCCCGGATGGCCAGGGGTCAGCTGATACAACTGGTTGTGTCGTCAGGGTTTGTGGGATGTTATCACAGTGAATGCAGCAATGTTTGTTGGACATAGACTGCGTTTGACTGTTTGAATGTTCTTTTTGTTTATGACGTTGTTGTTTTCACAGACGACGATGAGAAGGAATAGGAAGCGGGTGTTATAATTAAGAGGAGCTTAAAAGTCTCATATTTTATCATTTGAATAACTCTTTTAATTACAAGCACATGTATGAAAAGTATGTTCTTTTACTTTTTGGTAAATGCGCAAGTTGAGTTGACTATTATATTATTAGACCATTGAAAACTGTTAGTGATTTATAATAAGGTTACCTCGAGGATTATTAGATGAAAGACAAGTTCGTTTGATTTTGATATTATCAAAGAAATCCATCGTTGGAGATACATGTATTTACGAGCGTAACTCAAGTGACAATATGGGTTAAAATGGAGCATAGGCGGCTTTCAACAAGAAATGTAGGTCAATATGTTTGACATCGGTAAACCTGAGTGCAGAGTGTGCAGTCCTTAACATACAGAGCATACAAATTAGTTTGGTTAGATAAAGTTGCAATCTTTTGTCACTGTCATTTATATTGAGTGGCTATATTCGGTGAGCCAATAAAGTGTATTCAATTTATCGATTAATTTAAATCCCAAAGTGTCAGAAAAGAACTTTTCAAGATATTTACGACTTAAAGGAATGGTGCCCCACAACCATGAACAAATTAAGAAAAGAATGGCGATTCCTTCTGATAGTTCGGTCCTCCCATAACACAAATAACGTTACTTAAAGTAATTAAAATCATACGCTTTAAGCACTTTTTTCATTTAATCGTTTGGCAGGGTTTACACTTAGTAACTGCGGGCGTCCGTGACTGAGCGGTTAGAGTCGCCGACTTGCAACTTCCTAGCTCCTCATCGAGTGGTTACAAGTCCCGGTCGAGGCGAGATATTTTAATGGGGAGGACAGTTGACCTACAGCGCGCCGGTGGTTTTACTCAGACATACTCACGTCCGGGGTCTTCCTTCACTAAAAATTAGCTGGGCGTGGCCAAAGCTACCTTAATTGTGTCAGTGCGATGTAACAAAAACTGAAGTTAACCCTTTGTGCGTCATAGCTACGGACACTTCGAAAGAAAGTAAAGCGTCTCTTAATTTAGATTTTCGATTGGCGGTCCTGAAATCATAAATTTAAGTGACACATGTTTTCAACGGAAAGCACAATGAAATGAAAACTCTCTAAAACCATTCGTTCGGACACCCACATCATCGATAATACCAGTCTTATTTTCGTGATTCCGCGTGTCTTTTATATTTATACTTTGTAATAAGTCTTCTGCAAAACGAACCCTCAAGATTCAGGGACCCTCGTATGCTTCCATAAAATGTCATGGTGTGGGGTTGTCTTAGCTGCTTTAACTGCTTTAAATAATGTAACTTTGCGAATATAACAAAAGTTTTCCTGTCAAATGTTAAAGGTGGTATCCGACAGTTTGGACAAAAATTAATTCCATAATAAACCCTTATTACCTGAAAATATCTCGCAAAATGCTGTTTATTGATGTCCTACACCTGTCTGAAAAGTAAACCATAACGCCACAATCGTCATTTCAAACATGTATTTCCTATCTGAGCCACGCTGCACAGTTAGCTATTTTGAAACTAAGAAAACCACGTGACCACTTATGTTTTAGTCCATCCACGTCATCCGCTGTGACGTCGATGTCTATTGTTAGCAGGAATCCTAATCGTTTTTCTTTATAGATTTAAAAAGAATAAGCATTTAAGTGCTGATTGACAAGTTTTACTGCCCTGCCTCGGATACCATCTTAATGGTATTGGACTAGTATCTTTAAACAAACTGTAAACAAAGCTATCGGCACCTTTAACCTCTCCCTATCAATGTTGTCTTAACTAAGAACACTTGACTTTACGGTAACGCTTGACTCTCACAGTATAAAGGGCGGTATTTGATTTATAGTTGTCATTACTGGTAGATGGGTGAAGAATTATGAAACTTGAACCTTCCATTAGAGCACAATCATCTTTTCTCTTATGTCATATTATATATCGGTACCAGAAATAGGAAGATATGACGGTATCATATTGTTGTCGATTGTATTGAGTTGCTTTTTATGCGAACGCTAATATTGGTCGTTTATGTTCTGCAGTATTTAGGTCAATATTTTGGTTTCAGGTCCCGTAGAGAGTGTAGAGTACATGTAATTTGATGATATTATAAGTTATAGTCGAACATAAACGACAGAGACAGCAAGTAGAAAAACAGACGGACGGACGGACCTACAGACAAATACAAAGACAGAGCGTATATTTTACAATAGACATGGACGAACATTATCACTAGGACATGCATTGTTTGCATCATACTATAAGCGAATAGAAAACGATTACTTCAAAAGTAGGATACATATATTTATACTTTTAGTTATCACTTACTATTTAATTGATTGTTAAGGAGCATTACATTTGGTAGAATAGGTACGAACACGTATCATTTTGATACTTTGATCGTAGTTTGTGTGCTTATTTCGAAAGACTAACACTTATAATTCAGTTTTAAACCTATATGGTACAACAATGTAAGTATCTTAATTCAATAAACAGGATATTTCCTTCTATCATGTTACATATCAGGCAGATTTTTAAATGGATCTATTGGGACAATTAGAGTTTTGACAACAACGAGGTTTGGTGCGAGGTTTGGTTGTTACATACATCGCACTGACACAGTCATGTTCATATTTGCGACCAGAGGCTGTTTATAATAGACCTCGGAAAACTGTCTGGGTAGAAGCACCGGCACATTGCAAGTCAGCTGGAAGATAGCATGAAATGTATTGCCTAGACCGGGACTCGAAGCCACGCGATGAGGGTCTCGGCTGTTACAAGTCGGTAACTAAAATTGTGTCATGGTCTACTATGACCGTAATTGATTTAAACTTTAGCTTAGAGCACTTAGCAATTTAGTGACAACCAGAAAAGTGATATTTCAACCTAATTTTTCCAGGAATGTAGTATTTAAACAAAACACATCAGCGAACATTGCCCTCACTTACCAAAACACGACCACAATTGAAAAGTGTCATTAATGGCTATGTAGATGTCGAAAATGAGGTACTTGACTGCTTGATATGTTTTTTAAAAACCACAGGGATAAACAGACAATATAATGGCGGTGAAAACGACGGTGAAATAATTGTGTTACTTATACGGGCGATGAACTAGGATTAAATGATACAAAAATGAACAAATTCCAACACTCAATCAAACTTTGTTACATTTTTCTTTACTGTCTTCTTTAACGAATAAACGATATACTTAATTATTATTTGTACTTAATTATAATTTGTGTAAGATTTAACTCAAATTATTGTTTTAATTAGTTTTACAATGTTAAATGTCTTCTTTATCAAAGGTAGTATCCGGCAGTTTGCCTCTGTCTAATACAATTAAGTAAAACTTATGCCTGTTTTGGATAATTATGACATAATTTCTTCATATACTCATGCTTTAGTTTGAAAAAGGAGAATTTTGAGCAGTACTTCAACTGTTAAACTGTACAAAACGTTAAGAAAGTCGCTCTTAATTTTCATTCTTTCCTAAACTATAAATAAGCACGATAGGGATTTCTCCTAAGCGTAGTTAGTGGGTAACACTAATAATGATAAAACGTGAGTGGTCACGTGGTTTTCTTGGTTTAAAAATAGCTAACTGTGAAACGTGGTTCGGATGTTTGTAATGACGATTATGGCGTATGCTCCACGTTTAAATTAGATGTAGGACATTAATAGACAACATTTCGCGGGATCTTTTGCAGTAAAAATAATTGATATGGCTGTTGAGAAAAAGATCTGGTCCAAATTGTCGGACACTACCTTTAATGCAAATGTCAAATAAAAACGTCATTTTGAAACGTGTAGGAAAGCGTACACTCTATTTGATCTTTCCCACTCAATACGACAAAATATCTCGGTATTTTTCTCACTCCACTTAATACGCCAAAATACTTTGACGTTTTTCCCACTTAACAATTGTTACTGGTTCAATTAACATTGGTTAATTTGCTGGTGTGCGTTTTGCATTTCTACCAAACACTGCAAAAGCATGTGCATCACTTACAGAATATAACATGTTTTTCAGTTGAAATTTATATAAAAACAAACAAAAAAAAAAAAATAAAAATAAAACAAAAGCACATGCAACAACAGATTTTGCAATTAACATTACACGGAATCTTCATTGTCTGACTTATATTTAACATTACTTTAGGAAAGTTGTTACGTAAAAGGCCGCCTAACTACCGAACTGTTGGTCTGTATTTAAATCACTATAGTGTTTATTATAATATTCAGGGGTTATTACTCTACAGTGCTTTATTTCTTATTATACGTCAGGCTTAGGCTGTTTTATTTCAAACTAATCTTTTTAGGTTGCCGACGCTTTTATCTACTTAGTTCTTACATTTTATAACAAGATGTTATTGTATATACAACTTAGTTCTTACATTTTATAACAAGATGTTATTGTATATACAACTTAGTTCTTACATTTTATAACAAGATGTTATTGTATATACAACTTAGTTCTTACATTTTATAACAAGATGTTATTGTATATACAACTTAGTTCTTACATTTTATAACAAGATGTTATTGTATATACAACTTAGTTCTTACATTTTATAACAAGATGTTATTGTATATACAACTTAGTTCTTACATTTTATAACAAGATGTTATTGTATATACAACTTAGTTCTTACATTTTATAACAAGATGTTATTGTATATACAACTTAGTTCTTACATTTTATAACACGATGTTATTGTATATACAACTTCGTCCTTACATTTTATAACAAGATGTTATTGTATATACAACTTAGTTCTTACATTTTATAACACGATGTTATTGTATATACAACTTCGTTCTTACATTTTATAACAAGATGTTATTGTATATACAACTTAGTTCTTACATTTTATAACAAGATGACATTGTATATACAACTTCGTTCTTACATTTTATAACAAGATGTTATTGTATATACAACTAAGTTCTTACATTTTATAACAAGATGTTATTGTATATACAACTTAGTTCTTACATTTTATAACAAGATGACATTGTATATACAACTTAGTACTTACATTTTATAACAAGATGACATTGTATATACAACTTAGTTCTTACATTTTATAACAAGATGTTATTGTATATACAACTTAGTTCTTACATTTTATAACAAGATGTTATTGTATATACAACTTAGTTCTTACATTTTATAACAAGATGTTATTGTATATACAACTTAGTTCTTACATTTTATAACAAGATGACATTGTATATACAACTTAGTTCTTACATTTTATAACAAGATGTTATTGTATATACAACTTAGTTCTTACATTTTATAACAAGATGTTATTGTATATACAACTTAGTTCTTACATTTTATAACACGATGTTATTGTATATACAACTTCGTCCTTACATTTTATAACAAGATGTTATTGTATATACAACTTAGTTCTTACATTTTATAACACGATGTTATTGTATATACAACTTCGTTCTTACATTTTATAACATGATGTCTTTGTATATACAACTTCGTTCTTACATTTTATAACAAGATACCATTGTATATACAACTTAGTTCTTACATTTTATAACACGATGTTATTGTATATACAACTTAGTTCTTACATTTTATAACATGATGTCTTTGTATATACAACTTAGTTCTTACATTTTATAACAAGATGTTATTGTATATACAACTTCGTTCTTACATTTTATAACAAGATGACATTGTATATACAACTTATTTCTTAGATGACATTGTATATACAACTTAGTTCTTACATTTTATAACACGATGTTATTGTATATACAACTTCGTTCTTACATTTTATAACAAGATGTTATTGTATATACAACTTAGTTCTTACATTTTATAACAAGATGTTATTGTATATACAACTTAGTTCTTACATTTTATAACAAGATGACATTGTATATACAACTTAGTACTTACATTTTATAACAAGATGTTATTGTATATACAACTTAGTTCTTACATTTTATAACAAGATGTTATTGTATATACAACTTAGTTCTTACATTTTATAACAAGATGACATTGTATATACAACTTAGTTCTTACATTTTATAACACGATGTTATTGTATATACAACTTAGTTCTTACATTTTATAACAAGATGTTATTGTATATACAACTTAGTTCTTACATTTTATAACAAGATGACATTGTATATACAACTTAGTTCTTACATTTTATAACAAGATGACATTGTATATACAACTTAGTTCTTACATTTTATAACAAGATGTTATTGTATATACAACTTAGTTCTTACATTTTATAACAAGATGTTATTGTATATACAACTTAGTTCTTACATTTTATAACAAGATGACATTGTATATACAACTTAGTTCTTACATTTTATAACACGATGTTATTGTATATACAACTTAGTTCTTACATTTTATAACAAGATGACATTGTATATACAACTTAGTTCTTACATTTTATAACACGATGTTATTGTATATACAACTTAGTTCTTACATTTTATAACAAGATGTTATTGTATATACAACTTAGTTCTTACATTTTATAACAAAAAGTTATTGTATATACAACTTAGTTCTTAGATGACATTGTATATACAACTTAGTTCTTACATTTTATAACACGATGTTATTGTATATACAACTTCGTTCTTACATTTTATAACATGATGTCTTTGTATATACAACTTCGTTCTTACATTTTATAACATGATGTTATTGTATATACAACTTCGTTCTTACATTTTATAACAAGATACCATTGTATATACAACTTAGTTCTTACATTTTATAACACGATGTTATTGTATATACAACTTAGTTCTTACATTTTATAACATGATGTCTTTGTATATACAACTTCGTTCTTACATTTTATAACAAGATAACATTGTATATACAACTTAGTTCTTACATTTTACAACACGATATCATTATCACTGCATCCTTAATCCGATGAAAGTCGAAATATCATTGTTACACCTACAACATTAACGGGATTTGCGCGGGAATCATATTATATCAGATAGGCATCTATACTATTAAGGAACTTCACGTTCAAATCCACTGGACAAATATACAAATGTATACAACCTCCGATGTTTTCTTAGGGTGAATAGAGCTCTTTCTACCTTTGCCATGTTATGTGGGCATATCTAATGATGCGAAGAAAGATTACACCAAGTTAATAGATGTGGTTTAACTGTATTTACATATAAAAATCACCGGGTAATTTGCAAGGATGTTAACAGCTGTAAAGTATGCGATCTTATACATCGATAAATAATCTGTTGATATCAGGTGTGCCATTGTGTGAATATAGTGCGTCTATTTAACGCTTACCGTACTGACCCTACGTCTAATCCACAATGACTCAACGGCTAACGCACCGACCCAACGTCTAACGTACTGACCCAACGTCTAAGGTACTGACCCAACGTCTGGGCTATTGACCCAGCTTCTAGCCTATTGACCCAACGTCAAACCGTACTAACCTAATGTCTAACCGTACTGACCCAACGTCCAGCCGTATTCACCCAACGTCTAACCGTATTCACCCAACGTCAACAAACGTCTAACCGTATTGACCCAGCGTCTAGCCAAACTGACCCAACCTCAAACCGTATTGACCTAACGTCTAACTGCATTGACCCAACGTCTGACCGTATTGACCTAACGTCTCACCGTATTGACCTAACGTCTTACCGTATCGACCCAATGTCTTACCGTTTTGACCTAACGTCAGCCCGATTTCTAATAAAAGGCCTACCGTAACTATGATTTATAAGCAGACAGCATTCCTATTCTTATGTACTTTAATTGTTTTATTTGAGTTGCATTCCTAGGTTTTTACATTTTGTTCTTTCAACATATATATCTTACTGCACCTCATTTGTTTTAGTAATCTTATAACAACCTGATACCCTACCATACCTGTTGCTGCTGCTGCCTATGATGATGATATTGATCTTCCTGTTGCTGCTGCTGATGGAGATGGTGGTGATGACAATGATGATGATGATGATGATAATTATGATGATGATGATGGTGGTGGCGGTGGTGGTGATGCGGGGGTATTCTTAAAGAGCAGAGAATCAAGCTGTCATTACATCTGACCTTCGAAAGAGTGACTTGGCATCTTTTTTTCGAACAATCGGAAGAGAAAGTCACTTTGATCTCCGCGGTCATTTAACGAAATAGACATTTTTGATAGGGAAATGTCAAGATGCTCCCATTGAACAGAAAGTATGCTGAGGCGCATTCGATGATCACTGCGCCACTATATTTCGAGGGTCAACATACACCATTTGTTTGATTAAATGACCAAAATCACCTAAAGTCAACAAATCAATCGTTGGTCATCTCATCCTCCGATGTTAACAATTCGTTGGTCATCTTTTCATTTGACAACCTTTAGTGTACAAACATAATAGAGTTATATTTGTCGTCAATGTTTTAATAGAAACAACCCGTAGGTTAAGTGAATCCACAGCGGCATATTTTAGTGTTTTCTTGACTTTTGTATCTGCTTTCTTCTTTCCTGAAATACGCGTACCTTTCTGAAAAAAAAAGAACAATACAAACACGTACAGTATGTGTGCGTAGCAGTGAGTGTACAAACTACCACCCGTCCCTGTAAGGTACACATGTAGTAGTCATTCAACTTCTTTATACTGGCTAACTTTGTTGTGTGTGTGTGTTTGCTTCTTTGTTGTTTTTTGTGTTGCTGTTCTTGTTGTTGTGTGTGTGTGTGTGTGTGTGTGTGTGTGTGTCTGTCTGTCTGTCTGTCTGTGTCCGTCTGTGTGTCTGTGTGTGTGTGTGTGTTGCAATGTGGCGGAGCCACCCTTAATTGTGTTTATGTTTACTTCTCTTTTCTTCAGACATTTGTCTATGCACTGTGGCGGGCACAACGTTTGGTCAACCAGTTATGCTTAATAATCCAATATACTTCTCTGTTCTCCAGATATATGCCCATACATTGTAGCGGATACAACATTTAATTATACAATATACCTCTCTGTGCTCGAGCTATATGTCCATGCATTGTGGAGGATACAATATTAAATAATCCAATATACTTTTCTGTTCTCCAGATATATGTCCACCATCCCTGTGTTCCTCCTCCGACGAGAGTGTGGCTCGACCACGGCCCAGGGGCACAGGCAAGTTGTTGTCCATCCTCTGTAAAGATTGGTCCGACAGATTATGAGAAAATAAAAATTATCGAAAAGGCAAACAGGATATGAATTACTTGAAATGTCCTTTCAATAGATGCGTGGTAATGTCCTCTAGAGACATGATGGAATATGTTATTAAAAATCAAAAACATCATTTCCATTTGCTGGATCTTCTCTACGCATACGAATCATAGTGGGTTCTAGAACCAATCAACAGTTGATCAACACCAAACACATTGATAAGGTCATCATTATTTAATCCGCATACATTTAACGGATAATTGTGTTTTCTGTTGTTTTACAGTTCACGAAATTCTCTAAAAAAGAAACACTGTCAGAATCGGCAACATTTTATAGCGAAAATCACCATCGCTGTGTAAGAACAAAAGCGAAAATTCATATAAAATATATATAATATATATAATTCATTTTTACTAGGGATGTAAGTCGAATCGGAACGAATTTATATCATAGTGGCATATAACACGGTAATTTTCCATTACATTCAACGTGTTTATTCATTGTAAAAAGTTTATTTCTGGTCACAATTTACATTACTAGCCTTACTTAATGCAGAAGCGGCGGTAGATTTATGATTTTAGCATAGCATTTAATTTTAAAACGAAGATTTTTTCTGTTTGAAATACAAACGGCAATATCATCAATCAACCATTACCCTGTTTATAGTGAAGGACCAGACGGGATGTTTGTTTACTTGGTCAGCGGTATTTGCAAGAAAATACTGTCAGTGAAGAATGCCAGTAAATGCGTAAACAATGTCATTGTTACTTAAAGGGGCTACTTAAGCTCCGTTTGATGTTAACATATCGATTTAATAAAACCATATCATAATTTTATAAGATGAAACTGTAAAACACATGCAATATAGCTCACAATTTTAATATTTTACTCTACTAACCGCAATCAATGTATAACAACAAACAGTCAATTATGTTTTGTGAACTAATCTTATAAAATACATTAATGAGTAAAGGAGGCATTTTCAAAGGGACAAAATGAGGGTGATACTGGATCGACTGTAAGGCAAAACCACGAAGGTTTTATGAAGGGAAATCGCTCAAGTGTACCGCCAATTAACGGTCTTGATTGGTTGGTGGTCGGATTGATGTTTAATTGTGATTGGCTGATATCTCTAAGGGCGTTAATCCGAAGTCATAACATGTCAATTAACATTACGCTCGCGGGTAGATTGCTCCGCCCACCGAGTCACGTGACCCACTATCTGATAACCTTGGACATCTTATCGTCGATCGGGTCAATACTCTATTGTCAACGGTCCTACTAAACATTTCAAAAGACATGCAAAGACACACAGAGACATGCAAAGACACAACAAAGACACCACAAAGACATAAAAAACGATTTTAATGTATATATGTATTCATATATTACATAATATATATCACCAACATGTAGATAGGAGCATAAATAACAATAAACATGTGTCAATACAATTCACATCATCTCCAATGAAAATATTATTGTATGTACTAAATATAGAAATGAAATAATTTAAAAGATATCGTTTTGTAAATTCATTATTAAATTATGTCTATCAGAAATTACAGTATGACTTCCAGTGTTCCAGACTGCAAAACAGAATACATGTTTGTGATTAAACATAAACATTATTTGTGTTGCATAATTTATAGCTAAATATAGCGTTGGGTCCTTTTATGAGCCAAAAAAGATATTGTAGACTAAGTGTTTTGTCCTTTTTGTTGTCCTCGTGTAAGTCAATGCATTTTGCTCTTTAAAAGGTGAAGGTCATAAACCACACGACTGCCATATGGTGACATTTTTAAACACAGCTGCATAGCGGATGCGAAGGGGAAAAGACGCCAAAAACACGGTCACACTTCCTGTCCTCTAGACAAACAAGGTGTCATAAAACTGCCAATTAGCTTAATAAGTTGGGGTGTCCGCTCATGTCTTAAAATTATGGATTCAATTTGAGTAGAACTTTACGATGGTATGAAAGGGACCCACGCGCATGGAGAATATGGATTTACAAAACGATATCTTTTAAATTATTTCATTTCTATCTTTAAATGGGTACAAAAATTAAGTACCCTGTTGGGCCCACTTTAGACCACATTTTGGCATAGAACGTTCAAGTATGTATCCCTGGAGTTTTTTAGTCAAACACAAATGATATCAGATTACTCAAGGAATATATAAATATAAACATGTTCTCTTCTTCAACCACAAACAGAATTTTTATTAGAGAGTTTCATGTAAACAATTCACTTTATTTGAAATCAAAATAACCTTAATAAAAGGTTTTCTGGTTGGTTTTTGCCTGTTGGGTGGGGAAGGGGGTGCTAATCAAAAACGATTAGCTTACCAGGCATAGTTTTTATGTTTTCTTTTGATTGTCATCTTGAGGCCTTTCTTACTGCTGGTCTATGGGAAAATATACTTGGCACTTTAAATCATTTTTTCCTTGACTTGGCGGTGGGGGAAAGGGGGTGGTCTTCAAAATGACATAATTTGGAAGATAATTTAAATTTTTATTGGAACTAAAGGCTAAATGACAACGTATCCATTTCTCCAATTAGTCAGCCACGCAGGTCTGAGCTTTTTATCGTTAGGAATCTTGTAAAAATTGCATGAGGCACCTCGAGATCTGATAATGTGTTTATTATTTTTGATACCATATATCACAACGAAATCGTCCGATGTTATTCAAGTTAAAGGGGATCTATTTCTTTGATCTGAGTAGAAGTTACTGCAGTAGGTCATAACAAAGATGGAATATATACAAATATATTAAAACGAGAATGCGTTAGACGATAAAAGTTGTAATTTCCGTCGACTTTTTCAACATTCAACTGGTGGTGTTCACGATTACACGATTTTATCCATCTTTTACATTTGTCCAAGTTACGTTTCGGCTTTGGAAATGGAATAAAAACGATGCCGCCTGTCAAACGTTCCGGATATCGACTATCTGAATCACAGAGACCCCACTGACATCTTTTAACCATTTTCTTCTCGCTTTTTTGTTATTAAAATCAGAATTATTCCTCCGTTTCTTGGTCAACGAAATGCACTCAGCTTGTCCATTTTGGCGACCGAAAACAAAAGAATCACGTGACCAAATGGAGCGCGCTGATTAGCTAACGCTAGGCGTCTTGTCCTGTCAATCAAATTTCGGCGTAATGTTAATTAGAGACAATTAGTTACCAATACACAAGTGACAATTACGAACCTGCTCGCCATTTGCCTATGGGTGAAAGGTGAAGATAAACAAAACCATTTGATGGCGACAATTACAGTGATTGGCTAGTGTCAAGATTACCTGACTGTTGATAAATTGATGAAGTACCAACCAATATATATATAAAGAATGATTAAAATTGTAAGCTCGTGAGTTTAAGTGTGTTAAGTAAACCAATGACGAACAATTAAAAAGTATGTTGATTTACATTTTTGTTATTCTGAGAGAACAAAGCAAAAAACAGAGAACAGAAAATCGCGGTGACAAAAATAACATATGTCGCGGTATTGTATAGGAATAAAATAACAAGTATAAAATAAAAAAGAGTGACAAAACAAAAACAAAATACATTGTCTAAGCATTGAAATATAGACAAGAATAGGCATAACCCTAAAATTCTATACCGATTTATCGTCACAGCTTTGGAGATTTCCAACCTGGGCATTGACATTGTACAAGTACTAAGAGGTTCCCTTTTATCATTCATCATTTTCATCCCATTTTTTCTCATACCGAAATATTACCCTTTTTAAATATAAAGTTTGCTGTCTGTCCAGACCATATTTTTATATTAATTTTCATTATGTATTTATAAACATTCTGATTATTTCTTAACAGTTATATGCTTAATCTTTGTCCTCTCTAGTAGCCCGCTATATATACTAGTAACTGTTAGAATTTAGTCTGTGTTAATCGGAAAGAACTTCGCAACAACGATAGTTGACAATGTTTTCTAATTCGATAAAATGTTGTGGGTTTTTTTAAACAACCTACAGTACTACCATTAACACATGTCACTGTTTCCTGAAATTATGCAAAAGGTAGCAATAATTAACCAGTTTTAAATGTTCGATTAAATTTTAGGCGGCACAATATTTTACAACGGCGACATTGTGCTTGACAAAGAATCAGAAGCTATCATCTATGGTAACGAGCTCCGGTCAAGATGGCGGCGCCGCAAACGGGCAACCATGCGGAGTTCTCGGCTCTGGAGGAAGGGAATTGTACCATACACAATGGCGGAAAATATTCGTAAGTTGTAATGACTTATTTAATAATCATGTTATCTTCAATAAACAGTTTCAAGTATTGAATCCTTAAGTACATAAAAGACGAACTTTACTCGATGTAAAAATATAAGTGTTCAAAAGGTACTTGTTTAATATTTGCGGTGTCATTTTTTTTTCTTTTCACGTATGTATTATTTATTTATTATGTGTGACTATATTAGATCTATATATAGGTATCGTCGAATGAAACAATGTAAAGACGAGTGTAAATAAAAACATTAGCCTGTCTTCGAGAAATAAAATCGTGCAAGAACAATGAAAATGATAAATAATGTACAAAAAAAGTAGAAACGCTGCACTTGCAATGCGTGCACTTTGATTACAATTCCTCTTTCACACTAAAGGAATCCCGGGTCATATTTTATTTGTTTCTTATCATTTGCTTTCACGTCTTTAGTATATACTGGATATATTCTGACAGTGCCCAAATCCAAGAAGGTGGTACTACGGGCCATGAAGAACATCGAGAAACACACGTGCATCCGGTTTAGAAAGCGGAAGTCTAACGATGAGGATTATGTCCGCTTTATAAGCGAGCCGGGGTCTGTAGATCGTTTTGGTTTGTTCCTATTTTGCCAACTTTACACATTTTTCTATTCCCACTTTGCCAATTTTCTATTTTTTAGTTTAGGCTTTCCTGTTCACTTGACGGTGATAACATAAACATTGCCTCGGTCGTATTCGCACTCATCAGAAGAATATATTGCTTGTACTAAAGCGTGATTTTTATTAGCAAAACAAAATATTATGCACATTATGCTTATTTTTGTGCTTCATCATCATCATCGTTATTTTAGTGAAACAATAAAAGTTGACAATCTTACATATAATAAATTTTCGTTGTTCATTTATTAAAGAAAAAACACACGTAATTTTACCAAAAAGAAAAGGGTGAAGCCATCAAAATTTTATTTATTTTCATACAATAGAATAGTGATAGTGCTTCAGTGCACTTAAGTTATTTTAAGCCTGATCTTTTAATATTTTTTCCAGTTTTACTTAAAGAGCATAGTTCATTTCCCGCCATTTAAGTCTTCTAAATTCTTACGGCTACATAACCATTCACAATGGTGGCTTTTACCATAATGAACTAGTTATATATCTAGGTGTATAATTTAAAAAAAATGAAAATGTTTAATTTAATTTTAATCTAATTTAGTCTAATTTAGATCTCAATTAGTTTTTTAAAGATCAATCGTTTAATTTGTCTTATCAGTGTTAAATAAAAGACTTAAAAGAAGTATTGCATTGAGTGTCTAATTAATTTACAGAACACATCTTTAAACAAACACTTCTTTTGTTAGTTACCTGACTAAAAAGCAGAAATGGTAAGTAATAAGTATATTGTTAGGACATAAAGTTTGCCATGAAGTAGTTTAACATCTAGCTTATATATAACGAGATCAGATTTTATTAAAAAAAAGATTGACTACAAATCATGGATCACAACCATTCAACTTACATACCAAGTGCAATTTTTACTTGAAACCATACTGATTTCCGTTTTATAGAAACACCACAAAAGTCTCACTTTGCCAACTAACTTTTGAAACCAGAAAAGGGAGTGTTGGCAAAGGCCATTGTGTCAAATGAAAGACATATATTTTAATTAAACACACACGCACGCACGCACACACACAAATACATTGTTTTGGAAATGTTTTCAGTTAAAAAATAAGACAACTGACAAAGTCTATTGACGTCTTGCTTCTCACGTGCAAGGCCAAATCAATTAAAAAATAACTTAGAATCCATATTTATGAATATTATACCTTATTTGCATACGCCCTTCTATATTTAATATGACGTCATCCAGTCCATAAATCGCATATTGACCGGCTACCCGGTCCATAATTCTTATATTGACTGTTTATGACGTCATCCAGTTTGTTTGCCTGTTTAAACGCGTCTTTCACGACGTGCGAATTTTACGACAACACAAACAGACGATATTGTCAAACTGTCAAAATGGCTAAGTGATTCGCCTCTTTATCGAAGACAGATTTAGTTAAACTCAGCGAATCTAAGGATTCAAAAAACACCAAAAACCGCGACAAAACTGAAGCTCTTCCGAACATATTTAGCAGGAAAAAAAAAGCCACGATTTTTCCTTTGAAACCTACACGAACGAAATTTTTAAAGTCCGGTTCTTTTGTCTAGTAACATTTACTATTTAATTTGATCAACAAAAATGGAATATTAAAAGAAGAGCATGATTTTTTAGCTGCATCCCTTAAAAATAATAATAAAAAAAAACGACTAGGGTTTGAGATATTTCACACACTGAACAAATACAATGATTATTTGAAAGCAAATTATACTAAAAATAAAAGCAACAAAAGGTATAAAAGGATTAAGATTCGGTATAATATAACAAATAATACATGGCCTTGAGGGCAATATGCAAGTTTACGGACTGGTTGGTCAGACCTCGGAAGGTATATGGCCCTCAGCTGCGCTTCGTAACTGAACAAACGACCTATACAAATAACAAAAACATTAAAATTCAAGAAAAAAACATTTATCTCTGGTTATACAAATCCTCCCTACAGCGTGTCTTTTACGGAGATATAAGTTTACACGTTGACAAACTATCAAGAATCGGAAGTGAATTTTGTTTTGCTATGAATATTGTTTTGCTTTGTTCATTTATACTGTTCAGAGCTCTGATTTTTGCATAGGTTTAATAAAGCCTTTTGGTGCGATTATTAAAGTAAGGGGTTATTTTTCTGTGGTTATACAATTGCTCCCTGCATTTGGACTTTTACGTGGACTTGGTACAACAAGCCATTAAATACTTCACTTAATTACAAATAACAAAGTAACCACAAGTGATTATTTCATGCAATTTAATGCAATATCCATTAGTTGTGATTTGAGCAATGTTTTGCTTTTTATGCAAAAGTTCCAGCTATATCACTTGATGCCTGTGTAAGTAAGATCCAACCATTCTGTTACTGGTTCACAGTTGCTGGTCGAATGTCGGTCGACAAGGCGGTGAGCAGCGTGTTTCTATAGGTCGCGGATGCGAGCGGCTGGGTATCGCAATTCATGAAATATCGCACGCCTTGGGTTTCTGGCATGAACAGGTATGGAAATTTGTAATTTGGACGTGATAGTGTTTAAAAGGCTGTCATTAATTGTTGGTTTTATTTAAAACGTATATTACAATTTTCCAAGCTACAAACTGTTGTTTGTAAACCTCGAAACAAGGCTTACATCCTGTAAACAAATGATGTGCATGGAAAGATTAGTAAATTTCTAACGTGATATATATTCACTGTAGTTTATTCTAGTCTTATAACGGAACTGTAGATCACATTTTAATGAATGTAAGAGATGTTATGGATAGTTGCTGGTCCTGTCGTTCTTTTCGTGTGTATAAAATTTTACTAACGAATTCATTATTCTTATAAATATTTGATGTAAACATGCCCCCCCCCCCCCCCATAATGACAACTAACAATTTATAGGTATTTCCTGAAAGTAAGAATATAATCATAATCAGACGTGTTTTTTTTTTTTTATATATATACGTTTGGTCGAAACACTACTAGCATTTTAGTGAATGTAGAAAGTTCATTTGTTTTAACGTCTTGTTTGTCTATATAGGCCCGACCGGACCGAGACAAGTACATCCGGGTAATCAAACAGAACATTTCCCCGCGCTATCTTCCTGATTTTGAGAAAGCCAACAAAACCCTCGTCTCATCTCGTGGGTTTCCGTACGATTACGAGAGCGTAATGCACTACAGTAAGAAGGCGTTCACAAACCTCGGAGAGGATACAATCAGAGTATGCTTTATTAGATTATTACGAACTTATAAATACATCAACAGTCCGCATTCTTTATCTCACAGTAGCTCACCTAGACATTACGGATTTCTCAAACTGAAATCCTCGGTAAATATTTGTTTTCTTCTGTACATTAATGTTCTCCCCGCCCGCACAAACTGATAAAATCAGACATGTGGAATTAGACATATTTTGAATTTCAATACAAAAGTTAACTTAGAAATAATATTAATAATACTTATTATTATTATAATTATCATTATTACTATTATACAAAACAAAAACAACAAAACAGCAACATCGCGAAGTAATTTGTATTGCATAACGATCTGCTCGTTTTCGTTTTCAGAAATAAGTTTCTATATGTATAACAGTTAAAGGCATCTCAAAAGCCTTATATAAGTGACCCCCCCCCCCCATTTATTGCCCCACCCAGCATGTGAGGGCATCTGTTTTCTGATAAGCCAGGCTGCCACAGTCTGTATCGATGTGTCTGTCACACAGGTATTGTTCAAGATCCAAGTGTATGTATGCTATATCTGGGGGTTGAACATAGTCATTCACAGTTTGTTAAGAAAACAGTTGTGAATATACCAATTACGCAACGCAATCCTATATATATATATATATATATATATATATATATATATATATATATATATATATATATATATATATATATATATAAATCTTTATTTGTTTTCTTTCTTACTTTGTTGGTTGATTTTGTTATTTCTTATTCATTTTGTTATTTCTTTCATTCTTTTAGTTCTCATATATATTTAAAGTTATATTTTATTTTGATTTGTAAAATGTAACAAAACGTTTCTAACAAAAGCAATTTAAAAAGTCATTCATTGTCAGAATAATGTCCTTCTGACTCATTTTAAGTCATTTTGAATACTAAAACTTGTATTTCTCATGTATTTTCAAAATCAAATATTTAGCTATGAAATAAAAACATAATCTTGCAGTTACAAAATTAACACTTTGTAATTAATGCAATAAAGAATATGTAAGGGGTCATACAGTAAACAACCCACATTATCACTAACAATAATGTTTATGGCTTTGTGTAAAACTAGCCTACTGTCTCACATCCATACTAGCAGGTAATTTAGTTTTGCATTAACCCATCAGAGTGACAGGTTAGTACTATGTTGGCTAAAGACTCCCTGCAGTGATGACCAGCAGTTAGCAGGTCTGGTCATAGCAGGTCGGGGCCTGGCTCAGTGGGATACCACATTCCTTTCGAGATGCCTTTAAGTTAGACTATGTGAATCATTTACACTTAGGAGTGATATTAAAGCATAAAGCTTAAAGTGATATCCTGACACCTTTTTGTGCCTATTCTTACACCAGGTAATTGGGGTCGGGAGGAAGCTCAAGATGAAGATCGGTCAGCGAGACGCTCTCAGCAACATCGATATAGCCCAATTAAGAGATATGTACAAGTGCAACGACAAGGAAGACAAGAATCAGACATGTAAGTGCAAACTAATTTAGTATCTCTAAGATGGGCTCATAATAATATTACATAATAACATTATACAATAATCCTTGTATGAATATCATATTGATTTTTACGCTACACTCAATATTATTCTCAATAAATACACAATATATCGCCACATTTACTTGTTTTATATCTATTACAATGACAATTTTCGATTATCCATGTTTTCCATGTCTTGAAGGTGTCATCCGACAGTGTGGACCTGCTCGTTTCTCTCATGCACCCAATTAAATGTTACTTGAAAAGATACCGCGAAATGCTGTTATTGGTAGATCTACATCCATGTGAAAAGTAAAGCAACAACCCACTTTGCAGAAATGTATTTCAGAGCCGAGCCATGCAGCACAGTTAGCTATATTTAAACTTAAAAAATCGCCTGGCCACTTCCTTTTGTGATCAAATTACGCACGATCATCCGAGTAATCAGCTCGGACGTCGATATCTATTTTAGCTGAAATTGCCATTAAGCTTTTTTTATATTAGGAAATAAATGGACATTTTAAGCGATATGTATGTATTTCACGATTTGAATTGTCTGTCAATCGAGCTTATAAACATCCTTTACTTAAGCTGAAATGTAAGTTTATGCAGCAGTTGGGCACAAATTCCCCAGAACAGGGGTAAGATGTAACAGGTATTAGATATAGGCAAACTGTCGGATACCACCTATAAATATAACAGTCGTTGTCAATCATTTTCGTCATTATATCGTCTCTATCTGATCCTGGGTTAAGTTTAGTTAGTAAACATTGTTTTTCGGCAGTACAGAGTTTTAATCATTCTTGGGGGTTTTCTTTTGTTTTGTTTGGTGGGCCTAACGTTTCCTATGGAGAGTATAGGTTTCGATCCTAATACCTGCTAAGCAACTACTCAGCTTCTTTAGTTCATTGAGTATGCACCGTCGGTAAAGCCAAGTGACATCATCGTCAATATAGGAATAATTGAAGACATCCTTCACTGTTTGATTCTGACATCTATATAACAGCATTGTATATATGTATCTTTATTCAGACTGCCCTGACGGATGGCGGAAGTGGGGCCGTTCATGCTATAAGTTCGAGTCTGAGGCCCGGGAGCAGTTTGCGGGGGCACTGAGGGTCTGTGAGGGCCTTAAATCACGGCTTCTCAGTATCGATGATAGAAAAGAGGACCACTACATCAAAAAGATGATCCGAAAGAAGTTTCCGGAAGTTAAAGGTTGGTTATCTCGATTTATTGATGTCATAAAAGGGGAGACAACATTTATGCTTTCAGTTGTTAGCATCGAATTTTATAAAAACAAAGCTAACAGCTGGTATTTTAATGGCTCATCAAATTGTGTTTTGACAATAAAAAAACTCGTTCTTCGTTGAATAAAACACAGCAAAGAATGATTTTATCGTTTGTAAATTAAAAATTAAAACGAATAATCAATGTTTAATAGGATGGTAAGCGTAGATGTGCACCGGAGGAAGTACCTCTGACACAAAGTGTATTATAACTGTTATTGACGCAAAAACAACTTCTCTCAAACGTTTTTAACGTTTTCTATTGCATATTTATACAGCATGGCGAACGGGTGGGCGTTTTGTTAACGGAACGTTCGTGTGGTACCAAGGCGATGGAAGGACCCACAAAAAAATGTCCTACACAAAATGGATCAAAGGTCACCCAGCTAGCCACTCCTCCATGGCTCTCGTCCAATTAAAACCTGGCGGCAAGGTCACCTGGAATGGGGTGTGGCTTGGGTCTGTCAGTCAAATGCCTGAACACGCATACGCGGTCATATGTGAGCGACGGGCAAGACGTAAGTGTTTTATTCTGAATGCTATTGCTGATAAAACAAATATGCTAACTAATCAACCCACATTTTAACCCGCCCCACCTCCACCACCACAGACACGACGTTTACCTATGTGCAACATTTACCTCTAGAGAGTAACATTTGTAAGATTCACTTTTCATAAATCGGAAGCTGGCGCAGAAGTTGTATTTCCACGAATGACGTGAATTTTACCTGCAAACGGAAATGAAAGATACACAGAAGGCTAGATATGAGTGCCTGCCCCACCCACTTTCTAAATGTCTCCCAAAATCACGATGTTTTCCACCATTGCTAATGAGATTTAAAAAAACAACAACTCGAAAGTTGGAAGTGCTCATCTTAAATGCATTCACTTATACCAATAATGTTATGAAGAGAATATTTAAACAATATTTAAGCAGTCTTTTTATTTGCTGATTTAAAGGTTGTATCAGACAGTTTGGACCAAAAATATTTTTTCTCAAATAACAAAAAAAGTTTTTGTTACTTTAAAATGCTGCTCAGTGATGCCCTAGGTCAGTGTAGACAGTAAAACATAAATTCCTCATTGCCAACACGTATTTCCTATCTAAGCCACGCTGCAGAGCTATTTTTAACTATGAAAACCTCGTAACAACTCACTTAAATTGAGATTACGTTATATGTAATCCGGGTAATCCGCTCTGACGTCGGTATCTATTTTTAGCAGAGATCAATATGGTGCTTATTTATAGATTTGGAATGATTAAACCTTTAGAGCGTTTTTATGGCGATGGTGCTGTCTAACAATGTAGGCAGTGTTCAAACCCGTCTTTACTAAAAAGTATTAAGTATGAGTTTATGCAGAAGTTATACTCTAATTCCCCAATGCAGTGGTAAGGTATTGTTACGTGAATTTAAAATAGACAAACTGTCGGATACCATATTTAAATTCAACTCCCAATTAATTGTTTATGCTATTCGTGTATGTATGTAGGAAATTGCATCAAAGGAACTTACCCTGATGGCCGTGACTATCGAGGCACTCTGGCCCACACGGTAGAGGGAATTACTTGCCAGAAGTGGTCCTCCCAGTATCCTCATAACCACAACCTCCTACCCTACCCATACAACAGTACAGACGGAGGCAAGGGGGATAAAGATGGGCTAGGTATCTATTAGTATTGACCTGTAGTGGCTGTGCTTGAGGTAGTTGTAAACAACATGATATGTTTGTATAGTTATAAATATCAGAAACACACTTATTTACTACTAAAGTTTCTTTGGTTTTGATCACATTGCATAAAACAAAATAAAATGAACAGTGGATAATAAGATGCCACACGTGATGCATGCAATAGATCTAAACGTTCCCGACGATCTAAATAAACACTCTGAAGATCTATTTTCGTTCCAAAGTTACACTCAGTACATTTATGGGGGAAATCTTATAACTCTGTACATGTTTGGCTCCAGGAGATCACAACTACTGTCGAAACCCAAGCGGAAACCGAAGGAGCCGACCATGGTGCTTTACAACCAAAGACAAATTTACATGGCAGTACTGTGACGTCATCATATGTTCCGGTTCCTCGCCCAAAAACAGCGAAGACACAATAAAGAGCGGGAAACCAACACTAAGGGAGCTAAATCCTGGTGGAACTTCCGGCGAAAAGCGACAGGCAGAAAAGGAGGGAAATAAAAAGTCAAACAGAAATAGAGAAAACCAGAAATCATCAGACCGCAATAAATACTCAGATAGGCAAAATGGCAACGGGGATAGGAAAAAGAATTTATATAAAAATAATAGTTCCAGAAACGCTGGTATGAAGACCCCCAAAACAAATAAAAATAAGGACCAGGGAACTAATTCCAAAACTAACAGATCTGCGAACAAAAGTGATAAAGACAGCAAAACAACAAATCAGGAAAATAACAAAAAAGAAAACACCCGGAAGGGATCGAAATCTAGTAAGACTAATAAACTGAATGATAACAAAGATAACAAACCCCAACGAAGGGGTTAAAGAAAAGCAATCTTGAACACATAGACTGACGAAAATATATACCACTGATAATAAAAGCCATGTAATTCTCAAGAAATTCTCTTTGATTTTCATGTAGACGGTGGCACAAAAATGATCAGCATATAATTTCCCAATGCGCTGTGTATTTCCTTTTCTGTATCTGCACCAGCTTTTATGTGTCAATGTGGTCATAACAATATCATCTATTTAAAGTCAGACTAAGCAACAAAACAACATCAACAAAGAATAAAAGGCAATTTCGTAACACATATATTTATAATACGTAGTTTATCCATGAAACAAGCTCATCCTGGGTAAACCTTTGGTATACAAGGCAAATTGTTTCATATGATAAAAGTGTTCACACTTCTAAAATTTGTAATGTGTCGATTTATGTTTTTGCTGGCAGCTTTTTTCCGAGTCTAAGGGTACCTTTACCGTAAGTGGTTAATGTATTGATATTTTACATTATATTTGTCTATAACGATGTACACAGGAATATAACAGATATTTTCTATGATAAATTGTTTAACAATTATTCTATTCGGAAAGCACAATTGCATGCATTTAACTTCCGGAATCGAGAAGGAACACACAATAAAAAGAAACTATTGTTAATGTTCTATCGTATTTCTTTTCCCAACATACCTATCTTTGTGATTTCATCTTTGAACATACATACTATTTTCGAACCATAATGAAGACATTTTTGTAACTATTGTGCTGTTTGCGGACAAAGCACCGACCTTGACACAAGTATATATTGGGTAAAACTAATTGAGAAAGGGGTGAATCCTTGACGAATTATTCACAATGACACGGTGGCCATCTTAAAATGGCGTATATATAGTTTATCAATTACATAATTTTTGAAGCCATGAAGTAAAAAAAGAACAACAGAAAATGACATTGACGTCAAAGTTATTGTAATGTTGTTTTTTTCCTTTTCGTCATTACTTCTATTAAAAAAACGTATATTTTTATTGCCATTTCGATTAAGAATTAATAAATCATTCTCCATTTAAAGTTTTAAACCAAACCGGGATTCTATGTACATATACATAAAAAAATGAACCTAGACTTACCCTGCCTACACCTAAATCAACGGAACTGAGATCTCTATGGATTCATTAATTTAAAAGCCGTGGCAAATACAAAACCTTAAAATGGCAAAGTTTAACAAAAGTTGCACACAATCTTCCTTGCGATGTAATATAATGGAGACACTTAATATAATCAAAAAGTACAACTATTTGAAATAAGATACATGTTTTGTTAAATAATAGACTATCCTGTAATCAATCAGGTTAATAAAATCGGTTATCAAGACATTGTTCATCGTGCAATAAAAATCGCTTAAAACACAAAGGTTTATCTTGTATTTTCTGTTCTCTTTATTCACGTCGCGCCGGATAAATATCGCGTTCCATGTTTATTCAAAGATATGTTTGCTTTGGTAACGGCTCAATATTATTGATAATTATCCATTAATGTTTTAAGACAACTGGTTGCTGTAGTTAAAACTTTATTTTTTATCGTTTTCTAAACTGTTAATGTAAAAACTCTAACGCGAGTATTTCTTGGTTTTATGACAAGCCACATATTGTAGAACAACAAATGTGAAAAGGGCCGAATGGAGAACAGTAGCAAAATGGCATTAGCTTCCTAGTTAGATAATATCCCAGTTAGTTTAAGTAGTAGGTAGGTCCATTTAGTTGGAATTCGACAAAGCTCAACTCTTAGTGACACTATCGCACTTGATTCAGTTGTCATATTTATGGATGATCAAAACAACTCTAAACTCACTATTGCTGTATACATTTTTTGTTGTTGCCGTAAGGCATTTTTATGCCTTCATTATTATAAACTCAGTGTGCGACAAGACATATACTATGATATAGTTTTTTTTGGTGCAATACAATTTCCATGACGGGTTTTGCTGAGTTCATCAATATTTTGGTAGTATTCACCCATTGTTTTTATCCCTAATAAAGTATCTAGGCAGCAGGCATTTTGACCCTTCCAAGAATAATATATTTTCCTTCAAGACTGTCTTCGGTATACATGTATATAATGTAGGCCGGTCCTCTCCAACGCTCACCCATCCGTACACTAACCACAGAAATCGTTGCTTAACCGCCCAACTTTTGAAGCTGCTTAAACCATGTCGCATAAAGAGTTAACCCAGCAGCGAGGATGGTTTCTACCCATGCGGTCGTTACAGTATTCTTTTAGGGCCCCACATATATGACATAGCTAAAACACCAAACTGAACACGCAAATTAAACAATGTGCAATATTTCTGACATATCTGAACATCTTCACCGAAGTTTGTAGTTTTGTTCCGTGCAAAATTAAATATACATGCAGTTAATTGCTAAGCTTTTATATTTAACTTGGGTTGTAACACACTCCCTTGTCGCAGTACTATAAGCACTTTCATTTCACGATTTGTACTGTCTAACAATTTCTGTAATGTTAAAACAACCTTTACTAAAATTTAAAACTTAAAGATACAAGCAAATAGACCTACAAGACCTTGTAGAAAACATATACTGGCTGATTATACAATATTATAATTTTCTTGACGGTCACCATCATGGCTAAAGCAAACTATTTCTAGTGTGACTTGAGAAACATCAACGCAAAATGTTTGTGCATACATTCATGTTTGAATCCCATCATGAATAAGTTTGACTTGAAATGGGACTTATGTAATTATCTACTTAAATTTAACTTACATATAAGGAAATATTTTAAAATTATACATGTTCCAAAAATTTTAGACATTTTGTTTATAAAATTAGAAAGGAAAATATACAAAAATAATTTATTTTTCATTAATAAATCTTTTGTTATAATTTCCATTTTATTAATACAAAATATCCATTCCCCAGGAAAAAAAGACTTTGTTTTAAGAATGTTAAAATGGAAATTGTAGTTTGGACAACCGCCATTTTGAAATGGCAGGCATGACGCATCGTCACTGGAGTCTAACCTAAAAGTGACAAGATAGCTCAATATGGAATACTGCTGTAGCAAATGTCCATAAAATTGCCGTAATGGATTGAAAACACATAATACATTCAATATTTGAAAATAAAATTTCTACGTGATTGATAATGATTGATTTTAAATTCTTATTTCGATATGCTCTCGTTTTTAAGCAATTGAATTTTAATGGAAATTGACATTAACATATTTTTTTTATAATTTTTTATTGTTATGTCATGTCAGAACAAATCGCACTTTCTCTAAAGATCTATTTCACAGAAATGGCCAATGATATCCGAGTGCTGTTGACTGACCTCATCAAGGTGATAGAGCTTATTCTTCGAGTCCGACTTTACATTCCTAGAAAACTTCGAAATATTAAAGACGAGTTCACATGGAAACACATTTATTCTGACTCTGGTATCAAAATGAAAATGTGACTTTTCATTTATGTACTTTTTGGGTAGCAAGTAAATTTCATGATACCCATCTGTCTGTACTGTTTTATTCTTGTTATTGTTAAAATAAACACCGTTTTCTTTAAACTATTATATCTGAAATACAAGATAAAGTTTTTAAACTGTGTTTGACACAGAAGATAATATTACATGTATTAAGAGTGGTATTTAAATGCTCTCTAGGAATATAGTAAAAGCATAAAGTGGCCAGCTCTAATCAGCTGCTTTCCTACCAACCCAATTTTTGTTTAAACATATTATCTTTGTTGTTTTGAAAAAGAAAAACTGTTCCTTTTTATCGTTTCACATACATCATATTCAGAATTCTATTAAAATAAATCAAGGTTCGCAAAGTTGATACTTCTTATTTTATAGCTTTACGCCTTTCTTCTATAAGTTACAAGTAAAGTAATAATCCTTCCCAATTGAATATGTTTTAACAAGCAATATAATCATTTTTTTCCTTTTTTTTCCCCTTCACAACCTCAAGTAGTTCCTTTTAATGAATGCATTTCATTACACTATCTTAATTACATGTTGTCATTTGTATTTGATAATAATTAAGGAAACCGACACACAAATTCTTATAAGCCACCTGGTCTCAGCTTAAAAAGTGAACACAACACTTAGAAATGCTAGCAAATTATATTTATTAGTTTTTGAAATACATCGTAGTGACCCGTTATGACCATTATCGTGACGTCCAGCTATTTTTGTGGAGGAAAGCCCCAAACAAATGTCTGGGTAGAACCACCGACACACCGCAGGCCAGCTGAAAGTCCTTACCACATTAAGTCCTTCTGCCCCTCCCTCCACCAAAAGAGACTTGAACCCACACGGTGAAAGGATAAGCTATCTGATGAGTTATTTTATTTATTTAAGTAACTGTTTGTTGGGTTTAGCATACCACCAACACTTGTTCAATTTTTTTCAAGACAGTGTCCACCTGAAGCAGTGCTGTCTTCATCATGTATAGCATGTTGTGAACACCTGGATTGATACTACAGCCAGTCACATTCTCCTGATATTGACCCCACCAGTCATGCAACCACCGTTATATTTGCTTGAACTTAAGCAATGGAGCTATACTGCTAATATTTATAACAAATTTGGCATGTTGTGGTCTGAGATCAAACCAGCAGTCTACCATATATGGAGCATACACTCTACTGATTGCACTTCCAGGTCCAGTTTAAATGTTTCATTATCAACACATCAGTGATGTGTTCACATTACATGTAATTCAGCATTCATTTTTGAAACT
This sequence comes from Sinonovacula constricta, assembly GCA_007844125.1. NCBI lineage: Eukaryota > Metazoa > Mollusca > Bivalvia > Cardiida > Solecurtidae > Sinonovacula > Sinonovacula constricta. The sequence goes on along the minus strand of CM017556.1, from coordinate 28,606,575 downwards.
ATACTGGACTGTTGAACTTGTTATGGCAATATTAGATGTGACAATTGCAATTTTATTCATTCAACCCACTGAAAACATTTATATATTAAACAACAGCAAATACACCTATAATCTAGTGATCACTGTACAATTTGTTTAATTATTTATTAGGGTAAACAAAGTTTTGCCTAAATAAAATGCAAATTTGAGCAAAGCGACAAAGTCCCAACAAAATCAACATAATTCTCAAACAAAGCAGGTAATATTATAGAATTAAGCTTATTAAATAAATTAAAATATGACATGTTAAAGGTGGTATCCGACTGTTTGCTTATATCCAATAATTATAGGTGGTATCCGACTGTTTGCTTATATCCAATAATTATAGGTGGTATCCGACTGTTTGCTTATATCCAATAATTATAGGTGGTATCCGACTGTTTGCTTATATCCAATAATTATAGGTGGTATCCGACTGTTTGCTTATATCCAATAATTATAGGTGGTATCCGACTGTTTGCTTATATCCAATAATTATAGGTGGTATCCGACTGTTTGCTTATATCCAATAATTATAGGTGGTATCCGACTGTTTGCTTATATCCAATAATTATAGGTGGTATCCGACTGTTTGCTTATATCCAATAATTATAGGTGGTATCCGACTGTTTGCTTATATCCAATAATTATATCACAATATCAAACCACTGCTTTGGGACATTTGGGCATACTTTTTATACAAACTCATACGTCTTAATAAATTGTGAACAATAACTGAACTGCTAGAAAGAACTAATCGCGAAAATCACTCCAAATGTGTAATCTTTCCTGTATTAAAAGCTCGATAGTGATAGATTACCCGGATGACTATATATAGTGATATCAAAAGTAAGTGGTCACATAGTTTTCTAAGTTAAAAAATAGCTACCTCTGCAGCATGGCTCTCATAGGAAATACTTGTTTGCAATGAGCAGTGGTAATTTATGGTTGACTGTTCACACAGATCTGGGACATCAATAAACATCATTTTGAAGGACCCTTTCAGCCAACAAAGACTTATTTGGTTATTTGATAAAATAAATTTTCGTCCAAACTGTTGGCAAGCACCTTAAAACAATATAAAATATCTGAAATGATAAGCAATGTCATAAGCAACATCATAATTATTTATTCATATATTGTGTGTGTGTGAAAACTACATTGTGTAACAGTTCATCACAAGCATATGCATATGTACAGGAGAATGTGCTGATGAGTATTATATAGAGAATATCAACAATGGTGATGATTAATGCAACAACAAAACAATGATGATGATTAGATTTTGAAATAATGACTGATAACAACATGTATACTAGCAACCAAGGACAAGTAAGGTCTTCTTATAAAAGCAGTATAATTGATCAGGGGAAACAATCCATACAGTACTCAATCTTTAAAGTTAGGCTCAAATTTACCAAGCATTCTTTAGTAAGAATGGGTCAAGTAATAATTTTTAGTAGGCAATATCTTCTAAGTGTATTAAGCCACGTGTCTGAATTTTTGCATGGCACGTTAACTTTGTTATTTTGACCCTACAATCCCATTTAGACTACAATGTTAAGCTTCAGCGTGTTGGTATGGAGATACAACTTGAGTTCAACTCACGACTTGGGCTTAAGAATGGTTGGTGAATATGGACATATGACACTCAATACATCCGCCATTATTTCAATCTCCCTGTTAGAGGTCACATACATTTCAGATCACAGTATCCTCTGCTTTCAAGAAGGTAAAAGCAACTTGTGCTGCTAGTAAAATCTTTAAAATTAGGAACTTTTATCTGCATGCATATTTAAATGTCAATTCAGCTACATAACCGGTAGTCAGTTTTTTTTCTATTTAGGAAGTTCTGACCACTCATCATGTGACAAATTCTTTTTTTTTATATCCTAGGGATTCCAACATTGCATTCGTTGGTTACAGAATTGCTAGGGCTGTGACAGTGGCCTTGTCAACACTAACAAACACATCAATACACAGACTGACAATACAAAGGGAGATAGCCAAAAATAATGCATGCATCACTTTTCATACCAATATCTTTGTCCTTACAAACACATAGGTTGTAGTAAACACTGAAAAAAAAGCCTAGAACAATTGGCATCATTGTCAAAGATCTTCATTAAGATATCTTAATTCATTGACACTGTAGATATTTAAAAACTCCTTCCAAAAGTTGTGTGATCAAGGTGAATGTTTACATACCCAATTTCTTCTCATGAAATTTACAAAAGGAGCACACAGGCACATATTTCTTGGTGACAGTCTGGTAATGTTGAGTGAGACAATAGGCATAATACACAAGATATTTATCAAACAATTTGCAAAGATATATCCCCATTAACAGAGAACATACAAATTGAGAGAACAAAGTACATGAAAAGGCTTGTTCTAAGCCAAACAAGATTACAAATTGAGAGAACATAGTATATGAAAAGGCTTGTTCTAAGCCAAACAAGATATCCAGAAATATTATAGGATGAATGTTGTCTGATGTCGACTTCTTGGTCTGGCACCAAAATGTTCCAACATGGCTACATCTGTGTATGGAAATACTTCCGGTTGGCATGATGATGGGGGCAAAACTATCCCCTCTTCAGCCACACCCACATTATCATCCTCAACGAATGAGAAGATAGCCAGATCTCCTGTACTTCTCACTACTGCCAGACGATGTGACTCACAATCATAGGATGCTAACTTCGGCTGACTGGTTTCTCTTTCCCCTTTGGGCACTTTGATAATTCTGACAGGTGTGCACACTAGGTCAATTATGTGGATGTTTGAGAACTGACCATCCACAATGAAAATGTGACCAAACGGATTCACTGTAACATCAAGTGGTTTTACAAGAGGTGTGCTTGGTGTTCCAGTGTACTGACCAACTTTTGTGCCATCCTCTAGAAATACAGCAACAAGATTGAGTTTCCAGTCACAAATGATGATAGCATTCTCAAACACTGCTATAGATTTAGGATAAAGAAAGCAGACACATTTTGGTGTTTGTGTGAATGTTTGTATGACATCACCATCAAAGTTAAAAATATCAATCCTAGCCAAGCCGTCCTTTGGAAGAGCATTTGCACCCGCTAGCGTCTGTTCCCTTGGCCCTTTGGAAATGCTTGTATACCGTTGCTTTAATACCAGCTTCTGAAGGAGGCTGGTAGAAGTGTCATTTTCAATACATATTATCAAAAGTGTGTTGGTCTTTGGTACTGACACCACATATCTTGCTTCTCCATCATTCTCCTCTAAGAAAGCCACAGAATGAATTTCACAGTCCCCAAAACGCATCTCTGTGATCATTTGACCAGACTGATAGAAGAATTTTATCTTTTTATTTGCACGATCAGCCACACAAATTCTTTGTCCATTCCAAGTAACGGACACAATCATGGGCGTCTTGACATCATATTGGCGCCTGAGTGGAAAACAATTCCAGAACTCTAGACGATTCCCGAAAGTGGCAACTCTATTGAATGGTGGATGTTCAGTAGAACGTGTTGGGCCTGATAAACCAACAGCTTGCCAATAAGGAGGTGGAGGTGCTTCTTCATTTGGTGGTGCTGTGTTGGTATTGTTCTCACCTTCTGGATTTGGAACAGTGATTTGATGGTTGTGAATGAAACCAAATGCACCTTCAGTTTCCATTTGATCTCTCTGATGTTCCATTACTTCATTTCCAGATCTCCTACTCTGATTTGAATATTCTGCTTCTGGCTGATTTTGTGAATTTCCTGCTGCATCGCCACCTGTGGATGGCAATCTTTCAAGGTCCATTTCAGGGTAGTGCGTTGAATTCCCACTAGCACCAGACGTGTTAGCACCAACATCATCACCACATCTTTCTGTATCAAGCACTTTTAACCTTTTCATATCCAACACTACACTGGAAGAAACATTTATAGCAGGTGCTTGAAGTCTCTCTATTTCTAATTCCTGATTATCCAGTCCTGCTGACAAATCTCTATGCATTGCTTTGACTACTTCTTCAGATACATCATTTCCAAGTTCCAAAACATCTTCAATCAGTTTTCTTGTACACCCAATCCTATCTAAAATTTCTGCCACCCTCCCTTCAATATTTTGATAAGCATAATCAACACGAACCATACACTCTTTTTCTTTATCGATCAAAATATCCCTCAATTCCCGAAACAATCCTTTTAAATCTTTCTTGGCAATCAACCGTTTCTTTTGCAGTTGCTCATGTCTTTGTTTTAATGCCTCTTCCTGTTCAATAATCCGTAACCCAGAATCATGAATTTCCTTGCATAATTTTTCCATTTCTCTTTCACCTAAATGTAAGGTACTTTGCTGGAGATTGACCCCCAAACACTCCTCATGATTTTCCTCGAATACTTGATTGGGAACTGAGGAGAACGTGGTCTCACGGGACATGCTACGTCGTCCTCGGCGGTTTCTTTGGAACATTTTTTCACAGTTATATTGTCAATTCTAATCAATATTGTGACCTATAACTTTATAATCTGCAGTGCAAGATATCCACAATATTAATCACATCTACAAGATTTTCGCAAGTTGTATGTTATCTGTAATTAAATCCAGCCAAAAAAAAGACATTTATTCTGAGCTGACACAAACACAACAGTAAATATGTTACAATCAATTCCCACTTGATGACAAGCATGCAGAAATAACTTTTGTATTGCTCTTGATTCTCAACATTGTCCTTTTATGCAATATCTGGAATAGTTTCAATATTTTTCAATGGCAATATTTTCATAATTGCATCTCATAAACAATCATATCACACAAACCACCTTAAAATCTGAGCAAGACAAGCACTACTGGTTTTAGATACCCCACCTATACACCACCTGGTGGTTCGTTCTTGACATTAACAAGTGCATCTAAATAACGATCAATAACAGGAAAAGTCCACTTTGTGGGTAGAGCTGGTCAATATTCCAAGATACACATCAACAGTCAAAAAAGTCCATCTTGTAGGTGAAGATTTATGTTGCAGACAACATCAATCAATATACAGTGTGTCTGTTTACATTTTCTAGTGGCAGTTTGTTACAGGATATTAGTATGAATGAATAAGGCTGTCAACTTTTACAGGCAGACCAGATTGGTGATGAAGCAATGGCTGGGAAGTCAAGCAGAAACCTGCAACAAAAAAGGTAATTCATTAAACGCTGTGACATATGCACAAGATTTATCAAGGAAGTGGCAGCTTTAAATACAGTTAAAAACTGATGAAGAAAGATAAAGATGAAAATGATTTGATGGTAATGGGGATGATGATAAGAATGATAGTGTTGATTGTGATGGTGGTGATGGTGATGATGTCGGTGATGGTGGTGGTGGTGATGATAGTGGTGATGGTGGTGGTGATAGTGGTGGTGATGGTAGCGATGATGGTGATGGTGGTGTTGATGTGGTGTTGATGGTGGTGTTGATGGTGGTGGTGATGATGGTGGTGATGATAGTGGTGATGGTGGTGGTGATGGTGACGATGTTGGTGGTGATGGTGGCGATGATAGTGGTGATGGTGGTGGTGATGGGAGTGGTGATGATGGTGATGGTGGCGATGATGGTGATAGTGGTGATGATAGTGTTGATGGTGATAGTGGTAATGATGGTGATGATAGTGTTGATGGTGATGGTGATGATGATGGTGGTGATGATGGTGATGATAGTGATAGTTGTAGTAGAATGAGTAGTAGGAGTGATCATGAGGATGAAGGTTATAGTTATACACGTGGAAGTGATGGTGTTTGTAATGGCACAATGATCATCGTAATAATGTTCACTGTGATTAGGGTGATAGTGAGAGGTTGACAGTGATGGTGGTAGGTAGTAGGGGCAGTGGAGGTCATGGTAATAGCGATAATGGTGATAAAACAGTTATTACAGTTAATGGCACTTAAGTGTTTTGTGCTTGAAAATTGTTTAAAGATGTAGTTGGCAATTGTTATTTTTTTAAATCAAGAGAAAGATCTGGGAATCATGATGTGAATCTTATAATGATACAAGCCTGCCAGATTGCAGTTGTCACATTGTTGCACATTTGTGTAACTTTTTTTACATCAATGTCGTCTGCATATTAGTATTTGTAAAATATATAATAACATAAACAAATGTTATTCCATATTAAAAAGATAACAAGAGGTTCATGATGACCCTATATGGCCCTGCATCCCACAGTGGTCCCACAACAGTCCCACAGTGGTCCCACAACGGTCCCACAGGGGATTACCGGTATGTCCCTTAACATCACTATAATACCGGTAGTTGCCACTCAGCTTCTACTACAAGTTGGAGAAAGATGATTATTTCACTAAGGGGACATCATAAGGAATTAATAATTCTTATTTTATCAATTTGGCACTTTATCAAGAATTGAAAAGGTCTCATGCAGACAAAAAACTGCAATGAGGCCCTCTTAACAAATCATTAACTTTTTATTCTTATAATTAATGAAAGTTTAACATATATTAATATCTGTACAGTTTATTTTGGCTGAAATCTAAAAAAAATATGGCCAATTATAATAATTAAAGAATTGATAAATCATCAAAGGTGGGATGTTTTAACAGTTTCAATGTACATAACCATATAACTGAGATGACCTATAATATCTTTTACTTAGTTCATATACTTTAGAAGTGATTTGTCTATAATTTGTTAAAATGTCTGAGACAACAACAGCTTTAAACCTGTGAAATGTTTAGTGAAATACATTGAATTCCAAAAGATTCATGTCATGTTAATCTTTTTCAAATAAATGGCTCAAAAGTATCCAAGTGGGTGTCCAAGAATTAAAAATGCCTATACCTTGACCTTATTTAAATTAGAGGAGTCTTCCTTTGCATTGATACCAATTTTCTCAATTTGACTGTTCAATCCTGACAATCAATACTTTATCCCTATAATACTTCCAAAGACAGAAGTAAGACATTCTGTAACCATGCAAGTTTGCAACCAAGGTTGATTGAGTGGGGTGGTATACTAAACAGCAACTGATTGTAGGCACAAACAGCTGTTACACTGGCATCTCTATATTTGATGTAGGGTTGTCAATATGACAGCTAGCTGCCTGTGATCCTTGGTTGATTTGTTTATTGGGTTTATTATCCCACCAACACTATTTCAGTTATCTGGAGACAGTGTCCACTTGAAGCAGATATAATGCTGCCTTTACTGTGTATAGCATGCCGTGAACATTTGACATGATACGACACCCAGTCACATTATCCTGACACAGTGGCCAACCAGTCGTGGAACTACCTTTATATTTGTTTGAGTGTTAGCAAGGGAGCTTTACCAATACCATTTTTTTAAGACTTTGGCATGTTGCGGCCCAGGTTAAAACCCGGGGCCTCCAGTACTTTGAACCCATGCTCTACCGACTGCGCTACCAGGTCCGGTGATCCTTGGTTGATGTTAAGTGTTTTAAGTTTCACTGCCAGCACTCACCAAATTTTTGACCTTATTCAGACTAAGCACATTTAAAGCTTAAATTAAATTAGCTTCCTTACTTTCTAATAAAATAGAATTTATAAATAGAAGTGATATGCTAATTTACATGGTTACTAAAAATAAATAAGCTACTGAGCAAATCTGTGGTCAGCAGGATAGATACATTGTTACTAAAAATAAATTAAACATTGAGCAAATCTGTGGTCAGCAGGAATGATCGTGGAGAGTCGCTATCCATGAAAATAACATTTTATGTACCCGGTATCTGCAAGCTATTTCACTCTGCAAGCAAACAGATTCATTCATTCATTAAAAAGAGATTGACTTTGAAATGTGGACTATAACAAAGAGAATCTAAAACGAGAGGACCATGATAGCACATAATCGCACTTTTAGTAGGCTCATATCGGGCATCAAGTTTTTAAGAATAAATTACTTTAGAAATATTTGGTGAAGATTGAACTATTAGTGTGGCCACTGGGCTGATAACATTTTCTAGAAGTTAACCTAGTGACCTACTGAATCCATGTGACCCTCTTCAAAACATATCTAAGATTTCATACTGGCAAACATTGTAGCCAAGTTTGGTGAAGATTGGGCCATCAATGTGGCCTCTAAGAATTTTAAAAAGTGTTTTCTAAAATTTGATCTAGTGACCTTTTTTTTTAAACCATATGACCTAGTTTACAAACTCACCCAAGACTTCTTGCAGGCAAATATTGTGGCCAAGTTTAGTGAAGATTGGGCCATCAGGGTGGCCTCTAATGTGTTCACAAGGGTTTTCTAAGATTTGACCTAGTGATATACTTTTTGACTCCACGTGACCCAGTTACAAACGCATTCAAGATTTCATGCAGACAAACATTCTGACCAAGTTTGGTGAAGATTGGGCTATAAATGTGGTCTCTAGCCTGTTCACAATTTGACCTTTTGTCCTAGTTTTTTTACCCCAGGTGATCCAATAAGGAACGCACCCAAAATTTCTTACAAACATTCTGGCCAAGTTTGCTGAAAATTGGGCTATAAATGTGGCCTCTAGTGTGTTCACAAGCTTTTTCTAAAATTTGGCCTAGTGACCTTTTTGACCCCACATGACCCAGTTACGAACTTCTCCAAGATTTCATGCAGACAAACATTCTGACCAAGTTTGGTGAAGATTGGGCTATAAATGAGGTCTCTAGCATGTCGACAAGGTTTTTATAAAATTGATCTTTTGTCCTAGTTTTTTTACCCCAGGTGATCCAGTAAGGAACTTATCCAAGATTTCTTGCAAACATTCAGACCAAGTTTGATGAAGAGTGGATGAAAACTGTAGCCTCTATTGTGTTCAAAAGCAAAATTGTTGACAGCACACTATGGATGACGGACAAAGGTGTATCAGAAAGGCTCTCCTTGAGATTGTTGTTCTCAGGTGAGCTTAAAATAAGATTTGAAACATTTAATGACTATATGTAAAGGGATAATGAATATATGTCGATAATGAATATATGTCCAATGATATGTGTCCAGTGCTATAGATTATGCTGATAGTGACGGTGGTGAGGGGTGGTAGAAGTGGCAGTAGAATGGGTAATGATGAATTGTTTTGATTGTTTTTGATACATCATGCCGACACAAAGTGATCACATTAGGAGGTCCAGCTAATGATGATAATTATGGGGTTGTAAAGAATGATGATAACTATGGGGTTGTAAAGAATGATAATATGTGGGGTGATAAAGAATGATGATAATAATGAGGTGGTAAAGAAAGATGATAATAATTGGGTGGTAAAGTATGATAATGATAATGGGGTGGTAAAGAAAGATGATAATAATGGGATGGTAAAGAAGTTTGATGAAAATCCTTTCTGTCATGATAATGATAATTGTTGTTGTGGCTGCTGGCCATGATGTAGACACTACTATGGTTGAAATAACTGATGTAATTATCATAAATACTATTATAATGGTAAAGATAATGTTTCCTTACAAAGGTCATAAGACATAATGTTGTGTAGTATAACAATACAATATGCAGAGACTGCATCTGCTGAGGATGGTTAGAAACATACATAAAGGATCTGACATAAGTTGTGTAGTATAACAATACAATATGCAGAGGTGCATCTGCTGAGGAATCTGCTGAGGATGGTTAGAAACATACATAAAGGATCTGACATAAGTTGTGTAGTATAACAATACAATATGCAAAGGTGCATCTGCTGAGGATGGTTAGAAACATACATAAAGGATCTGACATGAGTTGTGTAGTATAACAATACAATATGCAGAGGTGCATCTGCTGAGGATGGTTAGAAACATACATAAAGGATCTGACATGAGTTGCCATTTACTACCAACATTTATTAAATGAGTTCAGGAAAAGTAACAGCAAGTGAGCCTATGGCGAGTTTACTATCATTTTTTCCTTGATGAGTTTTATTAATGTTTGCACTAAATGACAATGAGTGTCACATGATATTAGTTGCCAATGTAAGATTTTGCGAAATTTTAATAACACTTAGTGAAATAGTGGTGTGAGATGATCTGCATTAAGATGTCATCAATCAAAAAGCTGTATTACACAAGTGCAATATGACAAAACAATTAGTGTATAGAATGGAAATCAAGGGGAATCATACGATAAGACCAAATATAAAATCGTAATTGTTATACAACAAATGCACTTACATAATCATTCTGTAAACACCTAAGTCCCATTTGGCCATGAGTTGAAACATACCCATTTCCACATACCCTTATAAACATAACCTGTACAGACAAACACAACAGGGCTATGTGAAGATACAGTCATATCAAGCTAAATATAGAGTAAAGAAGTCATGCAGAACTAGCTATTTACCTGTATAACTTTGTACCCACAGCCAAGCTAATATATTACAATCCAGACATCAAGTACAGGTGATTTAAACCCTTTTCATGCAAGTGAAATGTGGTGATGCTCCAGACTATATTTATGCGGGTACTTAGTAAATAAAAAAATCCAATTTTTGTTATCTATTGCATACATTTATACTCTTGTAAAAGCTCATTTGTTAGACAGATATTTCAATGCTTAAAGAGTTAAATGTTTTGGCCATGGCAATAAGATTAACTGATCAGTTGTTTTTTTTACCAACAAATTTAATAGAATATAGATAATAGATAGCTAAAATCTAATCTGACCAACATAAAAACATGTTTACTAACCTGTGAAAAGGTGAGATAACCCAGCCACAACAAGTAATGGAAATTACTGAGCTTGGCCTAATGACTGCTGAAGCTCTCTCAGAGACATTTTACCTTTTGTCATCATCATCTTAATGGCAAGCTGCAAGAAAAGAAAAATAACAAAATTATATAAAGGTTAATCATTTTCTGTTGAAATAACCATTTAGTCGCTAAGGTTGCAGACATGTAACTCCTCAGCCCCTCACAGCCTGAATTTAAGTCCAGTAAGTTTATTTTTTTGTTTATTAACAGTATTTCAGTTATCTGGAGAAAGTGTCCACTTGAAGCAGATATAATGCTGCCTTTACTAAGTACAGAATGCCATGCACACCAGGCATAATATCACACTCAGTCACCTTAGCCTGACACCTGGCCAACCAGTCATGGAACTACCTTTATATTTGCTTAAGGGTTTGCAAGGGTGATATACCACTATCAATTAATAATGACATTCGTATGTTACGGCCCAGGATCGAACCCAGGGCCTCCCGTACTTGGAGCCGATGCTCTACTGACTGCACTACCAGATCCTGTTAAGTCCAGTGAGGGCGGGGATAAGGGTGGGAAGGTATTCCAGCTTATCTGTGAGGCACCAGTTGTCCTACTTAGACATTTGTCTTGGGTCCTCACATCATACAGGTAGCTGGAGATTGACTTAATGACCATCATTTTCAAGGATGCAATTTATTAAAAATTGCATCAAACCATAACACCACAACAAAAACATATCTGTTGTTTTATTAAAGAAAATTCTTAGCTATCACTGCATTAATATTCCTACAAGCATACCTATTATCACTGCATCAATATTTCTACAAGCATACCTAGCTATCACTGCATTAATATTTTTACAAGCATACCTAGCTATCACTGCATTAGTATTTCTACAAGCATTTCTAGCTATCACTGCATTAATAGTTCTACAAGCATACCTAGCTATTACTGCTTTAATATTTCTACAAGCATACCTAGCTATCACTGCATCAATATTTCTACAAGCATACCTAGCTATCACTGCATTAATATTTCTACCAGCATTTCTAGCTATCGCTGCATCAATATTTCTACAAGCATACCTAGCTATCACTGCATTAATATTTCTACAAGCATTTCTAGCTATCGCTGCATCAATATTTCTACAAGCATTTCTAGCTATCACTGCATTAATATTTCTACAAGCATTTCTAGCTATCACTGCATTAATATTTCTACAAGCATTACTAGCTATCACTGCATCAATATTTCTACAAGCATACCTAGCTATCACTGCATTAATATTTCTACAAGCATTTCTAGCTATCACTGCATCAATATTTCTACAAGCATACCTAGCTATCACTGCATTAATATTTCTACAAGCATTTCTAGCTATCGCTGCATCAATATTTCTACAAGCATTTCTAGCTATCACTGCATTAATATTTCTACAAGCATACCTAGCTATCACTGCATTAATAGTTCTACAAGCATTTCTAGCCATCACTGCATTAATATTTCTACAAGCATACCTAGCTATTACTGCTTTAATATTTCTACAAGCATGCCTAGCTATCACTGCATTAATAGTTCTACAAGCATACCTAGCTATCACTGCATTAATATTTCTACAAGCATTTCTAGCTATCACTGCATTAATATTTCTACAAGCATACCTAGCTATCACTGCATTAATAGTTCTACAAGCATACCTAGCTATCACTGCATTAATAGTTCTACAAGCATACCTAGCTATTACTGCTTTAATATTTCTACAAGCATACCTAGCTATCACTGCATCAATATTTCTACAAGCATTTCCAGCCATCACTGCATCAATATTTCTACAAGCATACCTAGCTATCACTGCATTGATAGTTCTACAAGCATGCCTAGCTATCACTGCATTAATAGTTCTACAAGCATACCTAGTTAGTTCTACATTACTGAAGCAATCTTCACTAATCTTCCTGATTACATTTATGGTTAACAATGTTTGAAAAGACACAATTTTTATGATGTTACTTCTTAATAGAATTTCAATAAACAAAAAGTACCCAACTAAAGGGTTAAAAGTGGTTTGGACCTTTAAAGAGAAGAAAATGTCCGAATGGTGAAGATGTAGCTATTTTCAAGCTTATTTCTTATTGCACTGACTTCAATGTTGACCCACTGATTACTGGATATGCAAAATTGTAAGTTTTCCTAAATCTTATATGCCAAATGGTGTTGGAAAATCAGTTCATGATCCAAATGACCAATAACCATTTCAGGAACCATTAATACACTAGGATGGAGTGGAACAATGTAATGAATTGTTTACTTATTAGCTTATACAGTGTCAGCGAAACAATGTACCGGTAATGAATTGTATATTTACTAGCTTAAACAGCTGCAGTGGAACATTGTAATTGATTGTATATTTATTAGCTTAAATACTATAAATAGCAATTAATTTTACCTTACACTATTATGTAGGTCAAGTTGAAGGTCATATCATGAACAAGTCATCAATTCATCCAAATGTTTGCAGTGAAGAACTTAGCATGTAAACTGAATAAGATATCAAGAAGGCTTACATAATACAGCCTCCCAGGATTTTATCAATAGCAGAGAAGAATGAAATAACATCTACCATTCATATGTAAATGTTGTTGAATTTTAGTGCTGTTTACTACTCAAATGGAAATGTTGATGCACAGTGATTTTTATAATAAATGTTATATCAAGTCCAAAATCACAAAGCCATTGATGTTGTCAGAGTATGTATTTACTTCACATTTCCCAACTTCAAACAATGTTCAGATAGTTGAAAGTTGAGTTTGCATGTTTCCAGTGAGTGACAATTTATTGCCATGTTTCTGGTAGGTTACTGGCCTGCTTGCCTTGTCATGGTTAATCCAATGTTCACAATATGTGAATATATATGAACAAATAACAGTACCTAACACAATGGATCAATAATTGTTTGCTATATATCTGTATATTTTTATGTTTGGAATGACGCTGTGAAATCGAAGCTGGACTTTACCTAGTAAAGATCTAAAATGTTTGCATAACTGTTTCCTTCCCATGATGCCTTTCCTTTGTGATTTTAGGGTCATTTCGAAAGTTCTTTTCTCTCTTTCTCTCTTACACACATGTAGCACGCACACACACACGCACGCACACTCACACATAAAAATCTTTTTCAAACCTCATTTGCACTTATACAATTATTAGTAAACATTATTACAAAACACAATTTAGCCTACACTCTGATATTTCTTCTTGATGTGCATAATGCTAATGGTTGCTATTGCTTCCAAACCTGCTTTCAACATTTTGAGTCAAAATGAACTGCTCATTGTGGTTCTATGTAAGCTGCACACAATGTCATTATAGTAACATTTAGCTATAATGGACAGTACTTATGTTAGCTGTACACAATGTCATTACCGTATTCACTCGTGTAATCGCGTTTTTTTTTTACCCGATTTTATTGTTAAGGAGTTGGGGGTGCGGCCATTCTATAGGTGTAAGGCCTTGGGACATTTTTTCTAGATGAATTTGCCGATTTTTGGGACGCCATGCGTCTAGATGACTCTCTAAGTAGGAGGTATGGATGATATGAACGAGATAGCGCCGTTCTATGCCTTTGTCTAACCAACGTGAACATATTCCATAATTTATAAACTACCTTCTAGTTTTATCTCTTGTATCATATTTCTGAATGTTTGCACCCATTTGTCCAAAGGATTTCATAGTAGAGCCAATAAAACAACACAGCTTTGATACGAGCCGACAATCTCTTTGAAGTTGCATTTCATAGACAGGAAATATCGATGTTAAACTCCATACAGCCGGTCAATAAAACAAACCTCCATATGAAATTAACAGGACGGTTGATCCAAGCAAAATGTACATATATGAACTAAGGTTTTTTTAAAACAAGTTTGTGAAATTACATGTATACGGAAATATTTTAAATTTATATGGAATTTTGTTTTGATTATATTTCTATGAAAATAAAATGATTTAAAGTTCTAGGTCCATTCATACGTAACTAAGAATTACAATCATTGGTACAAGTTTGTACATCACCTGTTACTGTTAATTGTCACTAATTGACAAGTTATTCTCACCTGTCCGCTGGACCCCAGAGAAGACGGTGACATGTTGAGAAGGTGCGAAATATCTTTATTGACACTTGACATGAGTAGCTCAATCTGCGTTTAAAAACCTACCTACCAAACTTTAATAAGTAATTCTCCCAAATCTCTCATATTGTCACTCCGACCTTACCTTCAGATCGCCGAATACCTAAAAAAGTTTTTCAACGATTCTCGGTATGTTATTGAACAACCGTCATTGTCTTTATCGATATACGCAGAATTCACGATATAGCGGAGCTTCACTGTATAAACTGTGCAGCCTTTATATTTTTTCTTCAATTTTTGTGGTCATTTTGGGGGTGCTGCAATTACATTGAATTAGGATTTTTTCTTCAAATTTTGCGGTCATTTTGGGGGTGCGGCCATTACACGGGGGCGACCATTACACGAGTGAATACGGAATACTAACTATTACCTGCGAGCTATTATCGACAGTTCCCATTTTAGCTGCACACAATGTCATTATGGTAACTTCAAGCTATTATGGACAGTTACTATGTTAGCTGCACACAATGTCATTTTGGTAACTTCCAGCTATTATGGACAGTTCCTATGTTAGCTGCACACAATTTTAATTTGGGAACTTCCTGCTATTATGGACAGTTCCTATGTTAGCTGTACACAATGTCATTTTGGTAACTTCCAGCTATAATGGACAGTTCCTATGTTAGCTGCACACAATGTCATTTTGGTAACTTCCTGCTATTATGGACAGTTCCTATGTTAGCTGCACACAATGTCATTTTGGTAACTTCCAGCTATAATGGACAGTTCCTATGTTAGCTGCACACAATGTCATTTTGGTAACTTCCTGCTATTATGGACAGTTCCTATGTTAGCTGTACACAATGTCATTTTGGTAACTTCCTGCTATTATGGACAGTTCCTATGTTAGCTGTACACAATGTCATTATGATAACTTCCTGCTAATATGGACAGTTCCTATGTTAGCTGCACACAATGTCATTTTGGTAACTTTCTGCTATTATGGACAGTTCCTATGTTAGCTGTACACAATGTCATTTTGGTAACTTCCTGCTATTATGGACAGTTCCTATGTTAGCTGCACACAATGTCATTTTGGTAACTTCCTGCTATTATGGACAGTTCCTATGTTAGCTGTACACAATGTCATTTTGGTAACTTCCTGCTATTATGGACAGTTCCTATGTTAGCTGCACACAATGTCATTTTGGTAACTTCCTGCTATAATGGACAGTTCCTATGTTAGCGGCACACAATGTCATTATGGTAACTTCCAGCTATTATGGACAGTTCCTATGTTAGCTGTACACAATGTCATTATGGTAACTTCCTGCTATAATGGACAGTTCCTATGTTAGCTGCACACAATGTCATTTTGGTAACTTCCTGCTATAATGGACAGTTCCTATGTTAGCTGCACACAATGTCATTATGGTAACTTCCAGCTATTATGGACAGTTCCTATGTTAGCTGCACACAATGTCATTATGGTAACTGCCTGCTATAATGGACAGTTCCTATGTTAGCTGCACACAATGTCATTTTGGTAACTTCCTGCTATAATGGACAGTTCCTATGTTAGCTGCACACAATGTCATTTTGGTAACTTCCTGCTATAATGGACAGTTCCTATGTTAGCTGCACACAATGTCATTATGGTAACTTCCTGCTATTATGGACAGTTTCTATGTTAGCTGCACACAATGTCATTATGGTAACTTCCTGCTATTATGGACAGTTCCTATGTTAGCTGCACACAATGTCATTTTGGTAACTTCCTGCTATAATGGACAGTTCCTATGTTAGCTGCACACAATGTCATTATGGTAACTTCCAGCTATTATGGACAGTTACTATGTTAGCTGCACACAATGTCATTTTGGTAACTTCCTGCTATCATGGACAGTTACTATGTTAGCTGCACACAATGTCATTTTGGTAACTTCCTGCTATAATGGACAGTTCCTATGTTAGCTGCACACAATGTCATTATGGTAACTTCCTGCTATTATGGACAGTTCCTATGTTAGCTGCACACAATGTCATTTTGGTAACTTCCTGCTATAATGGACAGTTCCTATGTTAGCTGCACACAATGTCATTATGGTAACTTCCTGCTATTATGGACAGTTCCTATGTTAGCTGCACACAATGTCATTTTGGTAACTTCCTGCTATAATGGACAGTTCCTATGTTAGCTGCACACAATGTCATTTTGGTAACTTCCTGCTATAATGGACAGTTCCTATGTTAGCTGCACACAATGTCATTATGGTAACTTCCAGCTATTATGGACAGTTACTATGTTAGCTGCACACAATGTCATTTT
The DNA here is from genome assembly GCA_007844125.1 of Sinonovacula constricta. Lineage (NCBI taxonomy): Eukaryota > Metazoa > Mollusca > Bivalvia > Cardiida > Solecurtidae > Sinonovacula > Sinonovacula constricta. The sequence goes on along the minus strand of CM017556.1, from coordinate 28,589,446 downwards.
GGTAACTTCCTGCTATTATGGACAGTTACTATGTTAGCTGCACACAATGTCATTTTGGTAACTTCCTGCTATTATGGACAGTTCCTATGTTAGCTGTACACAATGTCATTTTGGTAACTTCCTGCTATTATGGACAGTTACTATGTTAGCTGCACACAATGTCATTTTGGTAACTTCCTGCTATTATGGACAGTTACTATGTTAGCTGCACACAATGTCATTTTGGTAACTTCCTGCTATTATGGACAGTTCCTTTGTTAGCTGCACACAATGTCATTTTGGTAACTTCCAGCTATAATGGACAGTTCCTATGTTAGCTGTACACAATGTCATTTTGGTAACTTCCTGCTATTATGGACAGTTCCTATGTTAGCTGTACACAATGTCATTTTGGTAACTTCCAGCTATTATGGACAGTTCCTATGTTAGCTGTACACAATGACATTTTGGTAACTTCCTGCTATTATGGACAGTTCCTATGTTAGCTGCACACAATGTCATTTTGGTAACTTCCTGCTATTATGGACAGTTCCTGTGTTAGCTGTACACAATGTCATTTTGGTAACTTCCTGCTATTATGGACAGTTCCTATGTAAGCTGCACACAATGTCATTTTGGTAACTTCCTGCTATTATGGACAGTTACTATGTTAGCTGCACACAATGTCATTTTGGTAACTTCCTGCTATTATGGACAGTTCCTTTGTTAGCTGCACACAATGTCATTTTGGTAACTTCCAGCTATAATGGACAGTTCCTATGTTAGCTGCACACAATGTCATTTTGGTAACTTCCTGCTAATATGGACAGTTCCTATGTTAGCTGTACACAATGTCATTTTGGTAACTTCCAGCTATAATGAACAGTTACTATGTTAGCTGTACACAATGTCATTTTGGTAACTTCCAGCTATAATGGACAGTTCCTATGTTAGCTGCACACAATGTCATTTTGGTAACTTCCTGCTATTATGGACAGTTACTATGTTAGCTGCACACAATGTCATTTTGGTAACTTCCAGCTATTATGGACAGTTACTATGTTAGCTGCACACAATATCATTTTGGTAACTTCCAGCTATTATGGACAGTTACTATGTTAGCTGCACACAATGTCATTATGATAACTTCAAGCTATTATGGACAGTTACTATGTTAGCTGCACACAATGTCATTTTGGTAACTTCCTGCTATTATGGACAGTTCCTATGTTAGCTGCACACAATGTCATTATGGTAACTTCCAGCTATTATGGACAGTTCCTATGTTAGCTGCACACAATGTCATTATGGTAACTTCCTGCTATTATGGACAGTTCCTATGTTAGCTGCACACAATGTCATTATGGTAACTTCCAGCCATTATGGACAGTTCCTATGTTAGCTGCACACAATGTCATTATGATAACTTCCAGCTATAATAGACAGTTCCTATGTTAGCCGTACACAATGTCATTATGATAACTTCCAGCTATTATGGACAGTTACTATGTTAGCTGTACACAATGTCATTTTGGTATCTTCCAGCTATTATGGACAGTTACTATGTTAGCTATACACAATGTCATTTTGGTATCTTCCAGCTATAATAGACAGTTCCTATGTTAGCCGTACACAATGTCATTATGATAACTTCCAGCTATTGTGGACAGTTCCTATGTTAGCTGCACACAATGTCATTATGATAACTTCCAGCTATTATGGACAGTTCCTATGTTAGCTATACACAATGTCATTATGGTAACTTCCAGCTAAAATGAACAGTTCCTATGTTAGCTGCACACAATGTCATTATGGTAACTGCCTGCTATAATGGACAGTTCCTATGTTAGCTGCACACAATGTCATTTTGGTAACTTCCTGCTATAATGGACAGTTCCTATGTTAGCTGCACACAATGTCATTTTGGTAACTTCCTGCTATAATGGACAGTTCCTATGTTAGCTGCACACAATGTCATTATGGTAACTTCCTGCTATTATGGACAGTTTCTATGTTAGCTGCACACAATGTCATTATGGTAACTTCCTGCTATAATGGACAGTTCCTATGTTAGCTGCACACAATGTCATTTTGGTAACTTCCTGCTATAATGGACAGTTCCTATGTTAGCTGCACACAATGTCATTATGGTAACTTCCAGCTATTATGGACAGTTACTATGTTAGCTGCACACAATGTCATTTTGGTAACTTCCTGCTATTATGGACAGTTACTATGTTAGCTGCACACAATGTCATTTTGGTAACTTCCTGCTATTATGGACAGTTCCTATGTTAGCTGTACACAATGTCATTTTGGTAACTTCCTGCTATTATGGACAGTTCCTATGTTAGCTGCACACAATGTCATTATGGTAACTTCCTGCTATTATGGACAGTTCCTATGTTAGCTGTACACAATGTCATTATGGTAACTTCCTGCTATAATGGACAGTTCCTATGTTAGCTGCACACAATGTCATTTTGGTTACTTCCTGCTATAATGGACAGTTCCTATGTTAGCTGCACACAATGCCATTATGGTAACTTCCAGCTATTATGGACAGTTACTATGTTAGCTGCACACAATGTCATTTTGGTAACTTCCTGCTATTATGGACAGTTACTATGTTAGCTGCACACAATGTCATTTTGGTAACTTCCTGCTATTATGGACAGTTCCTATGTTAGCTGTACACAATATCATTTTGGTAACTTCCTGCTATTATGGACAGTTCCTATGTTAGCTGCACACAATGTCATTTTGGTAACTTCCTGCTATAATGGACAGTTCCTATGTTAGCTGCACACAATGTCATTATGGTAACTTCCAGCTATTATGGACAGTTCCTATGTTAGCTGTACACAATGTCATTATGGTAACTTCCTGCTATAATGGACAGTTCCTATGTTAGCTGCACACAATGTCATTTTGGTTACTTCCTGCTATAATGGACAGTTCCTATGTTAGCTGCACACAATGTCATTATGGTAACTTCCAGATATTATGGACAGTTCCTATGTTAGCTGCACACAATGTCATTTTGGTAACTTCCTGCTATAATGGACAGTTCCTATGTTAGCTGCACACAATGTCATTATGGTAACTTCCTGCTATTATGGACAGTTCCTATGTTAGCTGCACACAATGTCATTATGGTAACTTCCTGCTATAATGGACAGTTCCTATGTTAGCTGCACACAATGTCATTTTGGTAACTTCCTGCTATAATGGACAGTTCCTATGTTAGCTGCACACAATGTCATTATGGTAACTTCCAGCTATTATGGACAGTTACTATGTTAGCTGTACACAATGTCATTTTGGTAACTTCCTGCTATTATGGACAGTTACTATGTTAGCTGCACACAATGTCATTTTGGTAACTTCCTGCTATTATGGACAGTTACTATGTTAGCTGCACACAATGTCATTTTGGTAACTTCCTGCTATTATGGACAGTTCCTTTGTTAGCTGCACACAATGTCATTTTGGTAACTTCCAGCTATAATGGACAGTTCCTATGTTAGCTGTACACAATGTCATTTTGGTAACTTCCTGCTATTATGGACAGTTCCTATGTTAGCTGTACACAATGTCATTTTGGTAACTTCCAGCTATTATGGACAGTTCCTATGTTAGCTGTACACAATGACATTTTGGTAACTTCCTGCTATTATGGACAGTTCCTATGTTAGCTGCACACAATTTCATTTTGGTAACTTCCTGCTATTATGGACAGTTCCTGTGTTAGCTGTACACAATGTCATTTTGGTAACTTCCTGCTATTATGGACAGTTCCTATGTTAGCTGCACACAATGTCATTTTGGTAACTTCCTGCTATTATGGACAGTTACTATGTTAGCTGCACACAATGTCATTTTGGTAACTTCCTGCTATTATGGACAGTTACTATGTTAGCTGCACACAATGTCATTATGGTAACTTCCAGCTATTATGGACAGTTACTATGTTAGCTGCACACAATGTCATTTTGGTAACTTCCTGCTATTATGGACAGTTACTATGTTAGCTGCACACAATGTCATTTTGGTAACTTCCTGCTATTATGGACAGTTCCTATGTTAGCTGTACACAATGTCATTTTGGTAACTTCCTGCTATTATGGACAGTTCCTATGTTAGCTGCACACAATGTCATTATGGTAACTTCCTGCTATTATGGACAGTTCCTATGTTAGCTGTACACAATGTCATTATGGTAACTTCCTGCTATAATGGACAGTTCCTATGTTAGCTGCACACAATGTCATTTTGGTTACTTCCTGCTATAATGGACAGTTCCTATGTTAGCTGCACACAATGTCATTATGGTAACTTCCAGCTATTATGGACAGTTACTATGTTAGCTGCACACAATGTCATTTTGGTAACTTCCTGCTATTATGGACAGTTACTATGTTAGCTGCACACAATGTCATTTTGGTAACTTCCTGCTATTATGGACAGTTCCTATGTTAGCTGTACACAATATCATTTTGGTAACTTCCTGCTATTATGGACAGTTCCTATGTTAGCTGCACACAATGTCATTTTGGTAACTTCCTGCTATAATGGACAGTTCCTATGTTAGCTGCACACAATGTCATTATGGTAACTTCCAGCTATTATGGACAGTTCCTATGTTAGCTGTACACAATGTCATTATGGTAACTTCCTGCTATAATGGACAGTTCCTATGTTAGCTGCACACAATGTCATTTTGGTTACTTCCTGCTATAATGGACAGTTCCTATGTTAGCTGCACACAATGTCATTATGGTAACTTCCAGCTATTATGGACAGTTCCTATGTTAGCTGCACACAATGTCATTTTGGTAACTTCCTGCTATAATGGACAGTTCCTATGTTAGCTGCACACAATGTCATTATGGTAACTTCCTGCTATTATGGACAGTTCCTATGTTAGCTGCACACAATGTCATTATGGTAACTTCCTGCTATAATGGACAGTTCCTATGTTAGCTGCACACAATGTCATTTTGGTAACTTCCTGCTATAATGGACAGTTCCTATGTTAGCTGCACACAATGTCATTATGGTAACTTCCAGCTATTATGGACAGTTACTATGTTAGCTGTACACAATGTCATTTTGGTAACTTCCTGCTATTATGGACAGTTACTATGTTAGCTGCACACAATGTCATTTTGGTAACTTCCTGCTATTATGGACAGTTACTATGTTAGCTGCACACAATGTCATTTTGGTAACTTCCTGCTATTATGGACAGTTCCTTTGTTAGCTGCACACAATGTCATTTTGGTAACTTCCAGCTATAATGGACAGTTCCTATGTTAGCTGTACACAATGTCATTTTGGTAACTTCCTGCTATTATGGACAGTTCCTATGTTAGCTGTACACAATGTCATTTTGGTAACTTCCAGCTATTATGGACAGTTCCTATGTTAGCTGTACACAATGACATTTTGGTAACTTCCTGCTATTATGGACAGTTCCTATGTTAGCTGCACACAATGTCATTTTGGTAACTTCCTGCTATTATGGACAGTTCCTGTGTTAGCTGTACACAATGTCATTTTGGTAACTTCCTGCTATTATGGACAGTTCCTATGTTAGCTGCACACAATGTCATTTTGGTAACTTCCTGCTATTATGGACAGTTACTATGTTAGCTGAACACAATGTCATTTTGGTAACTTCCTGCTATTATGGACAGTTCCTTTGTTAGCTGCACACAATGTCATTTTGGTAACTTCCAGCTATAATGGACAGTTCCTATGTTAGCTGCACACAATGTCATTTTGGTAACTTCCTGCTATTATGGACAGTTACTATGTTAGCTGCACACAATGTCATTTTGGTAACTTCCAGCTATTATGGACAGTTACTATGTTAGCTGCACACAATATCATTTTGGTAACTTCCAGCTATTATGGACAGTTACTATGTTAGCTGCACACAATATCATTATGATAACTTCAAGCTATTATGGACAGTTACTATGTTAGCTGCACACAATGTCATTTTGGTAACTTCCTGCTATTATGGACAGTTCCTATGTTAGCTGCACACAATGTCATTATGGCAACTTCCAGCTATTATGGACAGTTCCTATGTTAGCTGCACACAATGTCATTATGGTAACTTCCTGCTATTATGGACAGTTCCTATGTTAGCTGCACACAATGTCATTATGGTAACTTCCAGCCATTATGGACAGTTCCTATGTTAGCTGCACACAATGTCATTATGATAACTTCCAGCTATAATAGACAGTTCCTATGTTAGCCGTACACAATGTCATTATGATAACTTCCAGCTATTATGGACAGTTACTATGTTAGCTGTACACAATGTCATTTTGGTATCTTCCAGCTATTATGGACAGTTACTATGTTAGCTATACACAATGTCATTTTGGTATCTTCCAGCTATAATAGACAGTTCCTATGTTAGCCGTACACAATGTCATTATGATAACTTCCAGCTATTATGGACAGTTCCTATGTTAGCTATACACAATGTCATTATGGTAACTTCCAGCTAAAATTAACAGTTACTATGTTAGCTGCACACAATGTCATTTTGGTAACTTCCAGCTATTATGGACAGCTCCTTTGTTAGCTGTACACAATGTCATTATGATAACTTCCAGCTAAAATGGACAGTTATTATGTTAGCTGCACACAATGTCATTATGATAACTTCCAGCTAAAATGGACAGTTACTATGTTAGCTGCACACAATGTCATTATGATAACTTCCAGCTAAAATGGACAGTAACTATGTTAGCTGCACACAATGTCATTATAGTTACTTCCAAATATTATGGACTGTTCCTAATGTTTCAATATTTATAACCTTTACATTCATATTACAATTTTAATCTAACAATATCAAACCATTGTCTACTTGTAAGGTTGTTTTATTTATCATTGTATAATGTAACCAAAACAAAACAAACATACAGTACATATGAACCAAAACACATGCAGAGTTTCTAGTTACCATTTTATTTTGGCCAAGAAACTAATTTATATCAGCTAAATGAACACAGCTCAAAACACAGCCCCAAACACAGCTAGAAATCACAAAATAAAAAATAGGGCTATACAACTGACTATGATTAAACAAAACTAAAACATAGTCAGCTAGCAGTCACAATTTCACTTTAGCTATAGTGATTATGTTATTAAACTACTTTTTTTACATTTCTATTCAAATAACTTAAATAAAAGACATACCAAGACATGACTTAACATACAGTACCTTCACAAACATACCTCATATTGGCTCTACTTTACGTTCTGCACCACCTTCACTATATAAAATACCAGAGCATGACCTAGTTACTTTGACCTACTATCCTAAAAGCAAAGACCCACCTATCAATCTTTACAGCACATTTTGTTCAATAAATTGCTTTTATTCCACCAGTTTACGTACTAATTGTATAAAATATCTGAAAATCTGTTAACAACCTCTACATTAAAGGTGCCCTTCAGCTGTACCTGGTCAGCCAAGTAGAACTGACCATGAGTGACCAGGTGTGCTTGGTTCAGATGACCATACCATGTCATAAAAGTGAACCACAATTACAGACAGCTATGTAATCTTCATTCAATAATAATGATGTAGCCAGCTGTCAAAAATAAGGTTAATGATATTGCCTATGTACTGACTGCTGTATTTAACTACCTAGAAGTATAAATACAGAACTATTCTCTGTGGTCATTGAGATGTGACGAAGCTCTTGAAAAGCTGAATAACTAACAAATAAGTTTGATTTTAGACACAATTATGGCAAGCAATTTTGGTCATTTTATGGAAAACTAAACTATTATTGCTGGAATAAGACCCTAGACATGTCTGATGTGTCTAGGTAGAACCAGTGTCCAGTGATATACTCCAGACAATATCAGATGGAAGGTTTTTGGCCAGACCCATAAAGTGGGGAGATGGTGATACTAACCTCAAGGTCATAGGAACCTCAATTATACAAGTAAAACAGGTTTCTGTACACTGACTAAATATCTTCTTAGCTAGGTATCTAACTAAGTAACTTTTTAAGTATAGTAAAGAAACCTCATCTTTGTTATTTGTATTTCCTGATTGAAATGATAAAATGGTGCAACAGGATGTTTGATCTTACTGGTAGATACAGCATTTGTTTGATCTATTCTTTAATAGATTGGTTTAATTCCTTAATGTCACAGAAGTTAGGGATGTAAAAAAACACCCATAAACTGACCTTGACAGTTTATTAAGTATAATGTGTCATTAAAGTGCAAGGTTTTCAGAGGGATGGTTTAATTCTTTGGTTAAAACATACAAAAGTCTATCATAATGGTACTAGTATACCTTTCTGTAATTACAGTTACTTACAAAGTAGTTCTTAGCTATATGTTAAGCGATGATCTAAGACAACCCAGTCTGATGTGATTGTGGCACATTGTATTGTATCAAGCGTACATGCCAAGGAATCAATTTCAATACCTTGGAATGAAAATTTTTCAGCAACTTTTGTTTTTTGTTTTTAGAAATATGTCACAATGACCAATGTTGGTCATTATATTGGCATTATTTTCATTGAGGAAGATCCCAGACAAATGTCTGAGTAGAAAACCAATGGCACACTTTAGGTCATTAGGTTCTTTGTCCGAAACAGGACTCAACACTGTGATTGGCTAAGGAATGAAAGGAGTTATAAGTCAGCGACTACCACTATGCTATGAGCACCTTGTCTGCAAATAACTGACAGATTAATGGCGGAATATGAAATTGTTAAACAAACATTCAGAAAGTTGTTTTTTGTAGGCCTGTCCCTATAACAATAGGTAGTATATATCACATTTGTTCCTGCTGTTTCTTTTTCAATTATGAAATGAACAAAAACCATAAATAAATAATACAATTATACATATTTCTTGGACAATTCAGCAAACTAGGCTTAAATATGAAACAATGTTCTTAACAGTTTAACTTTTGCTGTCTCCAAACATATTCACTCATCCAACATTTTGCTGCAACCCACAAAAAGTTCAGAGTCCAAATGTGCCTTGCGTGGAGCTCGTCAAAATATAGCCAAGTTAAGTACCTCAGCTGTATCTGTCTAACTTACTACAGCTTAATGTTTACTATCATGACTGTCAGTGACCTACATTCCATACATCCTCTCTCTTTCACCTATTTGCAGTATGGCAGTATCAGTCTGTTTCAAATATTTTTCAAAGCACTCTTTCTTTGCTTCCTTTTTACCCTAATGCTAATGAAGATTGCCATAAAGGCTGGTATAACGAGCTCTATACCACAACACTTCTCTCTTGCCTCAAACTTGCAAAGAAGTAGCATCAGCTCATTATTTCCAGACTAACCTTATTATGTCAGACTAAGCTCATTTTGTCAGACTAAGCTCATTATGTCAGACTAGCAGCAGCCACTACGCCTAACTTATAGATGGTTATCGTATGACGTCACACATTTCCCAGCATGCAATGCGGTCCGCCATATTTGTGGTAAAGCCATTGTTTACTAATGTCTGCTTAGGTCCCTAAATTTCGACTATTAAATCGATTATTTCGCGAAATATGTCGTGTGTAATGGTTACAAAGTGCAATAGGACTATATTAATACACTGGACCTGTTGTGCGTGAAAAGGACTTGAAGAAGATTAATTTGATCGGTTTTGATCCGTACTCGTCTTCGACGACAGCCTGATGACTTGCAGTCGGACATTGCATATCCAGACATAGTGAACTATCTAGTGTTTCAGCAAAGTGCGACATCCGATTAACTATTGGTGGAGCTAGATCCTAGACTTGTGCCAGGGTAGAACCACTGCGCACTGCGGGTTAGCTGGTAAACCACCACGACCAGGACTCGAACTCATGCACTGAGAGGATGAGGAGTTACAAGCCAGCAACTGCTTGGACAGGGGCACTGCTAAACTTTGGTTTTAAAACAGGGTCATTTATTATGTGTACTGTTTTTAATTTTTTACATCATGTTATACTATTTTTTCATTGCTTTAAGTTCCTTAAAAGCCATGTTATGGTTGTCATATTTATTATATGAAATCGAATACCACTACATGCTCCAATTTCCTAAGCAGTCTGTGTGTTTCTTAACTGCTTTTTCTTTTCCTGTTTATTGATCGATGAATTTACTGTCATTAAATATTTGTTACCGTAAAATGTGTTGTTTTTAATTCAGAAATGGCGTGGTTCTAAAAGAAGTACTGGAACTTTAATTCAATTTATGTGAAATTATTATTCCAATATAATGTAAGTTTGTTAAATTTGCTGAAAGGTAGGACAATAATAAAAATAAAAACACTATGTGCTATTGTTTATTGACAAATGTCAATGTGAAAGCATAACCATTTTAAATAGTTAGCTGTAACAGCTCGTTCAGGCTCGTTTTGAAAACAGTTTGTTTCTTACACTTTATTAGAGCTGGTATCTGGCAGGTTGGACGAAACAATTTTCTCTTATGCATTCAAATAAATGATTTTTGCTTGTAAAGATCCCGCAAAATGTTGTTTTATATTCCGGACTGGATCCTTTGGCTTTATGGTGAATAGTAGCTTGGTAATGGTGTGGAGTGAAGTTATGGAAGTGGTGATGACAAGAGAAATTAAAAACGTTTAAGGGATGAAGCCATACAGTTGACACTCTAGCTCATGCCATACCCAATACACAACCATTTACTTGTACCAATTATACAAACTGTCTAGGTTATGTATGACATTTTACTTTTGTCCATGTTGCCCCTGGCTATTTACAGCCCCTTGTCTAAAACTTGTTGTTTTAATAGTCTAGACCAAATGGCTTTGCTTCCTGAATGTCAAAGGCCAGGTGCAGGTGGATTAGCATTACTTTCTCATGTGTATTTAAGGCTAAAAAAGAATTTTAATTAAAATATCTGAGTATTTAATTATCAATATGATTATACATTATTTCAAGTTAACTTAATTAAGATTTCTGCAGTATTTTAAGTACAAAAAATCATAGTAGTATTTGCCACTTTGGGGAGTATTTTCCAGCAGGTAAATACCAGTAAATACCACTGGTAAATACCGGGGGTTGAATTTACCGCCCAACTTTGCTCTTACAGCCATGTAAAAAGTAAAGCATAACACATTGCCTGTCATAATTACATAAAGGGTTTTTCCTATCTGAGATAACCTGAAATCATCAACGTGCCTAAAAATAATGGACATTTAATGCGATATTTTTAAGATTCACACTGTCGAACAATACAGTTAGTGTAATAACAGTCTTCACTTTAACTAAAGTTTATTCGAGCATCATGTATAAATTTCCCAGAATAGTAGTAGCATGTGTTGTTTCATGGGTACAATATTAGCAAACTGTCGGATACCACATTACATCAAATACAGGTCGTTCTATAATTGCTGAACGTCAATGGTCATTGACTCCTCAGTCAAAATTTTCAAGGGTCAATTTTGTGCATCGAGCATCTTGAGGGGCACATACATTTTTTTATGTCACTGATGATGACATTTTGTCTAAAATTGACCTTGATGGAAATTGTCGATACCGTTGGTAGCTTTTAAGTTTATTTAGGACAAGTAAATAAGCAATATATTTTTAATTGTTTGTTAATTATCTGTATCTTAATAATAACAATAAAATAAACAACAACATAGCAATTAACATTATAATATACTTCCCCAGACATATTTTCTTTCGACTTTTAATGCAATCCAAAACACTTAAAACGCTTAGCTACAATGAATGCTCTGTTCAATCGCGAAAGTTTGACGTCCGAAAGTTCTCTCGTCCTTTTCCCTTGGTTTGTACTGAAGGCTGGTAATGAGAAAAAATTATTTCTGATCCGGATTATATATTTTGTGACAGTTCACAACACTACAATAATTAATCATGGTCTTCATTGCCTGTATTGGTCAATTAAAAGAAAGAGCGCTTTCACGGTACTGATATGTTGGTTCACCTTACCACAAAGATGGCGGACAAACAGGCGCGCGCGAATCTTGGTGAAAAATCGATAACCATCTATACAGAGGTGTGATTGGTCAGATATGAAAAGGGAGGAAAAATTTTGGCGAGGGGTTTGGGGTCACAATAGGCCCCCAATGGGGTCAAGGCCCCTTGTGGGGGAACAGGGGCAAAGCCCACGAAAAAGATTTTCAGCTTTAAGACAGTGGTCTTAATTTATTACAGAGGCCCATTCTTCAAAATTCCTAGACCATATTTTATCCATGGGCAGTTCAACATAAGAAGATCATAGCTTTTTATCCTTCTTAATTTACTTACAACTAATAAAATGTGTGCTATGAGAAAAATAAAATGATCAACATATATATAGAGAGAGGTATATCTGACAAGGAATATTTCTTTTTCATAATTTCTAATAACTAAAATTTACCATTAAGATAGTTAATGAGATCAAACACAAAGCCCAGACCTATAAATACCAAATCACATAAGATATAGTATTATATCTTTACATGAGTGAATTTGTGAAGTTACATATACAAAAAATAGATATAAGTTTTTTTCTATTGATTTAGCATATTAACATAGAAATGAATATTGCTGGCAAGCAATGATTGATAATGTTTTTTGTTGTTGTTGTTTTCACCATTTACATTTTAGGCTAAATATTTTGCTTAATACTATAAAATATAATAAGAATTCAAACAGAGTAAAATCTTTCTTTTGTTTTCTTAAACTCTTTAAGTACTTTAAATCTGTTCACTGTAAGTAGAGTTGGGAATGTAGGAGATGACAAGAATTGGGAGACCGAACTACATAAAAGTATGGCTATTTATTTAACAGTGTCATATGAACAACAAAAAAGACTAGACCATACTTATTTTTTTTTTAAAAATTAGCATTTCTCTAAACAATCCAGCATACTTACATGGATATGTATTATGTGAAGTCACATTACATATACAACAATCTGACTTTGACAGTGCTAAACTAGAGCAACATGTAATCGAGACCTATACAATATGGTTTTCTCAGAATACACTAAAACTTTCCTGGACTGTCGATCTTTAATTCTGATAAATTGGGACAGAGCCACATGAATACCATCAACTTCAATTACACTTTCTAACCATTTCCATCTGAAATCTGAATTTGTTTGTCCATTATGCACTTACATCTATCGCTAAGTGAGAATCGTTTGTACGTTAAAAAATCTGTGACATTTTCATTTTATTCCAACATAATTTTTGAATTATAAACAGTCGTCATCAAAACTTAACCGAGGCGTTATCACTGAGGTTTTCTGATTGGATGAACAGTCTGGTAGCAACCAATGAAATTGCGTGTTACAAATCATAAGTTTAATTGTGTTGTTGTCTACAATCAGATCAGAACACCTCGGATAATTCACGAATCGAAGACGGTTTACCCAAGGAGTTCAGATTGTTGTTGTCTACGCCAATCAGTGTTTACTGTGATCGCTCCTGCATATTACAAAATATATATTCTTTTTATTTGTGAGTTTCGATCATACAAATACAGTTTCAATTTTACAACATGTAGTAAATATAAGATGTGACATAAATATCAATAATAAAGTTATATGTTGAGTCGGTTTGAAAAACAAATGGAGTACATGCATTGGTTGATTTATGGTAATGAATAGTATTATGGGTTTATTATATATGTTAATGTTTGTCTTAATACAAATAATAGCAGGAATGAAGAAAGGTAAAAGAAAATTACGTATGTATCTTTTTCCTTGTACTGTTGGGATTTACGGATTGTAATGGTGTTAACGATGTAAAAAGAATTGTAATATACACTTAATTCTACCTCTATATATTAAATTGTATCATTGTTTCAGTTGTTCCCGACTCATAAGCATACTAAACTTTTACTATAATGGCGTACATGTATTTCGAAACAGTCTTAACAAAAATATATGTATTCACTTTAATTAGTCAACAAAACAAAAAAAAAAAAGACTTTGATAAATATTGATTTAAGTCAAGATCAATATTGCAGTAATCGATAAACAGAGAAAAATACTGCAAACATTTATAGAAAGGATAATACCGTGAAATGATGATTAATTCAATTATACAATACTAATTCAATTATACAATACATTAAGTTGTGTCATACATGGTTGATTATTTTTATTGTTATTGAAAATTCAATATTTAATGCATGTCTTTTCTGTAATTGACATACCTAAGGCTTAGTGTATACATATACATACATACCCATACATATATACCTATACATATATACACACAAACATATAGATACACATTTACATGCACAAAGATACACACTACTAGGCTTAACAAAGTTATTAACCCAATATTACAAAAACATATAGTTATACAAATCGAGATTGGCATATTATTTTTGTATAATAATGTGATTTTTTAAAAAAGTTAATATTCTATACTTGTCCTTTCTATAAACATTTTAAATAACATATGTAAATAAAATAAGTTAGTAACTTAAGTTATATATGCTCATGTCTAGTCAGTCTTAGTGAATTAGAAATTAGTTAATATGTGTTATTAAATTTATTAGTATTTGTTGTTACTTTGAGGCTGCACCAGCCTCCCCAATCTACATGTGACTTGATAATATTGAAGAGAATTGCTACATAAACATGTAATCAAAGAATAAGTAAAAAAACATTCTGAGGCAAGAATGTTGCTCAGTCCAAAGAAGTAGTTATATATTTTTAAATTATATCGCATAAATTAGCCATTGTACAGGTCAACACTTCATTAAGAAGAAATATTCATGCATCATGCCAAACTGGATAAATAGAAAAAAGGGTGAAATAACTGCCACAGTAGCCAGAGCTGGAGATTTTTCAGCCTCAAATCAACATTGTGCTGTTAACTGTTGTATTAGTCTATTAATGCACTCAGGGCTTTGATATTTCAAAGCAAACTTAATTCAGAAATCTCAAAATACCTCATCTGTGACTGGGATGTTTTTATGAGTCTTGAAGTCTCTCCGAGCCCAATCTCTCATCTCCTGTCTGTAATAGTCATCAGGAATCTGTCTCACTGTTCTCAGGATATCACGATAAAGCTTCAGAACTTCAGATCTAAGCATAAACTGGAAGTAGAAAAGTTATCATTAGGAAGATGAAATACAACAACTTAAGGAGAAAAACACTCCTGTGTAAACAATATGTTCTATAGAGGGTTATTGACCATTCCATGGAAACAAATGTGTATTAACAATCAAGCCATAAGGTAGAGTTGGCTCATGTAACTTTGAGCAGAACAGCTGCTGGGACCATGCTAAATGCCAGTGTAGATTGTGAGAAGAAATTCTTGAAGGCCCAGACAAATATCTGTTAAGAACAACCAGTACCCTACAAATCAGCTGACCTCCACATAATAAGTTTTGTCCCAAACCAGTTCAATTGATGGCTAAGGAGATACATCTTGGTTATTCAGTTTACTGGCAGCTACTGGCACACTATGCAGCCAATGCCACATAGACCTTTTGATCCAAGTTAATTTGGATGATATAATAAATAATGTTGAGTTGTTGATGTGAATGTCGGGTGCTGGTCACTTCGGTAAATGACCACTTCGGTAAATTCGTCTTATATAAGGATTACTCTGGTCGTTTCTTTAAATAGGTAAACATATAGTAGAGTACCTGATTGAGACGGAGAATTGGATATGTCTAGGTGTAAAAAGATTTCCACACATCAGCCAGAGACAGACAATTTTATCATTTATTAATTTATTTATTGTCATTTTGTTTTAGCTAGCCGAGACGCGTGTCAACTAGAAAATACTAACATCCGGGGCCCATCACAATTTCTTTGCTCCAAAAACTCAGGACATAAATAAAATAAATATGAATATTTATGTATGTATTATGATCAAACGTATCTGTAATGCTTAAAATTAGGTGATGTATGTTTAGATGCTTAAAGTTATATTTTGTTACATTATTTTATTTAAGTTTTCTAGTTAAAGAGACAATAAAAAATGAATAAATAATTGAACACATGGACATAGGGCCAATTCTCCATCTCAATCAGGTATTATACTATATGTTTACCTATTTACCGAAACGACCGGACTCATCCTTACATAAGATGAATTTACCGAAGAGGTCATTTACCGAAGTGACCGGTAACCTGAATGTCTACCAACATTTACAACACTCAATAGTTGAAAATGATGTAAACACCCCATTTAAATTAAGATTGTGTGTGCCTTTGTTCACTTCTGCGTTTTGATTGAAGAGACATTTAAACTTTCTATGATATTAAATTGAAACTAAAATTGAAAGCATGCAATAAAGCTTAAAAATTAACAGATATTCATATAGATGCCTAATTATAATTACATATTGTGAAATCGAATTTTGATCACTTTTCAAAGCAGTTTTTGTCTTTATTTCAACGCACGAGTCGTCTTTTTAAAAAATATCCGGAGGATGTAAATGAATGAGTAAAAGAACACATTCTTTACCTGTTTCAATGTCAGAAAACCTTGTTTGGTTGACATGTTTTTTTTTTATTAGAACAAGGGACACAACCCTGCATATTTTGTTATAGGTTACATCTTAATAGATAATAGTGAATTTATTGTTGAAGTTTGATGTTCAGTTAGATATTTTACTACACATACTTTGAGATCATACAGATAAACAATATTAAAATTGTTCACGAAAAATGTACGGTAGAAAGAAAACAACTGCATATCTTTTTTTCTTTCAAACCGAAAGTAAATTTGATATGTTCTAAGCTGTAACCTAAAGAGGGCTATGACGAGTGTTAAAAGATGGTGTTTTTATCATATTTTTAGAACTGTTTCTTAACGGTCACTTATTTGTGTTAACGGGTAGTTACTTTACAATTTTATACATATGACTGTAATTACATACACATCTACATAATGCTTTATTTCGATTAATCACCATTTAAGGCTTAAGCTTCCTTTACATTCGTACCGGATTTATTCGTTATTAACTAATTGTTGTATGATTGTTAACATGGTCAGCGGTTTTGTTCATTAAAACACCGTTCTGTTATTTAGAAAAAAAAATGTTAGAAAATCTAATGGGAACATATACATTTTAAAAACTCCGTTAGGAATACTTTCAAAGCGCATTGCTTATATCTAATATAAATCAACAGTTTTAACCATATATCATGCACTAATATTTTCTTATTATTCTTTCTTATTCCGTTCATTAATAATTTAAAGATGAACATTTATTCAAATTAAAAAATAAGAAGCACATATCCTAGTGGCCTACTTAGGATTATAAAACATATACAGGTTGTTTTGTTTGTATATGTTATGAACAATGTGTCTAAACACTTAAGTAATCATATTCTTTGTAAGATGCTTTAAAGGACTGCAACTTGTGGTATTCACAGTAACAGGTGACAGAAACAAGGAAAGATGTTTGGTGCTGATGCTCTCCACCTCAAGGCCACGATGCCAGAGCGACAGCCAAGAGACCCCTACATGAGTGATGGGTTCGACTTCTTGTTACCTCCCCTGATGTTAGACCCACCATGGAGTCCTCAGAACAGTCAGTCAGGGAAACCAATCGATGACTTTAT
The DNA here is from genome assembly GCA_007844125.1 of Sinonovacula constricta. Lineage (NCBI taxonomy): Eukaryota > Metazoa > Mollusca > Bivalvia > Cardiida > Solecurtidae > Sinonovacula > Sinonovacula constricta. The sequence goes on along the minus strand of CM017556.1, from coordinate 28,571,901 downwards.
ACTGATTGCAGAATTCTCCGAGCAAGAAGGACCCAGACCTGTGGTATGAATTGTTTGCTTCACTTGAAAACTGGGAATTTTATCTTATAGTTATACAGCGGAAGCAGTTAATAACTATCCTCTCCATGAAATTACTTGAGAATTAGAATATTATCAAATGTAATAATTGCTTAGGTATTTAAAATATACGTTCTTTCAAGTACTTGTATATATATACACAGAAAAGTTGTTAGAATATATTTTCATCCAGATTAGCTTTGAGAAACACTATATCTGAAGGTTGTTTCAAGTCTTATTTACTTCATGTGGTCTCATGTTTCTACTTTAATTCACAGCTGTTAATGTATGTACATTGACTTTTCATGATTGTCTATATTACAGATATGCATTCCAAAAGATGGCGGAGAGTGGTTTGATAAGAATGAATTTTCTGTAAAGGATTTTGTCAGTAGACTACCAGTACTTCACTCACTGAGTAAGTGTTACTTGCAAAGTTAAAAGTAATTTTATGAATTTATTTTATTATCCCCACAGATAGAATCATGAGTTATGACCCTTTGTTATAATTTGACTACAGTAACTGTGCAAATCAATATTAAGGGTTGTTCATCATCTTCAATCATAATTCTTGTTAATAATGACTCTCACAATAAACCTAATAACCTGGAGCTCCAAGCAGCACAAGTATAAATAAGAATCAGTATAAAACATAGACAAAACTGCTCCTCATATCATAAACAATATGAAATGTGAGTCAAACTTCTGTGGTACCCCACCTGGGTTGACAGATGTTGTGAGAAACCATATCAGTAGAAACTCAAATGTGAAACACTGTTTTCATTGTCATCATTATCATTTATTATAATCATCATCTTTGTTCACAATATGGTCATCATTATCTTACTTCCAACCAAGAAATTTTAAATAAGTTCACTTTCTAGGATGTTTGTTTAGTGGTTTTATCCACCATGAACTATAGTTGCAAGTTGCCAAATGACCTTATCTACTGGTGTGAAGTAAAACTCTAAAAAACACACAGTTATTGTTATCTTATTCTCATTTCAGCAACATAACAGAAGATGCCCAAGTTGTCATGTCAGATTCTGAGAGCCATGCTTATGCTTTCGTAAGTGCAGAATATGTTGGTTTGCTTTTAATCTAACTAAAATTTGGAAGAGTTTTTTCCATGAATAATTAAATGTTAATAAAGGGTGAGAAGGTTTATAGTGTGACAAGTGGACAGCCTTAGAAGCAAATGAAAGTTTGAACCCCATGGCTATGCAGGTCAGATTCATAAACTTTATATCCTTTACCCCTCACCATGTGGTTTTACATCCCATTTAGTGCATTTCCTTTCATTAAAGGACCTCTACTGGCTAGCTATGGTGCTATACCAATAAGGTTTTAAAAATACTTTTAATTACATGTTCAGTTGGTTTGACTTGTTTATGCATTTACACAATTGCTCGAAATTTTTCAATTTTTCTCTCAGATTGGTGCTGTCAGTCATTCTGTGCGCACTTTATTCAAATTGTTACGGTACTTATATACCTGTAAATATAGGAATACATTTTCACATTTCAGGTTCACCATCTTGTTTTAAATGATATCCAAGCCAGGGGATATGTAAGACCCTTCTGTATAGCTTACATCACTGCTGATTCATCGTAAGTTTATTCCAATAAACTTGGAAAGCACACACAATGTTCCAGTCTATGAATATATATATGTTTAAAAAGGATTTCTGCCCGATGAAGGAAGAATAAAATTTTAAAGACTTATACATTATATATATTGAAGGCATTGTACAATATCAAAATATCTAATAAGTATAAAAGACGATGCAGATAGGAAAACCGTTGTCAAACTTGGATAAAAGCTTTTTGATTTTATTTAAAATTAAACAAATTGCTGTTATACTATTACTTTCAGTCACAGATGTTTAGATACTGTTTAGAAACATACAAATTAAAACTTGATGTGACATTGAATTCATCATATTTTAATTCCATCTTTTCCAGGAAAAATAATGAAAATATATGCAGAACTATCCAAACAAATGAAAATGGTATGTATTAAGTTTCTTTCAAAATAAAACTTGAATTATTTAGTTTTAATATAATATAATTGATACTTTTTTATTTTATTTTTAGATTCATCACACATAGAATTATGGTCATATTTGAGACTCCTAGCAATTTTTGGTAAGAAGGACACAGATAAATGACTGGGTAGAACCACCAGTGCACCACAGATCAGCTGGAAGACTACTCACCTTCAAGACAACTAACCACTCAGCCATGAGCACCTTCTGATATGATATGTGAAATCTTTGATATGTTCCATTGCCTTGACTTTCCTTACTACTCTAATTTGTCGTAAAGGCTACCCGTCACATGAAGTATGGCAACAGACTCGTGTTCATGAGAGACCTGGAGAAACATTTGGAGGACCTCAGTTACACTAAAGGTACTTCTCATGTTAACCATTATTTTAACGCCACTTTTCAAAAAATAATAATGGAGCTTTAGTCATGACCCTCTCCTTGGCATTGTTTTTGGCATCATCTTATTGTTAAGATTCATTTATCAAAAATAAGTATATTCACCGTAAACTTTTGAAACTTGTTCACTTCAAATTGGAACTCTATTTTAAAAGGCAGATAACACAAAGCATAGGGGTGCCTGTGGCTGAGGGGTTAGAGTCGAACCTTGTAACTCCTAAGCCCGTCACTGCGTGGGTTCGAGTTCCTGTCGACGCAAGAACTTTCATGCCGGGAGGTTTTCCAGCTAACATGCTGTGCGATAGTGGTTCTACATATGTCTGGGGTCTTCCTCCACCAATAAATTTGTTGTACTTCACCATTTTAACCATAATTGTGTTTGCGCACTGTAACACAAACGACAAACGCAACAAATAACAAAAAAAATTATTCTGGCAGAGTTATGCCCCTTTTCAACTTGAATTATCATTAATAAAATAATTTGGCCGTTCAGTGTTACAAGTGTATTCAGTGTATATGTATATATTTTCTTTCAGCATAATTTGCTTGTTAGGTCTGTTGCTTAACCATGGCTTAAGGGGCTTTTAATTAACTAGGCACAATTGTTTGCTATGATGGGACAGTGTGTCACATACAAACACCACATTGCTAGCTCAAAAGTCAAGGTCACACTTAGTGGTCACAGGTAAAACAAGTGATTCGAGCTTGTCTGTACTGTTGAATCTGGCACATGTCTTTTGCAATGATAAGATGACGTTTCCCGCACAAGAAGTAAATGCTAGGCCAATGGTATGGGTCACACTTAAAGGTCAAAGGTCAAAGATAAATTATAAATCCAGAGTTTTCAATTGCAGGCTTGACATTTTGCCTAGTGTATTGCAGTCTTATGAGTTATAGTCAGAATTAACCAATATCGCCAGTATGGTGACTTTTGTAGCTACTGTTGTCAAAAGACCTGTATGAATGATACGTCAGGGTTTGGTTCTATGTAAGCAAGTATGACCAGTTGTTCACCCACCTTCCCCATCATTCCCGATAAACAACTATGATTGCTTGAACCAGCATTTCTTAAACTTGGTGCTGACAATGTTCCTGACTAGTAGATGACCTGATTGTTTTGAGGTTAGCAGTGAAAAGGTCAGGGTCATAATGACCTTAGACATGATATTGTCTCCAATTGATATCTGCAAGACATATGGACCCAAAATCTAAATCTTGGTAAGGACATTGGTCATGATGAGCAGATAAACCTTGCTAGTTTTGGGTTAAGAGGGTGAAACCAGGTATCAAGGAGGAAATTTTTACATCTCTTGTTCTTTGTATTTGTCTTCAAGATTATAGTTTTTACAAACAAATCCATTTACCCATAGTGCCTTGCACATATAAAATTGATTTAAATTTTAACACAATGCATTGATCTATGCCAAGGCCTTGACTTTTGTACCAGTCTGATTTCTGGTTTCCAGCACACCTGCTGCTCTCTAAGGGGTGCTCACAGGGACCCAGTCAGAGTGACAATGATCTTCTGGCCTTTCTCAACAACATAAGACAGAGTATGGAAGAGGTGAAGGATATCATAGCTAACATACAACCTCAGCTTGTAAGTAAATACCAGTTTTTCTTGTTTCATTCAGCAGAATATTTCAACAAAAACAAACATTTGGATTATACATATGCAACTTCAGACAGGAAAGCGAATATGTGGGTGATGAGGCATTGTTAGCCTTTGATTACCTGTTGTGACTACTGGTTTATGGAAGATTAACTATCTTCTTGAAATAGAGGTAGCTTTAGATGGTATAAAGTGTCAGCTCATGAACTGATGATGAATGGATTTGTTTACTCTCACCTTTCACCTATAGGTGTATGGCAAGCTCATTAACTATTTCCATTTACATGTATATCACATTTTGTTGCTTTGCAATTATGGAGCATAACTTCATCAAGTTGATGGATTAATTTGAAATATAGATAGCTTGTGATGAGACTTAGTGCTATAGAGAAGAACCTTGGCTCTTACCTTGGTAGTTTTTAAATTAATCCTCTATATTGATTTGTTTGTCTGAAGATAAGTTGCTTTAAACTTGGGAAATAAGAAGAGGAATGGAAAGAGGAAAACTATTAAACAACAATCAACATCTAGAGCAATCTCTTGTTGTGAATTGTCCATATTGCCTCCATTCTCATCTATTGTTCTTGTGTCACGTGACTGTCAGAGCAGACAAAATATTCTAAGTAAGAAATAACTGCTCCACATAAAAAATGTATCTTTCAAAATAATTAATTTTTCTCCTTTTTTATGATCACTTTTTAAGAAACAGAATCATCTGATTTTACCCTTAGTCCTTTGTTAGACATGTTTGTAATCACAATAAAAATAGATCATTCAAGACAATTTTTTCTGTATTAACCACTAGAATGATAAGGAGCTTGAGGAAAAGTTCGAGCGATTTGAGAGCCAGTCTAAAACCCAGCGGAGGCGTACAGGAAGTGGTTCCAGCAGCTTGAACGACTATGATTCCTGTTCTGACCATGAGCAGATTGAACTATGTGAGTACATGTGTATAACTGAAGATGAGATTGTGTCATTTTTTATTGAAGTTATAATATTTTCCGTGTTTTGCAAAATGTGTGGTTTCTTTTAAACAATATGTCTGACAGTACCTTTTGGCTATTAATGATGATTACTTTTTTCTGTGCATTTAAAATTTGTCTTAATTAAATTTAAATTAATTGCCCTTTGTAGTATCTTAATTGAAAGTCTAAGAATTGTTTTTCAAGGAGGTTAAGTATTTTGTGCCACTGAAAACAGTGACACTAGAAAATTTATGAACATTTTTGGTTCAATGAGACATTATTTCTGAATAATAAAATGAGTAAACATTTAAAAATTTGGAAAGCAAATCTTTATTTTCTTTCAGCTGGTTCCTACAGCGACCGACACACCCAAGAGTACAGCCTCTTCAACAAGAGCAAGGACTTAAAGGTAAAATTTTGTATATAGTGGTGCTACTTGCAAGGTTACAGGTTACATATTACTAAATTATTTAATATAATTTTAAAAGTACTTAAATGTATGTATTTGTTTTGTTATTAATTTTTATTACAGCAGCACAGTTTTTATTATTTTAGTCACTTCTTACTATCTTGGTGGTGACCCAAGACTAATGTGAGAAAAAACCATCAGCACACTGCAGAACAGCGAGAGTCACCACCATTAAATGATTTTACCCAAAGTGACTCAAACCTATGCAATGATGAGTCAGAGTAACAAATCACCAACTCTTCCCACATCACCCCTATTGTCTGTTTTTTTTTTTAAATGTCAGCTACATTATAATGAGTTGTTTTCTCTCAACAGCCAAAGTTAGTAGATGTGAGTGCACTTAGAGGGAAGAGAAGGTTTGATAGATCTCTGCGGGGTTTACATTCTCTGTGTTCATGGGGCGCTAAAGAGGGCTTACAGAGACTGAGGGTCGTTCAAGAGGTTTGTAGCTTCTTGACTTATTTCCGTTAAGTACCTTTGACAGATTTCAGAGTTGAAAAAGTAAAAGGGTTTATGATTCAAAATGATTAAAAAAAGTGTGGACTACAAGGTTGTTTATGAGGTGTTTACTTTCTTGGAAAACATTTTTGTAATAAAATCATATGATAAAATGAAAACTATTGAGGGTCTCATATACTGTAGATTGCTCATGAGGTTGAATTTTTTAAATGCTTAAAGGGTTGTATTAAGGTTTGGTACATCATCCATCTGACCATTTCTTTAGAGCATAACTCCTAATTTATAAACATCAAACTATTCACATTTACCTGTCAGTGGAGTTTCTTCACAGATGAAACAAAATAATTTACCTTTTGGCATATAATGCTTTCATTTGTAGTGCGCTCAAATGCGATTGATGTATAACAGTTTGATTTTTTGAGAATCTCAAACATCCTACCCTGTTGTGAGATCAAAACTATGGTAATGTGAAGCTAAAAACAGAACTATTCAGCTCAGGGGATCAGGATTGCCCTCTTTATGTTTCTTAACTAATGCCTCTTTATATCAGTTCATATTTTATGCTATTTTTACAGTACCTAAAGAGAGACAGAAGTAATATCAAGCTTGATAAAATTGACGAAGCTGTCATGAGTAAGTCACAGTAACTTATTAATATCCTTTCTTTCTGTTTTGTGTTTGAAGAACAGTGCTGCTGTACAGTTATGGTTGTCATGATGACATCCAGCTGTTACATGTATTGGTCAAGGAAGACCCTTGTCAATGCTTGGGTAGAACCATTGATGCCTCACATCTGCTGAAAGACTTCAGGAAAACTTAAACACCAACAGAGACAAAACCATGAAGTCACGGGCTGAGGAGTTACAAGTTTATAATTCTGTTTCACTAGGCCGGTCCCTAGAAATTCCCTCTGAAATATGAAACAGTTAAGATACCAAGTTGTTTTATAATCATCTTCCGTAAATTTGCTAGAAGTTTTAAATATAAAATCAATCATCTGAATTAAATGATCAAACAATGGAGGGGTAAGAGTCACCAACTTCTTATCCTCAAACATCACTGTGAGGGTTTGCATTCCAGTTGGGGCAAATACTTTCATGTAAAAAGCTCTTCAGACAGTTTGTGGTGCATTGATGGTCCTACCCAGACATTTGTCTTAGGTCTCCCATCCCTGGTAACAGCTGTATGTTGTCATTATCATGCCAGTGCAATGTTTCTACAACTTAACCAATCCAGTAACTTTATATAGTACAAGAGGCTCCACTGCAGCTGGGTAGTTAGAGTTGTTGTCTTGTAACTCTTCAACCATTCACTGCATTGGTTTGAGTCCCAGTCAGGGCGAGAACTGCCATGTGGGAAGGTTTTCCAGCTAACATGCGGTGCGCCGGTGGTTCTACCCAGACATAAGTCTGGGGTTTTATTCCACCAATAATTAGCTGGACGCTGCAATATGATGGCGCGATGTAACAAAAACAAAATAATGTAGTACATACTCAGATGAAAGTTGTTGATAAAAAACTGTGCAAGAATAACAGTTTGCCTAAATGCACAAAAGTCTTAAAATATTTGAATTCTGGTAGTATTGGTCAGTTTTTTTATCTGTCTCGGTGTTGATAAATAATTAATGAACGAAATCTGTATATGAAAGGTTCCCCTATTTTTAGGCATTGTTTGTAATATAATTTTCAAAGTAGTTTTTTATTCAATGAAGTTTAGTTGAAATTAATATTATTTGTAATCAATTGTCCATTTATTTTTACCTTTTCTTTGCAGGTCCAGATAATGGGGTGTTGTCGTTTGGTCACAGTACCATTGGTGCTAACTTTCTCTCCCCCAACCATTGGTCAGTTGCAGCTACCTTAAGTTATGTTTCTATGACAATACAAAATGATAATTGCCACATGCATTTGGAGTATCGTATCTACAGAATATAGAAACATATTATAGAATATTTATAGGAAGACAGATGAACCACTTTTAGCTTAACCTGAAAGATTTTTATTTCTACTCACATATTATAGTTTTAACTTGATTATATTCTATTCTTAAATTTCAATGTATTCGGAGCCGTATGACCTGTCAAGTGTCGGTGTGCCGTAAAATACAAATACAAATACTACTTGTAGCATTTTATCATGGGTTTTAACCCTTATATCTACTTATAATGATGACGAGTATGATAGTGACATAATTATCATTTTTATTATTTATTGATTTGAGGTTTATGCCATTGTAATACTCTTCTGTTCAGGACATATACTGGTACAATGTGTTGTCACAACAAAGAGCGCAGCATGCATCCATCCCAAGGTCATATGAACTCGGTAATTGTTTTTTTTTATTATTAGTCAGTTTGTTTTCTTTGGAAAATTCTGCAGAACTGTACACATGTTTCAGATGTCATAATTAAAAACATGTAATTTATTATAAGTTTAATTGGTTTAGACTAAAATTGGTTTAAAGAGTGATAAATTAGGTCAGTATCGGTATATACCAGTTTGGATACAAACTTTTCTGCTGGTAATTTTTATTTAGCTCTTTAGTTCATTGTGCTTTCTCTGAACTCTGAATATTTCAGATCTCTCAAATGAGATGAATATGCCCAACAAAGTCCTTTGTTTTTTCTCACACCCTTTATTAATGGCACTCATAAGAATGATCTAGATGTAACAATTTTGAGAATAAATTAAGAAATATACTGGAAATATATATTATTTGATACATCAGTACATATTGTCTTCTTTATCTAGTGATGTCCTATGCATTGGTGAATCATTGTTACTCTTTGCTTTTCAGTATATTGCATTTAAGATTTTTGTACTTTAAACTGAAAACATCAATTTGTACATAAGTGAAATATAATGTACTTTACAGATCTGAATCTCTTGTACTTGTCTTGTTTTAGTTCTTGTCAGTGGACAGTTTCCAGTCTATAGCTGGGTCATGTGAATCCTTCCTGGATGATGAGACCATGTACTCAGCACAGTCAAGTGTAGTTGGAACAAGTGTTCGTTCGTATGACAGGTATCTACATCATATTTTAAATTAAAATTCATTATTACAATGTACAATGTGATTTTTATCTTATTATACCAAGGAAATAAGATGGTTATCCATGCATGTAAGAGTGTAAGGTTTGCATTACCTCAGTCCAACTTTCAGTTATATTTGTGTGTGTATTTTAAAAAAATATTTTTGTGTGTTAAAATATATATTTTGTAAACCTGTTTTTGTTTTACAGGCAGATTAGCATCACTACTATTGATACAGTTCCTGAGGCTACGGATGCCAGTGTCAGCTTCTTCTGTTGCCCTGACGACCTTGATCACACCATGACCAATGAACAATCAGACGAGAGAAAACCACGGTCACCAACAGTACACTCGGAGTTTGTTAACCTTGACAAAGATCTGGACCTCAAGTGCAATATTGACAACTGTCCATGCAGTCAGAGTGTTCCAAAGGTTCAACAGATTGAACAAGTCAAGGAAGGTTCTGAAAATGACACAAGTAAACTAGAAGAAACGTTAACAGACGTATTGGAAGGCACTTCAAGCAAAGTTGAATGTATCTTACAAGCTCATATGGTATCAAATATAGAAGGCTACAAAGATAAAGATTTTAAGCTAACAGATCATCTATCTGGGAGAAAAGCAGTCAGTCTGAAAGAACATGATAATATGGAAGTGGAACATTTGCAGAATGAGGAACATAGAGCGTGCAGTGAAAGAAGTGTTGATAAAGAAATAGTTGTTGATCATAAGTCACAAGGTACAGCTAGTGTTGGTGAAGAAGTGGTACATGGTATAATGGATACAGAAAAGACAAGGGACAAAGAAATTATGAAGGATATCGATATATTTGGTACTGATGTTGATGCTAATGTGGTACATAACAATGTGTATGAAGATGGCATCAGGAGAAAAGACGTTAAAAAAGACACACACATTGATAATGAAACTGATTTAGTAAAAGTCATTGTTGATAGAGAACCTAGAAGCAAGAAAGAGGCTAAGGTAGACAGAGTTGGTGCTGTCTGTGATTCTGATTTAGAACAAGGTAATGTAGATACTGATATTGCCAGTGATAACGAGGATAGAAAGGACAAAGATGTAGCTGAATCTGATGTTGATACTGATGTAATGGATGAGGGTGAACCTATACTTCTGGCAAAATCTGAATCATTTGATGAAGTGATCAATCTTGCTAAGGCAGATCCTGAAAGATTCAGTAGGGAAGACTCTGAAGAATACCCAGAAGGAAGGAAAGTGTCTTCATGCATAGATGAGGATAAGACAAGTAGGATGGTTTGTGCAAAAGGTAGTGGTGTGTTAGCAGACAGCGAGGAAACAATGACCTCAGAAACAGAAAGTGATAATGGTGGAGGATGTTCAGAGGTCAGGAGGATTAGACAAGTGGCCGACCTTAGTGCAATAGCTGTGAATGAATCCAGGTTATTTCCAGGGTAATTTACCTGGATACATATGTGTCTGTATATGTTTTTAGATATATAGGGGTGTCAGGGATTTACACTACTTTTTTATTTCAGAGGTCCACGGGATGCAGGATCTATGACAAATGGGGTCCAGCATGAAAATTAAGAGTTCAAATCATTGTAGTAGTAGATATTGAACATTATAGCCATATGATGGCTTTATTAATGTATGTAAATAACACGTGAATGCATGCAAACAGTACAGCATTCCAAACAACAACATCCACTGTTAGCAAAAGCGCTCAAACTATTGATCTTTAATTTTACCACATGCATTGATTGGCTGGTAAATTTACATTAAACGATGATGTAGTAAGAAATTTATAGCTTCGGATATGTCAAGGACAAATTGCAGATAACCAATACATTAAACTGGGATGTTCTATTCAGGGCACTTTTTCTTGAAAACCCTGACTGTTCTATGTGGAAAGACTATAATTTTGATGTATTTTTGTCTCCTAAAATAGTTATTAAAATGTTGTATATGTTTTTGCAGCAGAAGAAAAAGAATTTTTCATCACACCGGGGATAAATCCAGTGCTACTTTAGGTAAAATGGTTGTTATTGATGATCACTTTCATCGGTATCAAACAACACAGTGGCATTATCATCATTATCCTAATCATCACCATCACCATCACCAACACTATCCACATGACCCTAATCTCACTCCACATTATCTTTTACCTTCAACCTATCATCAAAATATCTTTCGTTATTTTCACAACCAACTTCATTGATCATTGGTTACTCATATGGTTTTTGTTACCTTTAAAAGCTGGTATCAAATACTTTGTGTCAGTAACAAATTTTCATAACAAAGCAAATCACATTTGGTTTACTTCAAAGGTCTGCTCAAGCTGCTTGTGTGTGACTTGTCATGTAAACCCAAAACATGTACATTGGGTTAATGCTATCTATGTACAGGCATCATGTATAGCCATTTGTCGTAACATACTGTGCACCTCATTACTGCAATACACACATATATATATATATATATATATATATATATAAATTTCATATGATAGTTTTATCCTATCTATTTAAACTAGAAATAATACTGTAATGTTTAATTGTTCTTTCTATAGCAGAGATCCCATGTGTGTATAAAATAGATTTCTTTTTGAAAACATCTGAACAAAAAAGACCAGACCATGCAAGTAACAGAACTCTTTCTAAAACATATGTTTGCTTGTGGCATAGATTCTATAAAGGCAATTGTTGGATAACACTTGAAACTTTGGTCTACTTGAAAGTTTGGAGGTTTAAAAAGACAAAGGCAAAAACAGTCTACAAACATTACAAGCAACTGTTAGTTTTCCCTGTGGGCTTTTTATCTACAATATCGCTGTTTTGTGAGTTTGAAACAAAACTTACTTGAAATTTGAATAAATATCAGCGAATCAAAACAATGCTTACATTTTCGCTACACATACGTGTGGAGGTAGCTAAGCATCTAGAAACAAAATGGCTGCGCCCTCAAGCCAACTTAATTCCTTTGCATTGATGATGCCATTTTGGAAGGAAAGCCAAAAGGCAACATAGTACGAGCCATCAGATTTGATATGTGCAGGACAATTTTGTCCTGCAGTCAGTGATTTAACTGCTTTGGCTTTCGGCTTAAACAATGAAAAGACAAATAATTATCCCACAGCATACGAACTGAGTAAAAGGTATTCAGTAGCCATGAGCTCCGACAATGAGTGCCTGCCTTCTATGTGTCATTTACTCTGAAAGCCAACTGGAACATTAAGTGTTCTATATCCACATTTAATTTTTTACTAGATTCTAGGTGCACACCATCAACATGCCCTTTGTTCTGACAACAGCTTGGAACATTTAGAATACTGTATCCTTATCCATTGTTTTCACTGGATTTTAGGTGCCTGCCTTCTGCGTGTTCTGTGCTCCTACAACCACTTGGAACATTTAGTGTATAGTATCCTGTCTGGCAGACCTGTCGTTGTCATAGCAACCAGAAAATATGAGGCACCCTTATATGACCTTATACATGCCCTGAATGTGTTCACACCTGTTGTTCATAGGTAGGCAACATTTGTTTATTAATCTGTTTGCAAGTAAGTTTTTGTTTGAGTCAAATGCATCTTATAGAAATAAGTTTTTCATAATATATATAAAATGACACCATAATAAATCACATAATCCTGAATCTAGGCCTGCTAGTTCTAGATCATCCCTTAGTGTTAAGCAAGAGGTGTTTTAACAAATTCCTTGATAGGCTGTCTGTTCATACAGTTTGATGGTAAGTGTACTCTCTGATAGACCATCTGTTCATACAGTTTAATGGTAAGTGTACTCTCTGATAGGCCATCTGTTCATACAGTTTGATGGTAAGTGTACTCTCTGATAGGCCATCTGTTCATACAGTTTGATGGTAAGTGTACTCTCTGATAGGCCATCTGTTCATACAGTTTGATGGTGAGTGTACTCTCTGATAGGCCATCTGTTTATACAGTTTGATGGTGAGTGTACCTCCTTCATAGTCCATCTGTTTATACAGTTTGATGGTGAGTGTACTCTCTGATAGGCCGTCTGTTGATACAGTTTGATGGTGAGTGTACTCCTTCATAGGCCATCTGTTCATACAGTTTGATGGTAAGTGTACTCTCTGATAGGCCGTTTTTCATACAGTTTGATGGTGAGTGTACTCTCTGATAGGCCATCTGCTCATACAGTTTGATGGTGAGTGTACTCTCTGATAGGCCATTAGTTCATACAGTTTGATGGTGAGTGTACTCTCTGATAGGCCGTCTGTTCATACAGTTTGATGGGGAGTGTACTCTCTGATAGGCCGTCTGTTCATACAGTTTGATGGTGAGTGTACTCTCTGATAGGCCGTCTGTTCATACAGTTTGATGGTGAGTGTACTCTCTGATAGGCCATCTGTTCATACAGTTTGATAGTGAGTGTGGTCTCTTATAGGCCGTCTGTTCATACAGTTTGATGGTGAGTGTACTCTCTGATAGGCCGTCTGTTTATACAGTTTGATGGTGAGTGTACTCCTTCATAGGCCATCTGTTCATACAGTTTGATGATGAGTGTACTCCTTCATAGGCCATTAGTTCATACAGTTTGATGGTGAGTGTACTTTCTGATAGGCTGTCTGTTCATACAGTTTGATGGTGAGTGTACTCTCTGATAGGCCGTCTGTTCATACAGTTTGATGGTGAGTGTACCTTCTTCATAGTCCATCTGTTCATACAGTTTGATGGTGAGTGTATTCTCTGATAGGCCATCTGTTTATACAGTTTAATGGTGAGTGTACTTTCTGATAGGCCATCTGTTCATACAGTTTGATGGTAAGTGTACTCTCTGATAGGCCATCTGTTCATACAGTTTTCTTGGTGAGTGTACTCCGTCATAGGCCATCTGTTCATACAGTTTGATGGTAAGTGTACTCTCTGATAGGCCATCTGTTCATACAGTTTTCTTGGTGAGTGTACCCCGTCATAGGCCATCTGTTCATACAGTTTTCTTGGTGAGTGTACTCTCTGATAGACCATCTGTTCATACAGTTTAATGGTGAGTGTACTTTCTGATAGGCCATCTGTTCATACAGTTTGATGGTAAGTGTACTCTCTGATAGGCCATCTGTTCATACAGTTTGATGATGAGTGTACTCCGTCATAGGCCATCTGTTCATACAGTTTTCTTGGTGAGTGTACTCTCTGATAGACCATCTGTTCATACAGTTTGATGGTGAGTGTACTCCTTCATAGGCCATCTGTTCATACAGTTTGATGGTGAGTGTACCCCTTCATAGGCCGTCTGTTCATACAGTTTGATGGTAAGTGTACTCTCTGATAGGCCATTAGTTCATACAGTTTGATGGTGAGTGTACTCTGTGATAGGCCATCTGTTCATACAGTTTGATGGTGAGTGTACTCTCTGATAGGCCATCTGTTCATACAGTTTGATGGTGAGTGTACTCCTTCATAGGCCATCTGTTCATACAGTTTGATGGGGAGTGTACTCTCTGATAGGCCATCTTTTCATACAGTTTGATGGTGAGTGTACCCTCTGATAGGCCATCTGTTCATACAGTTTGATGGTGAGTGTACTCTCTGATAGGCCGTTTTTCATACAGTTTGATGGTAAGTGTACTCTCTGATAGGCCATCTGTTCATACAGTTTGATGGTGAGTGTACTCTCTGATAGGCCATCTGTCCATACAGTTTGATGGTGAGTGTACTCTCTGATAGGCCATCTGTTCATACAGTTTGATGGTGAGCATTCTCTCTTAGGCCATCTGTTCATACAGTTTGATGGTGACGACTCTATGTAGCCATCATACATTAAAATGTATGAACAGATGGCCTATCAGAGAGTACACTCACCATATACTGTATGAACATAGGCCCTTATTCATAACGTAAACATGCCGATGATGAGTACACTCACCATCAAACGTATGATGTGAGGACCTCCATTCATAGTCCACTGTCACTGATAAGTAAGAGAGATACACTGATTAAAATTGATGGGAAGAGTACACTACCATAAAACGTATGAACAGTGGCCTTAAGAGACCCACTCCATCAAACTTCATGACAGAGGCCTATCAGAGAGTACACTCACCATCATACTGTATGAACAGATGGCCTATAAGAGGACCACACTCACTATCAAACTGTATGAACAGACGGCCTATCAGAAGAGTACACTTACCATCAAACTGTATGAACAGATGGCTATAAGAGAGGCCTACCACTCACATCAAACTGTATGAACAGACGGCCTATCAGAGAGTCACGTAGAACAGATGGCCATCCATCATATAAACTGTATGAACAGATGGCCTATCAGAGAGTACACACTCACTATCAAACTGTATGAACAGAATGGCCTATCAGAGAGTACACTCACCATCAAACTGTATGAACAGAGCCTTAAGAGGCACATCACTATACTGTATCAGAGAGACACCCCTATCAAACTGTTCGATGGCTATCAGAGAGTACACTCACCACAAATGTTGAACAATAAGGTACACCCCCAACATATAAAGGCCATCATGAACAAGCCTATCAGAGAGTACACCCCTATCAACGTATGAACAGACGGCTATCGAGAACACTCACATCAACTGTATGAACATATGGCACTATCATGACAGATGGCTACAGAGAGTAACTCACATCCAAATTAAAAGACGGCCTAAGAACCACACTCACATCAAATTATGAACAGATGGCCTATCAGAGAGTACACTCACCATCAAACTGTATGAACAGAGCCTATCAGAGAGACACTCCCATCAACCAGAGGCTATCAGTAATCACCATCAAAGTATGAACTATGGCCATCTAGAGGTACATCACCATCAAACTGTATGAGCAGATGGCTATCAGAGAGTACACTACCATCAAACTGTATGAACAGATGCCTTGAAGATACACTCACCGATCAAACTGTATGAACAGACGCCATCAGAGAGTACACTCACATCAAACATAAACAAGGACTGTATGTATAACAGATGGCCTATCAGAAAGTACACTCACCATCAAACTGTATGAACAGATGGCCTATCAGAGAGTACACTCACCATCAAACTGTATGAACAGATGGCCTATGAAGGAGTACACTCATCATCAAACTGTATGAACAGATGGCCTATCAAGGAGTACACTCACCAACCAACTGTATGAACAGATGGTCTATGTACCCCTTCATAGGCCATTCTGTCAAATTAGACTACCTAACTTTGATCATCATGTACCATTGTAGAATTATGCTCACATTACCTTATTCTTTTTTAAATTTTGAAAACCAATACAGAATCTTTGTTTCTTTCTTATAAATACATCTAAGCGAAACTTGAGAGTTAAGGGTATAGTGCTAATTCTGATCAGACTCCCTGTGGCAACAGGCTAATCTGGGTCTAAAGTATTTATGTCAAACTGATCAGTTTATGCTTACCAAGAGTTTAATTTTAGCTCTATACTTAATCATCTTCATTTTTTGCCTTCCCCAGTACATCTCCAAGCCCAGCTGCTGTAAGTGAATGTACCCAACTCAAGCTTCTCGATGTTCCGAGGTTTGGTGTTCGTGGTATGATCCGAGATGACAAAAAATCTGTAGACTACCTAGTGTCACCTTCTGTCAGGGTAGGATTTTGTTTGTCAAAAGGTGTATAGACATTTTGAGCTTTAAAGCCATGCTTGAAAGGTTTATGTTACTACTGCACTATACTTTGTCCAATGTCATAAGTATGATGAGCCCATAACTTAAATTTTAAAACATCGGAATATCTTTGTAGCATTGTTTTTCTACTTGCATGGAAAGTACACGTAAGTGAGAGTTTATTTGAATATTCCTTTAAATTTAGTCTTAAGGGTTTCTTGTGTAAGGGTATTATAGTTTTTGGACTATTTTTGATTAATTTTTTCACTTGTGTTAACTCAAAAATGTTGAGGAAAGTTTTTTTCTACTATCATATGTTTGTGGCAGGCTGTATTATTAATTGTCAATTAATTGTTTTCTTTTTTACTTTCAGCGCTATGTCACCCTTCTTGATTTGGACAAACTGTACCTGTACTGCCAGCCTTACCAGGTACATGTATACTAAGGCCAGTTGGTTGAAATGTTGAACAACGCTCTTTAATTCATGGACTGATTTACTTTATGTGTAGATTTATTTTTAAGGAAATCTGTACATGTATTTCAAATGAGCTCACAGACTTACTGATGTATGTTAACAGTCTCTAAACTTTTCTTATCAAGAGGTTTTGTTGTTACTGCAGGGAACTTTGCTGAACTTTGTCCAAGCAGTTTATGACAAGAAGAAGTCCCTTATATCAGAAGACTCCATTGTGCCATACATCCAAATGTGAGCAAGTTAATGAAATTGTGTTTTCTTCCTATTTATTTTATTTTGTTATTATTTAATTCTTATTTACCTTTTAGTTTTGAATGAAATATAAAATAAAAGAATAAGTTTTTTGTTTTTTTTTCATTTCATCTTTTAAAAAATAAATGACCTTTGAAATACATGTATGTTTTAAATATATTCTTAACGTTCCTGACATATTTTATTCGATTCAAATTGCTCACAAATAATCATTTTAACTAACCAGTATCTGTTTGTTAGGACATCTTTCCAATAAAAAAATATTTGAACTGAACATTTCTTACAATTATTACAAAAAAAATGTTTTAATGAAATTTTTTACTAGAAATTACCTATTATTAACATACAGGAACTTACAAGAGATTTCCCTCCAGGCATTCAACTTTTACCACTGTTTGTCTGGAGCAGAGAGTGATCTGGACTTCAGGTAAATTATCCGTGTGTTTCCCCTGTAACCTGTAGCATGCTACATTTTAAATAACCTTCCAAAACTCTATGCAAAGATAATTTAACATATTGCTAGAGACAAGACAGGAAATAGTGCAGATCCTGATCAGACAGCTTCCAGTCTGTAGAAGCATTATCCCCGCTGCTTACTTGCTTAAATGATTGACTTCTTGGAAGATCAGTGTATTGTTTTGTTGAAATTGTACTAAAAACATGGAATTTCCAATGTAAGTCGAATCAGCTTGAAAATCATGAAAGGCTAAATCCAGATGTTTTTCATATTTAAAAAAAAAGATTTATTACTGTTAAACTTATCGAATGTTAGCATGTGGCAACAGTAAATTTATTTTTTATTAAAATTACTATTTTACACATTTCGCCTCTTAATACTATTTTTAGCTCACCTGAGCACAACATGCTCAAAGTGGCCTTTTTTGATACCGCTTCGTTCGGTGTGCATCGTCTGTCATCAACATTTTACCTTGTGAAATAGCTAGAGACCACATTTATAACCCAATCTTCACCAAACTTGGTCTGAATGTTTGTCTGCATAAAATCTTGAATGAGTTCATAACTGGATCATGTTGGGTCAAAAACAAGGTCACTAGGTCAAATATTAGAAACAGATTGTGAACACACTAGAGGCCACATTTATAGGCCAATCTTCATCAGACTTGGTCACAAACGCAAAATGTCAAGACAAGGAAATCAAACCACCCTTAGTCTCTACAAAACCATCAAACAAATTATCTCCAAAAAAGGTTAGTAAACTCGCTGCTAGATTGGTAGGGAAAAACCAATCTGAAATCGGACACATATTAGCTGATGCTCTGAAAGTAAGACTAAAAACAACAATTACACAGCAAGCATCACAAACAAACATGCCAGCACCCAACACTAAACACAATGACAAACAAACCAAAAAGAACACCCCTCCAAACCCTTCACAGCAACACCAACAAAGAAAAAAAAATATTAGAACTATTAGAAGAAACAAAACTTGAGTCAGACCAGTTAATGCCACCCTCTTATCAACACTTCATAGGAATCGAACCTATGTCCGTAGATACAGGCCTAAGTAAACTAGTACGCAAGACAGATAGCCCACTTACAATCAAACAAACCGCAGAAAACTACTTAAACAGATCCGTAGCAACAATCAAAATCTACACCGACGGTAGCAAGGATCCGCTAAAAATGATAGCAGGGGCAGGCATAGCCATATACAAAGGAGAATCAATCAAAGCTAAGGCAAAAATTAAATTAGACCATAGAATTTCAATATTCTCCTGCGAACTATTAGCCATTAAGAAAGCCTCTACCTGGGTACACAAAAATAAAATAAACAATAGTACCGTAGATATTTACACCAATTCACTTTGCGCCTTACAAGCCCTACAACAAATAAAAGGAATAAACAGACAAGAAATAATTAACCACATATATAGGCTAACCGCTGATATTAAGACCAACCTTAATACTACGATAAACCTTGTCTGGATACCAAGCCATAAAGGGATCACAGGAAACGAATTAGCAGACACTTTAGCCAAAAAAGGTGCTGACAATGGAACACTACTGCCAATAAAACTAAGCAAAACAGAGGCCTATAGCTACATCACCAATCACTACAAAAAGAAAGTGGAAGCTAAATTTAATGAATATAAATAAACACACAATTACGAATATGGAGAGCGAAATTCGAAAATCAAAATAAACCATCCTTATACCAAGTACGATAAAATATACACAAGACTAAGGATCAGTTCAAGCTACTTAGGTGTGGAAAATAAAGCTCGACCTAGAAGCTGCCCTCACTGCGCGGAACCAGTATCACACGAACACGTGATATTCCAGTGTGGGCAGCACGCGACAGCGCGAGCCAAATTAGAATACCAGTTAAACATTGAAATTAGGTATAATGATCATAAATAGAAAAATCCTACTGTTTCCACCCCCCGACAAAGCAGAATCAATTAAAGCGGCATTATTCGAATATTTAGAAAAAATCAACTACACAAACAACATGTAATACATGCGTTCAGTTTGGTCTGTACTAACCAACCAATCAGAATCAAGCGAAAAAAACTATCACAAAGTAGGTCAATTCGCTTGCATATCCAGCATGGCCAGAATATTACATAAAAGGATAAGAAAATATATAATTAAGACACCACACACTCACTCAAATAAGACACATTAAGCTGCAAAACATAAGGTTTTTAAAATATAAATAATATCCAATAGATGGCAGGTCGCTGAATAAATGGTGGACTCTTAAAGACCCCATAAAAACAAAGGCACCTGAATACCCCCATCTAAAAAATTCACATAGAAAAACCCACAATAACACCCTACAACATTAAACCAATAATATATACTGGTTTGCCAAATAAACGGACGCCCCCTAAGGACCCCGTAAAAACAACAGCAACCCGGGCTTATCAGTATGAAACTCACATAGGATTCAATATCAGAATAGACCCCATACATATTAACTCTAAGTAGAACCAGGGTATGCTGAATAAATGGAAGCCCACAAGGGGGTCCGTATAAACAAAGGATACCCTGCAAGGTTCATTAAGCCTATCAAACAATCTTTATGTAATATATATTACTATGTTATAACATGCATGGCTACCCACTTCTAACAAATGTTTTTGCACTTTTAGGACAGTGGGGAAAAAAAGACAAAAATAAAAAAAAACTTCCACTGCTGTACATAGTATAGAAAAGCGTAGAGTAGCTTATGTAGACTTGGTAGTGATAAGCATGATTTAGTGTATGAGAACCTTGAGAGTATGGATTGTGTGTGTAGTAGGATAGGGAAATCCATAAGGTAATGGCCGCCTAACACACTCTAGACTTATATAAATTCTCCTAAATTAAGTAGTAAATAAAGGTGAGCATTACCTTATACCACCAGCCAGGGACTTCTTTCTTGACATATACATTACATAATTAAGGCAAGGAAGATGGTTTAGTGGGCGGTCGGGCCCCGGGCGTCCAGACATCAAACATTAACAAACACTAGGGTCTAAACTATCTACCTTAATTAACTAATAAATACCCAGCTTATTAGCTATACAGGTCCCTAAAGGTGCACCCCTTCCCCGCTATCTCACATTTCGTTAGGGGAAGAGGTATGCCAAAACGGGGAACCTTTTCATGGTTAAAATAAAATAAAATCAATTTTACTAGAACCTAGTGTCAGGGGAGCGAGCCAGAAATTAGGGAGTGTAATTCACTCAAAACATGCTCAATCCCCCTTAGGAACCAAAAATACAAAATCAAACCATTTTTACAGTAAATGGGTACATAAACTAGGTAGCTAATTACGGCCCACTTTAGGCAAAATATTTGGCATACTATTTTTAAGCCATGTATGGGCAACATGGCGGGGTCATGAAAAAGCCCTCAACAGGGCGAGTAGTCCCTCATTAAACAAGTTCTCAGTCAGTCAGTCAGACTTGGTCACAATGTTTGCATGAAATTTTGGATTAGTTCGTTATTGGGTCACTTGGGTTCAGAAACTAGGTCACTAAGTCAAATTTTAGATAAAGCTTGTGAACACACTAGGGGCCCAATTTATGGCTCAATCTTCACCAAACATGATCAGAATGTTTACCTGCATTAAATCTTGGATGAGTTCATCACTGGGTCACATGGTTTCAATAAGTAATTTACTAGGTCAAATCGTAGAAAAAGCTCCTTAACACAAAAGAGACCACATTTATAGCCCAATCTTCACCAAACATAGTCAGAATGTTTGTCTGCAGGATATCTTGACTGACTTCATGATTGGGTCACGTGGGGTCAAAAAGTAGGTCACTAGGTCAAATCTTAGAAAACCCTTGTGACTAGAGACTAAAACATACTAGAAATGTAACAAGATACTGGAAAGACAACATACTGACAAAAAGACATCAGTAATCAGTGTTGACATTTGTAATTGAGCAAACATTTTTAGAATATTGATCATTTTATCACCTTAACAATTTGAGGCTTATATTTATTTTTTTTATTAAATTCACTTTTTTATGTTTTTGAAACACACAATCAATTGTTCTTGTAGGTTAACGCTTATGATGATGTTAATGAAGATGATTATAATGTTAATGATTATGCTAATGATAATGTTAATAATATGTGTTAATGATGATGTTAATAATGATGATAATAATGATGTTTATGATGATGATGTTTATGATATTATTTATGATGTTAATGATGGTGTTAATTAGGATGATAACATTGATTTTAATGATGATGATGATGATGAGGATGATGATTATGGTGATGATAAAAATGATGATGGTGATGATAGAAGCTCTGACAGTGATTGGTGTTGTTAATGGCAAAAATGAGAATAATGGTTATTATAAGAGGCAATTCTGCCTTCATTTTATCATTAACATCATTTTGATCATTTTTATTTATAATTCTTACCTATTTTTCTTCCTTTTTCCTTTTTCTACTCTCCATAATCACACCATGTATGCATACATTTACAGTGGTGTCCATGTGCCAAGGAAAAGTGCCATGCTTGAATTATCCAATACAAAGTTCCTTAATGACAACAGTATACACAACTCAGACTGCAAGATCATCAAGGTAAGTTTAATATCGCCTCATCTTTTTACTTTTTTGTGCACAAACAAACTAAGTTTGAGAGGGTACATAGGAGTTAGCCTGTCAGTCGGTCTGTCGGCTTTCATGGTTTCTGGACGATAAGTCATTAAAAGGCTTCACAGATTTAAACATTTTTTGCTGCACAGGTGTATCATCATAAGATAAAGGTCAAGTTCGACATTGGGGCTTGTGAGGTCAATGTCAAGGCCACTGTTACTAAAAATAGGAAAATGTTTTCTAGATGATAATTCATGAAAGGCTTAATAGATATAAAACAATTTTTGGTACACATGTATAATATCACAAGATACAGGTCCAGTTCAACATGAAGGCTGGTGGGGGTCAATGTCACTGTTACTAAATATAGAAAATACTTTTCTGCTTAATAACTTGGGAATAAGGTATTGTGATGAACTTTGCTGCATAGGTAGCTTCTGTGAAGACAACACTTGGGATTGAAAGTAGGGTCAACGTATCTATTACTGAAAATAGAAAAAAAACGTTTCTGCTCAATAACGTTAGTTAGGAGTAAGATATTATTACGAAACTTGCTGTATAGACAGCTTTTGAGAACTCCATGCTTGGGATTGAAACTGGGGCAGGTGGGGTCAAGGTCACTGCTACATGTGTCTATGTTTCTTGGGTTACCTTATGCCATTGATTCTAAGCTTACCAGTTCCAGTACAAGCACCCATGTGTGGGTCTTAATCACCCTTAGTGGTAGTTCTAGTTTTGTTTAGTGGTTTTGTCATCACACAAGATCTAATAGCAAAGTAGGTAAAGTGTTGTTTGGAGAAACATTAAGTTAACAAAATATGACTGGATGTGGAATCATGCCATGTGTTTGTGGCATGCTATACACAATGAAGGCAGCACTGTATCTGCTTCAAGTGGACATTATCTGTGGATAAATTGTCAGTTGGATGTAAAACTCAACAAACAAACCAGTAATGGTCTATATAGCCTAGTGCATCATAATAATTCTGACCTTTGACCCTTTTAGCATCTGGTGGAGGTAGTGAAAATACAACAGATACAGGAAGAGTACCAGTCCAGATACCTGACAGGTAGGTGGCAGGGGGGGGGGGTGGACTGACAGGTGGGGGATGGACTGACAGGTAGGTGGCAGGGTGGTGGGGGTGGTGGGGTGGGGGGGGACTGACAGGTGGGGGGGATGGACTGTCAGGTAGGCGGCAGGGGGCTGGGGGTGGACTGACAGGTGGGGGGGGGGGGGGGATGGACTGACAGGTAGGCGGCAGGTGGGATAGAAACAGTATTCATATAGAGAGAAGTTATACTGACTTAGGTTCTTTATCAGTGTTTTACTTTTATTGACCCTTTTGTCAGAGGCTGATGTTAGAATGTATGACCCTGTCCTTGTAGAGCTGGGTTACAGTATAGTATGGTACATAGTATTCCATGCTGGTTGAGCAATTTTCATTGTGGGAAGTTCACACGTGTCTTAACAATCAACTAGAATTAAAAAAAATAAGTATCATTATTAAACTTATTTTGGGTAAAATAATTTATTTTGAAATAACTTTGGAAAAAGTAATTTAAATCTTGCTCACACTACATAATTCTCACCCCTAGCCTTTTCTTATCCCAGAACCTCTCTCCTCTTCCTTATATCTGTCTCTTATAATAAAGGTCTTTATTTTGGACATATGATTGACCTTCTTCTTGTTAAAGTTTAATATTGGTTCTTGTTTATAATACAATCACAATGCTAGCTAACTATTTTATTTCCATATTTTTCAGATTCCCTCGTGCTTCCACTGTGTATTTCCTACCAGCCTACAGTGATATATAAACTGGCATAGTTTGTTGTGATGTGTATGGGGTTATGAAGTAGCAGAATATCCCTGGAACACCAGACCAATCATAACTCTGTAAATGTTTTTAGTTGTCACAGTAATTTTGAGTAGTTTTTTTTGAGGGGGGGTAGAAGAAGGAAGTGGGCAGATGTCAACCCCTATAGAGATGATACTTATTCCTTTTACCTTGTGTTTTGTGCTCACTTTTGACAACTACCAGCTGTTACTGATGAAGAAAGCCTCCACTCCCATGGCCTGTACTACTGATGGTCAATACTGAATGTACATTACTGCATGTATGTAACTGCATGTACATAATGTAATGTTATTAGTTTGCTATCTCTTTTGAGACATATATTTTGAAGTAATAAATGATAGTATTTGATAACTATATGGAAAGAAAATCGAAGAAACACAAGTGTGTCGTTCTATCATTTAATCACATCTGTATTGTACATGCGGGGATCGTGAGTTTGAGACTCAGTACAGTGAGCATGCACAACATTTGGAACTACATAGTCTTTTTCAACAAAGGTAAATATACTACATCTCCCATCTTTTAAAAATAATAAAAGTAGATCTAATAATAATAATTTTACTTTTCTATTTAAAATATTTCATTCCAATTACTTATCTTGGCATGCATTAAAGTTTGTCCTTTAATCATATTTAACACAATACAAATCATCTTATATATCATTCCAATTTTTACCAACATTATGATTCGGTTTTTATTTTATATTATAATGTACTACGCCAAAGCTAGAGGCATGTCTGCCAAAAGTTCAGTTCTATGGGCACAAGAGTAATTGATTGTTTATGTGCCTGTTATGTACACATCACTCTGACAGCGAGTGCTCGGCTTCACAATTCTTCCAGACCGTGTGACATAATGACCTGAATTGTTTATTGGTTTGGGGCTTGGTTTAATTGAATTATCCTTGGCTAAAGTGTTGCTTAATGGTTTAAAGGGTTTTGATGGGGATGCAAGGATGTTGGGTTTAAAGTCTGGTGCAGGTGTGGGGCTTTGCAAATGAATAAGCCGCTGCCTGTTACGGCGATAAATAACGCCATCGTGTGATTGAACTTTATAGTACCTTTCCCTTTCCTTTGCAATGACTTTCCCAGGGACCCATGTTTTCCCAAACTGTATTCTGACAGATTCATTTTTCTTTAACGGATTGAGGGCCTTTGTGTTTCTTTCAAAATAGCTTTTTTGCTTTGACCTAATGTGAGTAATTTTTGTTTTGACAAGAGGTGGGTTAACTGTCCGGGGTTGTAGCTGTGATTTGGCAATAGGAACAATCGACTTTGTTCTTCGACCCATTAATAATTGCGCTGGAGAAAAACCTCACCCGAGAGGTGTATTTCTGTATTCCAGCAGAAATACTTATGGATCTTGCTTTGCTTCATTTGCTTCTGTAAGTATTTTCTTGGCAATACCTTCACCCTTTTTCCGCCATGCCATTCGATCTGCTATGATATAGAGATGATGTCACGCGGTCAAATCCCCATTCATTTACAAAGTTTGCGAATTCTGCTGATGCGAATTGCAGAATGTTGTCACTAATACAACTACACTGTAGGGAGACATATAAACACAAAGTTTTCTTATGACTGTTGATGAAAGCATATCCGTTAGCCAGTCTATTTCAAAGAATCTGCTGTTGTAGTCAATTGTCAGCAAGTAGTACTTTCCGTCATGAGAAAATATATCTATTTTCTCAAATGGTCTTTCCGGAAAAGGATAATTGATCATAGGCTAATTTGTATTTGAATTCCTATGGTTCAGGCAGGTACTACACTGTTGAACGTGATTTGTTATTTCTTTTACCATGCCTGGCCAAAACAAGTTATCTTTCGCACGCTGGATTGTTTTGTTTACACCCATGTGGCATGTGTGAACTTTTCCTAACATTTCGGGGCGGAGCTGTTTGGGGATAATGATCTCTAAATATCAGATCATTTTAATAGCTCAATTCTCCTCGGTGGTTCCAGAATTCTAGGAAAGTTTTCGGACTAGGAAAGTTTGCTGAGAGTCTGACCTACTTTCAGGCAAACCCTCAAGTATAATCCATTTCAATGTATGCATGTGACTGTCAGTCCGGATTGTCTCATAAATAATGTGTAACCTTCTGTCAGTTGGGTTTAACTGTTTCTGGACAGTATGCACATGCATGTCTAGATCTTGAATGGGATCTTTGTAACTGTTTTCTCAATTTTGTCTTGATAAACAGTCACTAACAGGTATGCTCTTCCTGCTGACTTGTGTCACTTCAATGTCATATTTCTGCAACTGAAGTAACATCCTCTGTAATCGAGGCGGCGTTGCTGCTAATGGCTTTTTACTATTGCTGCAAACGGTTTATTGTCTGAGTGTACAAGAATCTTTCTGCCATATGTGTATTGGTGGAACCTTTTGCACCCGAAGAGAATTGCTAATAGCTTCTTTTCGATTTGCACATAACCTTTTTCAGTCTGTGTAAGGCTTTTTGATGCATATACAATCGGCCGATCATTTTGCATCAAGCATGCCCCGATTCCATGCTTTGAGCTGTCGCATTCTAGCACAAGCTGGGTTTTAGGGTCGAAATACCCTAGCACTGGCGCGTTTGTGATTATTTGTTTAACCTTTGTGAATGCTGCGGTATGATGCTCATCCCATATGAACTCATTCCCTTTTTGCAAGAGACACCTCATGTAGCCTCGCCAAGATTTGGTGCGAATTTGGCCAGCTAGTTGACCATCCCTTTAAAGGTTTCTTGTTTCTGTCTCGAATCTGGTACATCTAAGTCTGTGATGGCTTTGATCTTTGCCATGTCCGGTTTTAAACCGTCTTTGCTTATCACGTGACCAAAGAATGACACTTTGTTCACACCGATCGCGCATTTTTCTGCATTTATCTTAATGCCTTTGCTGTGTGCGCGTTCAAGAAGCTACACAAGATTTTTATCATGTTCCTCTTGCATGCCTCCGTATACCAGAATGTCATTAACTATTGCCATTACTCCGCTCAAGCCTTCCAAGCTTTCATTTATTCTTGCATGAATAGGTCTCCTGACGTGGAAATACCGAATGGGAGTCTTAACCAGCGGTAACGTCCAAACGGCGTGTTGAACGTTGTGGGCATTGACGATTTCTTATCAAGCTTAATGCTCCAATGCGCGTGCGCAATGTCAAGTATGCTAAATACTGCTGCACCGTTCAGTTTTGATGTCATTTCTTCGAGTGTAGGCATGGGGTAGTGAGGGCGTCTTATTGCTTAATTCAGAGCTTTGGGGTCTAAGCATATTCTTAAACCTCCTGTTTGGGTTTTTCCACAATTACAATTGAGTTTACCCAGTCTGTAGGTTCAACAACCCTTTGTGATCTGTGACCATTTTGCCTAGTTCTGTTTTGACCCATTTTCTTAGATCATCTGGAGTCCTACGCGGGGGTTGACAGTTGGAACAGCATTTTCTTTTAAATGCAAACTACATCCACCTTGAATATTTCCTATCCCACTGAACAAATTATTGTATTAACTGACAACAGCATCCTTTGTGAGTGGCTGCAATTTGATATTGCCCGAATTTTCTTGCTCAAAGAACAAGGTCTGCTTAATCAAGTCTAGATCTAATGAGGTCTTGAGACCAACAAGTGGGGTAGTTTCACCTTGTACTACATGAAACTTTGCTTGAATTGCTGTTCGCATGACAGGTCAAGGTGACCGTTCCTAGAACCGGGCGTGTTTCTCCTGCTGATACTGACTGTAAGGCAGGATATTTGCTATGCTACCTGTGTCAATTTTAAATGACACTGAGTGTTTTTAGGGCAAAGAAATAGATTTGTAAATACATGGTCTTGAGTGATTGTAGAACCGACACAAACCATGTCAATATTGTAATGCACATAATTTTTTACACTGTCATTGTCACTTATTTCATTCATTTTTGCTTTGTCAGTTCTGCACATTTTAGCAAAATGATTGTTTTTGCCACACTTGTGACTAGTGACTCCAATTGCCGGGCACTTGGTCTGCTTCGAAAGTTTATTGCCATATCTTTTGCATGCTGTCCGATTGAAGGTTTGAGCCTTCTTCGCCCCTGTCCTTTTGGATTCACATCTCTGTTTGATCCGTACGATGTCAACTGTTTGCTGCTCATTCTGTCCCATTGATGAAAGTTGCTTCTGACAATACTCATAATTTTGTACTATTTGTACAGCTTTGTCCAGTGTCAACTTTTCACCTTCATTGATAAGTTTCTCATGCATGTTTGTGCTTGAACATTCGAAAACGATTCTGTCACGAATCAGTTCCTCCATCTTTGCAGTCTTTTGCCTTGTTTTCTAATCTGGTTACAGATGCCATCATTTCTTTTTATTTGGTTGTTAAACTAATACCTTGCAAATATTAGGTTCAGTTTTGGCTGCACATATGTCTTGAATTTGTGGAAATACGTATTCAACTTTTTTATCTAATGTCCAAGTTCTGTAAACCTCACGGCCTTGGTCACATATCCGAAGTAATAAGTATGACACTTTTTCTTCTTCAGATTTGTCTTTTAATGATCCCGTGAAAATTAAGTAAACATGTATTCTAAATTTTTCCTCTCTGTTCGGGTAAATTTGAAGCATTCCTGTTCGTTACCGGGGGCGGAACACCACTTAGGTCCATATTTTACACAGTTTCTGCTCTCTTTAATTTAATTTTTTTTGGCACCAGTAAATTGCTTTAAAGTCTATGGGATGGTGTTTGAAATTTCTGACACCATGTAATGTTATTTGTTAGCTGTCTCTATTAAGACATATATTTAGGAGTAATAAATGATAGTATTTGATAACTCAATGGAGAGAAATCAAAGAAACGCAAGTGCGCCGTTCTATCATTTAATCACAACTGTATTGTACATGCAGTGATCGCGAATAATAAGACTCAGTACAGTGAGAATGCGCAACATTTGGAACTACAATGTATAGTCTTTTTCAACAATGCTTAATACTACACATAACATGTGGTCATAATTGTGTGGTCATTACTGTGTGGACATTGCTGCATAGACATAACTGGTTGGACATAACTGTGTGGACATTGCTGCATAGACATTTCTGCATGGACATTGCTGCATGAACATTGCTGCATGAACATTGCTGCTAAACATTGCTGCATGAACATTGCTGCATGGACATTGCTGCATGGACATTGCTGCATGGACATTGCTGCATAGACATAACTGCATGAATATTGCTGTATAGACATAACTGCATGGACATTGCTGCATGAATATTGCTGCATAGACATAACTGTATGGACATTGCTGCTTGGACATTGCTGCATGGACATTGCTGCTTGGACATTGCTGCATAGACATAACTGCATGGACATTGCTGCATGGACATTGCTGCATGAATATTGCTGCATAGACATAACTGTATGGACATTGCTGCATAGACATAACTGCATGGACATTGCTGCATGGACATTGCTGCATGAACATTGCTGCATGGACATTGCTTCATGGACATTGCTGCATGGACATTGCTGCGTGGACATTGCTGCATGGACATTGCTGCATGAACATTGCTGCATGGACATTGCTTCATAGACATTGCTGCATGGACATTGCTGCATGAATATTGCTGCATGGACATTGCTGCTAAACATTGCTGCATGAATATTGCTGCTAAACATTGCTGCATGAACATTGCTGCAATGACATTGCTGCATGGACATTGCCGCATGAATATTGCTGCATGAACATTGCTGCATGGACATTGCTGCATGGACATTGCTGCATGGACATTGCTGCATAGACATAACTGCATGGACATTGCTGCATCGACATAACTGGGTGGAAATAACTGTGTGGACATTGCTGCATAGACATTACTGGGTGGACATAATTGTGTGGACATTGCTGCATAGACATAACTGCATGGACATTGCTGCATGGACATAACTGCATGGACATTGCTGCATGGACATAACTGTATGGACATTGCTGCATGGACATTGCTGCATAGACATAACTGAATTGACATTGCTGCATAGACATAACTGAATTGACATTGCTGCATGGACATTGCTGCATAGACATAACTGAATTGACATTGCTGTATAGACATAACTGAATTGACATTGTTGCATGGACATTGCTGCATAGACATAACTGAATTGACATTGCTGCATGGACATAACTGTGTGGACATTGCTGCATAGACATAACTGAATTGACATTGCTGCATAGACATAACTGTGTTTACATAACTGCATGAACATTGCTGCTAAACATTGCTACATGAACATTGCTGCATGGACAATGCTGCATAGACATAACTGTATGGACATTGCTGCATAGACATAACTGAATTGACATTGCTGCATGGACATTGCTGCATAGACATAACTGAATTGACATTGCTGCATGGACATTGCTGCATAGACATAACTGAATTGACATTGCTGCATGGACATAACTGTGTGGACATTGCTGCATAGACATAACTGAATTGACATTGCTGCATAGACATAACTGTGTTTACATAACTGCATGAATATTGCTGCATGAGCATTGCTGCTAAACATTGCTGCATGAACATTGCTGCATGGACATTGCTGCATGGACACTGCTGCTTGGACACTGCTGCATAGACATAACTGTGTTTACATAACTGCATGAATATTGCTGCATGAGCATTGCTGCTAAACATTGCTGCATGAACATTGCTGCATGGACATTGCAGCATAGACATTGCTGCATGGACATTGCTGCATAACATTGTTGCATGGACATTGCTGCATGGACATTGCTGCATGGACATTGCTGCATAGACATTGCTGCATGGACATTGCTGTATAGACATAACTGTATGGACATTGCGGCATAGACATAACTGCATGAACATTGCTGCATGGACATTGCTGCATGGACACTGCTGCTTGGACACTGCTGCATAGCCATAACTGTGTTTACATAACTGCATGAATATTGCTGCATGAGCATTGCTGCTAAACATTGCTGCATGAACATTGCTGCATGGACATTGCTGCATAGACATTGCTGCATGGACATTGCTGCATAACATTGTTGCATGGACATTGCTGCATGGACATTGCTGCATAGACATTGCTGCATGGACATTGCTGTATAGACATAACTGTATGGACATTGCGGCATAGACATAACTGCATGGACATTGCTGCAAGGACATTGCTGCTTGGACATTGCTGCATAGACATAACTGTATGGACAATACTGCATAGACATTGCTGCATGGACATTGCTGCATAGACATAACTGTATGGACACTGCTGCATAGACATAATTGCACAGACATTGCTGCATAGACATTACTGCATGGACATTGCTGCATGGACATAACT
Organism: Sinonovacula constricta; assembly: GCA_007844125.1. Classification (NCBI taxonomy): domain Eukaryota; kingdom Metazoa; phylum Mollusca; class Bivalvia; order Cardiida; family Solecurtidae; genus Sinonovacula; species Sinonovacula constricta. Next base: position 28,540,262 of record CM017556.1, on the reverse strand, counting down.
GCATAAACATTGCTGCATGGACATAGCTGCATAGACGTAACTGTATGGACATTGCTGTATAGACATAACTGCATGGACATTGCTGCATGGACATTGCTGCTTGGACATTGCTGCATGGACATTGCTGCATAGACATAACTGCATGGACATTGCTACATAGACATAACTGCATGGACATTGCTGAATAGACATAACTGCATGGACATTGCTGCATAGACATTGCTGCATGGACATTGCTGCATAGACATAACTGCATGGACATTGCTGAATAGATATAACTGCATGGACATTGCTGCATAGACATAACTGCATGGACATTGCTGCATAGACATAACTGCATGGACATTGCTGCATAGACATTACTGCATGGACATTGCTGACTAGACATTGCTGCATGGACATTGCTGCATAGACATAACTGCATGGACATTGCTGCATAGACATAACTGCATGGACATTGCTGTCTAGACATTGCTGCACGAACATTGCCGTCTATACATAACTGTGTGTGGCCTGCACAATTGATAGGGACATTTTACTTACTACTGTGTTATCTTCCTTGCGGGAAGGTTTAGTTACCATAGAAATAATTGTCTTATGAAAGGGAAAGATGGATATGTTTAAATCTCTTATTCAAATGTATATTATAGAAATAATACATTTTTAAGTACTGTATTGTATACAGTTTTCACTGAATAAACAAATACTGATAGAGTCGTATGGATGCAGTGGAAAAAAAAAATTGTCCATTGCTTCTATTTCCTTATGTTAATAATGTTTAACCCTCCTTGTATGAAGTTGTTTAGCCAAGTTTTCAGTTATATGAAAAACATTTTATTTTTGTGATTATATTTTTGTTGAAGTGTACAGTTTTCTCTATTACTGGTACTGGATGTGATAAAAACATTTTCATTAATAGATTTATTGTCCCTTAAAATGAACGACATATTAGGAATAAGCATTGTACATTTATAATAAATTATCTGAAAAAATAACATGACAATGATTGAACAATTTCTTGCATTAATAGTTATGTTATTAAATTATATTCCAAATAAAAAAGATTCATTCATTGTAAGGTCCTGTTATTGTCAGATTTCTTATTTTAGCTAAATAATACTTTAAAGTCAGTAACAGAACAAAGTTGTTAAAGTTCCACATTATCATTCAGCATTATCCATAATGATAGTTTTTTTAATGTTGTTGTTTTAAGTTGTGTTTCTTTTATAGAAAAAAATGACTAAATTTTTTAATATACAAAACAGATATTTTTCAACCCATGACAATGTATTGTGTGTGAAACTGTAACATTAACTGATTTCTATATATAGAACACTCATTGACTATTGAATATGCTTTGCATTTTATTTCTAAGAAACTGATAACCTTGTTTCTTAAGATTACATTCCATTTGTTTACTGTGTCTAATCTTTGCTTAACATATTTATTGTATATTTTTGTTAGTTTTGTATGTGCAATTTATTTTTTTAGCCAACAAATGGCTTATATTATATTTTCTATGCATTTGAACTGACAAAAACTTTAAAAAGACTCATTGCAAAAGGATAGAGTGAACATGAAACAAATAACCTACCCAGAATTCCCTATGTTGAACAGAGGCATTACTGTAACCTGTTTAATAGCATCAAGTTGTCTCCCCTTTGGGTAGGTTTTCCTTGTTCTTGTCTACAATCTTTCACACTAGATATGTTGGTCGTAACTTCAGTAAATACTGTTGTCTTGGAAAGCATGTGATCATGCTTAGTTTGCATTGATGTTACGTAAAACAGGTTTGTGTTAATATAATGAAATACTTTGTAACATTCCTCAGACTTAAACATTATTAAACAAATATGTTGATGTAATAACTATTTAAATAATTATAACATTATAAAAGAATGATGTACCAATATAAAAGAATGATGTACCATTATAAAAGAATGATGTTCCATTATAAAAGAATGATGTACCATTATAAAAGAATGATGTTCTATTATAAAAGAATGATGTACCATTATAAAAGAATGATGTTCCATTATAAAAGAATGATGTACCATTATAAAAGAATGATGTTCTATTATAAAAGAATGATGTACCATTATAAAAGAATGATGTACCATTATAAAAGAATGATGTTCCATTATAAAAGAATGATGTACCATTATAAAAGAATGATGTTCTATTATAAAAGAATGATGTACCATTATAAAAGAATGATGTTCTATTATAAAAGAATGATGTACCATTATAAAAGAATGTTCTATTATAAAAGAATGATGTACCATTATAAAAGAATGATGTTCCATTAATAAAAGAATGATGTTCCATTATAAAAGAATGATGTTCCATTATAAAAGAATGATGTTCTATTATAAAAGAATGATGTACCATTATAAAAGAATGATGTTCTATTATAAAAGAATGATGTACCATTATAAAAGAATGATGTTCTATTATAAAAGAATGATGTTCTCTGATTGTGTAAATCATTTCTGAGTTTTTAATCTTTGTGCAGATATCTCCTTTATATTTGACCAGAAATCTCTTCAAACTTTCATAGATGATAGATAACTCTGATTGAATTGTTTATTCCAGAGTCATTGTCCTTTGTTGTTGCTTTTTGCCCCAGCCAATTTTTGTGCACATAACTTGAACTTTAACCCTTGGTTGATTGTGACTCACCAAGCATCAGACTTGTTTAACCAATGACAAAAACCAATATTAGATCATAACATATTCTGTTGTAGAAAACTATGAGATATATTTTGTTAGCATTTGATGAAAAGTCTCAAACAATCTAAATATAATATTTATTTCATTTAAAATAGGGAAACAGAAGATAAAAATAAAATATTCAAAAGTGAAATGTTGAATTGCATGGTGATAAAAGTTTAAGTATTAAAGAAAGTGATTCTTAGATTTTCTTTCTTTTAAATCTCAAACTTAAATGTTCTTATGCAAATATCCCTTAGTTTGAAAAAGATTTCATTGAATTGCTGTTGATATAAACATTTATTTGTTGGCTTCATCATCCCAACAACATTATTTCATTTATTTGGAGATGGTGCCCACTTGAATCAGAAAAAGTCCTGCCTTTACTGTATAAAGCATGTCGTGAACACCTGGCATGATTCCACATCTATATCCTGACACCATCTTTATTGGCGCTGCTCCTGAAAGTGGTGCCTATCATGGAATGTATTTTTTTTATGGAACGATAGTGTAGCCGTCATGAACACGACTTCTCAATGTTCTGTGAGGTCCTTTTAAACAGTTTTTTAACAGTGCAGCTTGCAACAATAAAGTGTGGCTTGCAATTATTAGAAATTTGCAGCCCGGTGAGGTCTAGTTTAAGAAAAGAAACCGAGTATGCTGATGTAAGCTATGCAGCTTGTTATTACAGATGTAGCCGACAATAAGGAAAAAAAACAAAGTAGCAGATAGTCTAGTTCCCATCAGAGTCATGATTCATTACTCCCACTTTGCAAGTGAAAGTGTCCGACTTTGGCCTCAGAAAAAGTTCACATGTATGTCTCTGGTATATACTATCTGCTTAGTGGTTCTACCCAGGAAGTGGGCATTTGAAAGGGATAGATGCAATATAACTTGTTTCCCAATTGACTGAACACAAATAGGTTTATGGTCGGCCCTTGGCATTCGCTGAGCTGATCTCAAGAGTTTTCCTGTAAGGAATGCAACAAAACTTCCTTTTCATGTATAGTCATGCTTGAGTAACTGTATTTGTACACTAGTTATATTTGTTACAGAGAAATATCAGCAGATATTGATATTATGATAGCATAAGATAGTTTGTTGTAGCTTTTTACTTGTATATGTCTTACATTTTCTAAAGGCTTCTACATTTTTATCCATTTTCAATCATGTGCAATTTATTTTCAGTCATTTTTATAGTGTAAAAAGTGTATCTACATGTGTTTGTGTAAAAAATTACAAATCCAGAAAATGAAACAAAATTCTGTTTTTTGTTTAGAGTATACATTGATATTTAAAAAAATATATATTTGATAATCTCCCTGGTCAATATTATTTATTATTTTTCCTTATTGATTATTAAATTATTAAAGTTTATGTTAATTTGCTGTAGTGAAATTATAAACATCATAGTGTACAGCTATAACATTTTAAATTGTTAAGGTACAATATTTACACTAAAGTATCTGCCAAAATAGGCAGAACATAAAGTGTATGTCTTATTGATATTGTTTTCATGTCAAAGTGTCACTGAGGAAATCAGTAAAGTGTTGATATAAATAGAATTTTTTTTAGCAATGTCTAGGTTAGACGGTTGGCATGGTAACAATACATGTAATCACACTATCTACACTTATTAATGATTGTGAATTTATTTGTGTCAATTTTTAAGATTTTTTATAATCATATTCAAGTGTAAGAATGAAAACTTGTAACTTGCAACAATTTATTTGCTAAATTTTTAATTACTTTAAACTTGTTGATAGCTGGTGAAACAGGTCATTATTATTAATCACAACATTGCCAGACTTGTAAAATATATTTTTATGTATATAAGTAATGCATCCTTTTACTGTTTTTGTTACTTATATGCTTTCTTATATGTTTTTGTATAACATATCTTTGTAATTGTGAATAAATTAAAACAGTTCTTAACAATTATTTATATGATCAACTTAATAAAACTTGGTTTGACTTTAACCCGATTAATGTGTGGATCAACTATGTATAGCATAGATATGATAATGATTTATACCATCTCAAGCAGGTTTACATCAGTTGTAATTAACAATTCTTGAGTATCATGAATGTAATTTAATTGTCTTTACATATAATTCATTGAAGATATGGTTCAAGGACAGAAAAAGGGTTAGTTTGTACATACCATTTGTACCATATGTTTCATATGTACACACTGTTAGAATACACTTCAGTATATCATGTATGTTGACACACACAAATACACGTAGACCCATGCGCACCCACACTTGGGCGTACACACACATGCACACACAAAAGATAGAAAATGAAATTTACTGACTGGACTGATGGACTGACTGATGGACTGACTGACAAACTGGTTGACCTGTTGTACTGACTGACTGTACTGATGGACTGACTGATGGACTGACTGATGGACTGACTGACAAACTGGTTGACCTGTTGTACTGACTGACTGTACTGATGGACTGACTGATGGACTGACTGACAAACTGGTTGACCTGTTGTACTGACTGACTGGACTGATGGACTGACTGATGGACTGGCTGACAAACTGGTTGACCTGTTGTACTGACTGACTGGACTGATGGACTGACTGATGGACTGGCTGACAAACTGGTTGACCTGTTGTACTGACTGACTGGACTGATGGACTGACTGATGGACTGACTGATGGACTGACTGACAAACTGGTTGACCTGTTGTACTGACTGACTGGACTGATGGACTGACTGATGGACTGACTGATGGACTGACTGACAAACTGGTTGACCTGTTGTACTGACTGACTGGACTGATGGACTGACTGATGGACTGACTGACAAACTGGCTGACCTGTTGTACTGACTGACTGGATTGATGGACTGACTGACAAACTGGTTGACCTGTTGTACTGACTGACTGGACTGATGGACTGACTGACAAACTGGTTGACCTGTTGTACTGACTGACTGGACTGATGGACTGACTGATGGACTGACTGATGGACTGACTGACAAACTGGTTGACCTGTTGTACTGACTGACTGGACTGATGGACTGACTGATGGACTGACTGATGGACTGACTGACAAACTGGTTGACCTGTTGTACTGACTGACTGGACGTACTGAACAAACTCACCTGACCAGACGGACTAATCAAGTGGATGGACAGACGGACTGATCTGACTGGACGGGCTGATTTGAGAGACTGACAGACAAACTAGATGGACTGACCTTACTGGACTGTACGGATGGCAGAATGATTGGATTGTCAGGACTGACTGACGGGTCTGGACTTAATGGACAGACAGACTACGATGACAGAACTGAATGAACGATTGGAATGACAATACAGAAAGTGAAGACTGGACTGACAGAACAGGGCGATGGGACATAAGCAACAGAGCCGGAACGACCGGACGCGCAGTTGTAAAGGTCATGCATCGAAGCAAAATAATTGATATAAACTATACTGTTTACAGTTTTAATAGATTCTGGTCCGTAAAACAAGTGCCTATATGCAAATGCGTCACTGGTTTTGTATCCGTCTCGTGCTAGCAATGAATTTCTTATTTAATGTTTTCCTATTATTCTTTGTCGCAAATGGCAGTAAGAAAAACACACACGTAATTTTGATATAATGAGGGCATCTCAGAACTTGTAGTGGAAATAAATACATGTACATGCATATGATAATACATGTACATGCATATACAAATATTTTAAGGCTCATCTTGCTATTGTATCGCGTCTTACACTGTTTGCAGTGCTTTGATTTAAACATGTAGTGGTATTAAAATGATATTATTTGTTGGAATTTCGTAACTAAATCGTATCAATTATTATAATTAACACTTTAAGTCATGTTGCAATAAATTCCTTTTTTTAGCGCAAGCCTTACCACCAAGGACGAAAAGTTCGTTTTAGCTAAACGCTATATTTCTTAAGGATATAAGAAATTAAACATAAATAAATTTGTCAACCAGCTTAGGTTATACCGACGCCACATATCTGGTGCATCGGAACTCCTCGGGTAATTCCGTCCTCGGAACAATCATCCATCGGATGTATCTGGTGCAATGATACTTGCCCAAATCACGATCGTTTTGTTCGCCGGATGTCGAAAGAATATCCCTAAAATGTAGTTCGCACAAAACATAAACAATACCATCGTTTGACAGCTGCGGGTCTGCTGCGCTGGGTAAATTAAAATTGATTTTTTTACATTTGAATTTGCCACAAATTGAAGTTGTACAGGCATCGTATTGTAGAGAGCTGTTATCCGAGCTGCCATCTTTGTTTTGACGTCTATCTATCTATTTATACTGCTGTACGCCCCTTTCGGGTATTACTAGCAGGTGCGCGTGCAAGTGCAAGAATAAAAGTTTTTAAATGACAAGAAGACGTCAAAGAAAAACAGGGGAGAACTTGTTAAAAGAGTTAAAAACAGGTTAAAACAGGTTAAAAACAGTGTTTTGCTGTCTAGGCAGTGTTAAGGGCGTTTATAGCCTGTCTGAAGTGATCAGGATCAGGCTGCAAAACGACGGTGGATGGTAGCTGGTTCCATAATACGACGGTCTGAGGAAAGAAAGAGTATTTAAAAATATCAATTTTAGTGTGAACCTGCCTGTATGTTAATGGATGCATGTGCCTGGTTCTTCTCAATGGCTGTACTAGATAAGGTGGGACTGAAATTGCCACAAAACCGTGGACTATTTTGAAAAACATACATAGTCTAGCAGAGGTTCTTCTGGATTCTAGTGTCTCCCATTTTAGGTCATTGAGCATAGTCGTCACACTGTCGTAAGGGGAATATTGGCCTTTGACCCATCGGGCTGCTCTACGTTGGATCCTTTCAATTTTGTTAATTTTACACTGTGTGTGTGGTGACCAAACTGAAGAAGCATATTCTAGTTGCGGTCTAACAAGTGATTTATATGAGATTTGGCGAATTTTTTGGTTTTTTGAAGGTAGATTTCTTCGTAAGAATCCAAGAGTTTTATTTGCATTCTGAGTGATTCTGTCAATGTGCTGATTCCATGATAGGTCACTTGAAATGTCAATGCCTAGATATTTTGCACTTGGTACTACCTCTAAGATTTGTCCGTGTAACTTATAACCAAACTTGATTTTCTTTTTATTCCTAGTTATGTTTAAGACTTGACATTTGCCAGGGTTAAACTCCATTTCCCATAACTTTTCCCAAGCTTCTAATGTCTGTAAATCCTTCTGTAACTTAAGGCAGTCTTGATTATCTGTGATGACTAGGTAAACTGCAGTGTCGTCAGCGAAAAGGCGAACTTGGGATTTAATATGATTGGGTAGGTCGTTTATATAAAGTAGAAAAAGGAGGGGGCCGAGTACTGAGCCCTGGGGCACCCCTGATGTTACTGGTACTTCCTTGGAATTTACGCCATCAAGGAGTACTGTTTGTGATCTACCTATAAGAAAGGCTTTGATCCACTGTACTGTACGTTGGTCTACCCCATGTTCCTGCAGTTTATATAATAACTTCAGGTGACTTACTTTATCAAAAGCCTTGCTAAAATCCAGCAATATTAAGTCAGTCTGTTGTCCCGTGCTGAGGTTACGTGCTAGGTCGTCAACAAGTTGTATAAGTTGTGTTTCACAAGATCGGCGCTCACGAAAGCCATGTTGTAAATCATAAAGAATGTTGTGATTTTTAAAATGAACAGTAAGATTGGATGCTATAATGTGTTCTAATGTTTTACAAAGAATGCAAGTCAAAGAAATTGGTCTGTAGTTTGCAGGGTCATTTTTAGCTCCTTTCTTGAAAAGAGGAGTGACATTTGCAGAAGTCCATTCCATTGGTAGTTTGCCAGAGTCAAGTGATTTTTGAAACAGAATTTGTATTATTGGAGCAATTTGCAATTTTAATTCCTTCAGCACAAGGGGTTTAATACTGTCTGGACCAGCAGCTTTGTCAGGTTTTAGATTACCAAGGAGTTTTATAATCCCTTTAAGGTCAATAACAATTTCAGGCATTTTTGGGTTCTTACAATTTATATTCATGTTTATGAGGGTTGCGTTACATAGTTGTGATAACGAAAGTGGTGACATAGGAGTGAAAACAGACTGAAACTGCTTATTTAGGAGGTCTGCTTTACTTAAGTTGTCGCTAACAGTCGTACCGGTAGACTGATCGAATAAAGGTGGAATACCATGAGCATCTTGCTTTGCCGCTTTTAGAACACTGTATAGTTTCTTTGTTGAAAACTTACTTTTTGGATGATCTTGTTCTGTTTCCGGGTTTTCATTTCCCAAAACATATTCAATATAATTTTCATGTGCAATTTTAATTTTCTTTTTGATAAGGTTTTTTAAATTCAGGAAGTGGGCTCTAGTATTTGGATCTGTTTTTTTAGTTTTCTTGAGCTTGACATAAAGGTGATCCCGTTTACGAATTAGTCTTTTAATTTCTTGAGTGATCCAAGGCAGTGAGAATTTTGACCCTATTTTCTTTACTGGTATGTATTTTGATATCCCTGTATTAATAGATGATTTAAGTTCTTCCCATAGTTTATCAACATTTAAGTTTTGGAATTTACATATTTTTATAATCCTATCTTTTTCAGAGTCCATAAATTTACGAAATTCTGTCCAGTTTGCTTTTCTATAAAGAATAAAATTTCTGGGAAGTTGTTTTATTGTTTTTGGTTTTAGATTAGCAATGACTGTGAATATGCTGTGGTCTGAAATGCCTGGATGGAGTGTTACTGAATATATGAGTGTGTGATATGAAGTGAGGAATAAGTCCAGAATGTTTTCTTTTCTTGTATTTTCAGTTACCATTTGAGACAGGTTGTAATCTGCGAGTAAGTTTAGAAAATCTTCATATATAGTAGGATTGCCACAACCTTGTTTGATATGTCCAATAAAATCAGTACCCCAGGAGAGTTTTGGATAATTGAAATCCCCCAAAATCCATATATTACCTTTCAATTTGTGAGCCAGTTCGACCGATTTTCTAAATTCCTCAGCACTAAGCTGGTCAGTTTCTTTAGGTTTGTAATAGGCTGCTATGTAAAGAGATTTACATCCTTTGAATTCCAGTTTAACCCACAAAATTTCGCAATTTGTTTTCAATTTGGTTTCCTCTGTTGCCAAAATATTTTCTTTAACTAAAATGAAGACTCCTCCCCCTTTACCATTTCTGTCTGCTCTAAATGGCGTGTAGCCCAGAGACCTTGGAAATATCTCACCATCCTTATGTTCATTAGACAACCATGACTCAGTACCAATGACAAGATCAGGTTTGTGCTGTTCAAGTAAGGTGTAAAATTCAGCTTTCTTATTTACAATTGATTGACAGTTTAAATATAAGACTTTGAGTTTTGGTTTCCAATTTTTAGGTTTATGTGTTTTCAATATAGGTATATGTGTGTTCTGTCCATCGTCACTGTCAGTTGTCAATTTTTCAAGGACTTTGAAACTGTTTTCAGAGGACGTCTGTTACAAAAGCAGTTCCATTTAGGGAAATGGCCGAGGTAATCCTACCCACCTAAATACATACTTCCGAGAGATGATTCGTGTATGATCTGTGGTGTTCCGATTGATATCAGGTGCTGGAGTCACCGTGCCCCTAATACAATTCACACTACCGTACGCCAGCATTGCATCTGCGCATGTCGTGTTCATTTTAAACTCGCAGTTTAACAGTTTTAACCCCATTCTCATGATGCATTGCTTCAACTCATGTGGGCAGGGATCTATTTTCCACTATTGGCCAATCGCAAACCTGGACAATATCTTTAAGATGGTCTCCGACAGATTGGACCAAAAATATTCTCATTTGAGGTCTTAATTAACCATTACCTGAACAGATCTCGCAAAATACTGTTCATTGATGGCCTATACCTGACTGAAAAGTGAACCATAACGTCACAATCGTCATTTCAAACATGTATTTCCTGTCTGAGCCACGCTACACAATTAGCTGTTTTTTAAACTAACAAAACCACGTGACCACTTACATTTAGCTCATCCACGTCATCTGTTTTGACGTCGATGTCTATTTTTAGCAGGAATCCCAATCGTTTTTATTTTATTTGAAAAGAATGAACATTTCAGTGTTGATTAACGAGTTTTACTGACCTAAAATTGAGGAACAGCTTAGACTTATGTCGGATACCACCCTTAAGACTGGGTACCAGTAGTTATAGGCGGACGTTTCCTATATGGTAAATTATAATGATTAAAATGATTAATTACATGTTCTTTTTAATTTTGTTGTTGTCATTTTAAAAGGACGTCTATGCTTTGAAGTCCCGTGAATAAATAAATTATTATTAGCGTGTAGAGAATATATAAGATGAAGATTTGTTTTGTTTTGATAGTTCTCCCTTTTTCTCTACTCACAACTTTGGAAGCAATAAAACAGCGAACCGTTTCTGTAGGAACCACAATGCTGAGAAAGAGCAATTAAAGGGGATTCTGCGAAGAATTGTTGTGTTGCAAAGACGTTTATCCGCAACTGAAAACATACACTGTAATTTTTGCATAATGTACCCGCACAATTTCGGCGAAATGATCAGTCCGGTCTAAATGGATCAGTTCTTAATTGAGCTTAGGAGGTGAGTTATTTTGAATGTTCATAATTCTACAATGTTTTAGCTATTTTGCACCAAATTGCATGAGATTATATCTTCATTATATCATACAGTCAAAATCAAAACATCTATCATATCATATATAAAAAAAAACTTGTCAGGGCTACTACTTCTGCTTGCTGCACGTTATGCTTACCACCCCTTTACAATAACCCTGATAAGATACGGGACCAAATTCGGTAAACATCTATTTATTATTATTATTATTATTAATTGATTTTGTGTATGTCTAAAGTTTTACCTTGAAGGTAAATGCACATGGAATTTCGGATCGCCTTTACATGTTTATACTTACGCCTGTAGCTTGGAATGCTTCTCGGTACATGTACGTCCTTCGATGTCCGGACTGCATGTTAACAAAGCGGTATTATTTATTAACAACAAGACAGCCAGACATAACCTCTTCTGAGCGATTCATTGCATATGTACGTTAAAACTGACTTTAGATGCAATGTTTATGTACCATTTAAAGATACTCGCAATAAACAGAACTGATTTTTGAAAGGTCAGGTCTATCTAAAATCTAAATCTAAAAAATAGCATTTCCAGTCCTGCCAGCTTGCAGGAATGCGTTTATAGCATCTCTGAAGTGTTTGTGATCAATTGATTATGTTTTTAGACTCTGTATCGGAGGGTTTCAAATTCAATCCCTAGCCTCGTCACCACAAATTTTCAAAAGGATCTTATTAACTGAAATTCGGATGTTTAATTCACTTGCATAAGAGAAACGTTCTGAGTTCGAACCCTAGACCTGACATGAGATTTATTGCTTGTCACGACTTTTATAACACGAAAATTTAGCAAAAAACCAAATATGTTCGGACTAGTTATTATATGCTTACACCGAGATTTACTAGAAACTTATGTCCATCTTGGAAAATAAGATTAATTATTTTTGTAGTATTTCTTTCCTCTTTTGAATGACAAACAACCTTTCACTTGACAGTAACTTTTGTTAAGTTGTATTCTTAATGTCAGCTCAGTGTGTAATGATAACCCACTGTAGCACATACTTAAGTAATAACATTGCTTTGTTACAACATTGGTTCCATTTGGGATTACAGATATACTAGATCGTTCTGTCTTTACTGTTTCTCTTTGTTTGTCTTCGCCCATTTCACTTTAAATGTGGGAAGTAGGTTAAGTTTAGGAAATATTAAACATTATTTCTTTATACACATAATACTATGTTTCAGAAAAATACTATCTGAACAATAATTGTATGTCTAATGTGAGGTTGTTGCACATGTGCAATTTCTACTTGTACACTTGAGTTTCATTGTTAATAATAATAGTTTTGGCAACGTTTTGTCTACATGTGTAACCTCTTGGAAAACCTATTAAATGGTGTTGTGTTTTGATTTTATATTGTTTTAAACCATTCTATGTTCTCAGGAATAAGCCTATACATTATACATACTTTTTTTGCGATATTTTTATAGATAATTTCCACATCAGTAAAGATCGCTTATCTTGGCAGCCATCTTCGACGTCAACTTCAATTTTTCTGATTAATTGTATAGAAGCGTAAATTTTCTTTTCTTGTAATTTCTTCATTTGTAGTCCAAAATTAAAAGCAATACAACATTAGAAAACGCTTAAAATTCATATTTTTAGAAGAAATTTTTTTTTAAATTGATAAATGCACAAAGAATTAATACACAGAAATAAATATAATTATTGGCACATCCTTAAACAAAATTAATAACTTATCTATTTTAGTTTTTTTCCTTTCTTTCTTTAAAACTATCAAAATATAGTTTTGATAATTAAAACACTTCATAAAAGCCGTTATAAATTGATATAAAATTCTGTAACATAGACTGAAAAATAAAAACACAGTGGTGAGTTTAATACAGCACATATTTCCAGATTTCAGCCTTCATTAGCTTATGCCTTCAAAGATGCTGCCTTAAGCTGTCTTATCAGTGCCTATGACATCACATGGAAAGTATCTATAGAATACTGAAATTCAAAAAATAACTTTTCAAATATGTCTTTGTTAATTGCTCCCATATTTCTTTAACCTGTTTACCTGTTCCAGTTTTGGGGTCGCCTGTAATGCTTCGCATCAACGACTTTTCTTGTAGGCATCTAGAGAAATGCTGTCCTCGTCGTGGGTCTTCATGATCACAGGTCGAATGTCACAAGGTTTAATGAAAATGATTGGATTAAGTAAAAGTGACCTTGACATTGGCCAGATTGATTCTATAAGCAACTACAGTCTTCCTCTTCTTAGATACATACGCTATTGTGAAATACTGTCCTAGTCCTGACTGAAGATTTTCAACGGAAACAGAATATCAAATTTTAGTTACAGTGACATTCAGCATGACCACATCGACTGTTTAATGGTGGTATCCGACAGCCTGGACCAAAAATCTTTTAAACAACCAAAAATATCATTCTTACCTGAACAGATCTCGCGGAATTCTGTTTATTGATGCCCTACACATGGGTGAAAAGTGACCAATATCGCCAGAATCGTCATTACAAAAATATATTTCCTATCTGAGCCAAGCTGCACAGTTGGCTATTTTTAGGATAGGAAGAACACGTGACCAGTTATGTTTTAGCTCATCCACGTCATCTCGTCTGACGTCGATGTTTATTTTTAGGAAGAATTTCAATAGTTCTTATTCATAGATTTGAAAAGAATGAGATTTTTAGAGCTGATTAACGAGCTTTATTGTACTAAAACTGAGATACAGTTTATAATCGTCTAAGTTTAGACTGAAGCATGATATTTCTGCAGAAATTATGCACAAATACCCGAACAGATGTCAGATATTGTTGCATATATTTGACATAGGCAGACTGTCGAATACCACCTTTAAGTAATTGAAGACACCCACTTAGCAAGAGAAAGGTTTACCAAATTGGGTATGGATATATCAAACCTGACCAAATATAATTAACATTACGGAAACAGTGACCTTGACATTATCCAGATTTAGCTCTTTTTCAGATAACTGGAAAAAATACGGCCATAACATTTTTGTGCTTGGTTTCAAATCTGGAAGCATAAATTGTATTATTAAGGTACTTTTTATTTCGTAGAAAACTGCAAAGATATTATTGAAAAAAGTACATTGCTTTGTCATGACTTGGTCATAAGTATGTTTTGTAAAAAATGTCAAAACTTTTAAGTTTGTCGTTTTTGATCAAACAAAATTAGTCAAAGAACACATGGCGATGTTAAATACTTTTTTTGTTTTAATTTATATTTTAATTAAATATGAAATAAATATAACCGAATCATTCAGTTTATGCAACTAGATTTGAAACTAAGCAAAAAAAAAAAAAAATAATAATTGAAGGCCTTTATTTTTTTCCATTTATCTCATCTGAAAAAGAGCTATTTACCACAAAGGCGATCACAGATTACATATTCCAGTAAGGAAGCTACATACATAATATCGTAACGATACCTGATCCTACCTAGAGATATTTAACGGAAACCAAAAGCCTTTTTATATACATGTACTTATTTAGCAACAGTGATATCGACCTTGACCAGATTGACCCCAAACGTTATCCTAAACTTTCCTTTTTCAGTGTTTTTTTTTTTTTAAATTTCCCCTCAACATAGCACAAGTTTCTTTACGTTATATTGATCCAATATACCATCACGACATTTAATATATATAGCTACAGTACAGTAAAACAATAAGCCTATTGAACTACAGCAAACGATGGTAAGTAACGAATATCGCCATGAAAGATATATGCGATGAAGCCAAAATTCCATGCGTGTGCTTGAAATTGTTGCTTGCTGTATATTCTTCTTGTAACATAGTTTCGTGACTTACATGTTTTTCGGTATTAGAAATCGTACGAATACATGAAGGTGATCAGATCTTCTCGACACTAATGCGGTACTTTTTCTTCGTATTCTCCTATGTTCTAACCATAATCGGATGATACCAAAAAGTAAATGAAAATATTTACAAGCATTTGCTTATAAATCATCATAGTTTCAAGCTTTTAAAATCGTGATATAAACGCGATAGTACGCGCTGAGCCAAGATCAAAACCCAGCAGTCGGATGCTGACAATGGAATCAAGTATCTTAAGACAAAAAACCTAGACAGCTCAGGTAAAAATAACCCCAACAAAAACATGAATTTATAATCGTTCTATTTGAACCATGACCGGAAGCAATAGTGGCAGAATTCGTGCATTGACTAACAGGGACACTTAAGCAATAACTGCTATTATATACTCGAAGTAATGGTGTACAGACGGCGAAGGTGTGTGTTTCTTCACACCGTGAAGAATATATCGA
Source organism: Sinonovacula constricta (assembly GCA_007844125.1). NCBI lineage: Eukaryota > Metazoa > Mollusca > Bivalvia > Cardiida > Solecurtidae > Sinonovacula > Sinonovacula constricta. The sequence goes on along the minus strand of CM017556.1, from coordinate 28,524,649 downwards.
TCGCTGATGCCACTGCGTAGTCCCCCAGTGTAGAATTCTGTCAGCTCTGTGGTGCCAGCGGTGACTCCAATCGATTCCTGAATCGCTCCATATGTTGTCTAAATTGGCACCATACAACAATTTTATCATCTACACTCATAGATGCACATATTGAGCATCTGTCCATACGTTTTGAGAGTGCATGGATGCTCAGTCAAAGAGCAAACTCAAACATCGATTTTAGGGCGAAAACTGGATTTTTCTGTGCTTTCGGTGAAGTTGTGTGAATCTCCTCTTTGGGAAATCAATCGGAAGTATATGTTATTATGGATTTAACGTTTTGGGGCAAGTGGAAATTATGAACCAGATGCGAGGACAAGTGTGCATATTAAGTTTAAACAAAGAAGTTACCAGTCGATATTGAAACAAGAAGGTAATAATTAATTGACTCATGCGAACCTTGCCATGCTCTGTAACCACATAACATTCTTAACATCGTTATATTTCTGTGTTTACCATCAAGCTCCTTACTGTAAGTACCTAATATAATACAATACATTGCTTTACATCGGATAATACTTTGTATTGTAGCCAATATTTGTACAAGGAGATAAATCTATTCAGCACAAGATAAAAGCATAAATAATAGATGGTAGGTAATCAATAATATGCTAATATTTTACGAGCGAACGCTTACTTTCACTCATTTTTGTATAATAGATAAGCAGTAGAATCTGTCTCGTGATTCAGCGCTATCTCGATGACTACGCATTTGTCATGGTCCGCTTTTGGTTACGGTGCGTTTGTTTTTACAGTTAATTGATATTGACTAGATGTTGACTTGAGGCGTATTGATCAAAGTCGTGTCATTGGTGCGGCATTGCTTTAATCAGTGTGTAGACATTTTTTATAATAGTGCAAGTAATTATGAATAATTGATAACCACGATTGCGTTTTGAATTGCCGTTGATAATTATCGCTAGTTGGAACATAGACGTGCCCACCTACGACAGAGTTGATATGTTTTACGTTAAAATCTGTCCTTGTTATGTCTTATTAACATTTAAACTCGTCTTACAAGTCTTTATATCGAAATAACATAAATATAAAGTAGAGTACCTTTCAGTACAGACCCACTAGGACAAAAAATAGTAATGATAACAGGATTTTACCGTGCTTAGTTTTATTATATAAATTGTGACATATTGTATTAAATGAGCCACAGCCTCACTTGAATAAACAACTTATGTATAGGTCTTCATGCCACCTGGTTTACTTGACCAATAGTACAAAACTACCTTTATAGATGCCGAGAATAACGAAAAACAAAGACTTAACGAAGGATGTACTGTAACATTCCACAAAGCTAGTCTTTGCCTAGTTTTTTTTTTAAGTATTAAGGAAAGCTGACCTAGTACAGGTAACAATTAATTTCTTTGGCATTTTCAACAGAAATGAACGAGACATTCCGATCGACTAAAGTTAAACGAACAATGCAAAATGAGCACTAACTATCTGCCATCCGGCCCAATGGCCCAGTTGTGAGGCCGTATGAATGCCAAGCCTGAAATCGCTGGTACGAATCCCACGTGTTTTATACTACAGGGCCTTAAAATGCATATCTAAAATTATTTACGTGACCAATTAATACATTTTGTGACAGTAGCATCAAAATGCAATATATTTTTGCTATACTATTTTAGAACTTCACCAAAAAAGGCAAGTTCTAACCATTTATGCCTTCAATGAAAATTACAATGAAAGAATGGCTGTGTATAAAATATAAATATAAAATTAGTTCAGGGTATGATTAGAATGTTATTAGTCTGTGTGTTTTTCTTGTCTTTTCTTCATCTTTGTATTTTATGGATTTTTTTGTCTCTATTTGTCAGGTTCAAGATGAGTGACTTTGGTATTGCCCTCCTTGTTATTGCAATCATCGTTGTGGTCGTGATCGTGCTTGCTGTGCTATTCAGGGTGCTCGGAGTGTATCAGTTAGCACTGTGTTTTGCTACCAGCGAGGAAAAAGCCGTACTAACAAGCAATGAACAGTACAATGGCTACATGGTGAGTGAAATAGCTAGCATTGTGAATACACGTATGCTATTGGTGTGAATGTAATAATCTCCCTTTAACAAAAGAAAACAACCTAGGTCACATTCCCTATGTATTTTTGCAACTGGGTAATTTTTAAAGTTTTTTTATTGATAAACTTAAGTGTGGGATTCAAACAATTTGTACATGTAAATTCTAAATAAAAAAAAACTGCTACAAACAATTGTATTGTCTCCCTTTAAATCCTGCTTTATAAACAATACGTCAGTGTGTCGAATTTTTTCGTCTCTTTCAATCCAACATTTTTAATCTGATTTTGAAATAATTACACAGTACAGCGGTTAAAACTCTGAAGAATATCAAATTACTTATTCTTAAGATTGCATACATACATGTAACTTATCTGGTTATTTTATAGGAATATGGATGTGTATATGTATGGTGTTATACAGATTGCTATAAATAATGTTGTAATAGGATAATATACCTGTAATATAATAAATGTATTATTACGCCAGTAAAGGTCTTTAAATTATTCACTACCAGTCCATAATTCTAAAAATGTTATATTAAAATAGCAGAAAAGACAATGAACTTCTTCATATAAAATAGTTAACATCACATCCTAATCCAGATAAATACAACTGAATGCTACAGTATGCACGATCTATATCATGTATGTGCAGGTATAAAAATTACGCATATTCATTTACATTTATTAACATGTATTTGGTTATACTAAAGTGAAGAATGAACGATTGTGATAAGTTAACTTCGTGTACATCAGAAGACTGCATAATTTGTACGCACACACAAAATGAGTTCAATTTTTTAATGAAAATGTGTCTTTTTTATGTCAACATATTAAATCATTATAAAAGTTTGATTGTGCACTGTTTTTTGTTGCTATAGTTATTTCTATGTATTTTGCAAATCCGACAGCGATTAATTAGTCATAACGTCTCAGTGCAACTCGATAGGTTCTCAATAAATCCTAATTCATAATTGTCTTTCAAACTTATATATTGATAACGGTCAGACTTTCAGAAAGAAGGGGGCGTATTTGTCAGGAACGTATTTACCAGGGGCGTATTTATCAGGGGCGTATTTATCAGGCATTCGGCCTTGTCACAGTATATGTTACATGGTTCATAGAGCCACATAATTTATAACTTACAGTTTTAAAATTGCTACATTATTGAGTTAGGTTACATTGAAACAATGACTGACGTTTATTCGTGACGCTTATTTCTGCATTAGTAGTTCCAAGTTTTACTAGGTTGACGAGCTTTAAATTGCCAAAATAACAGAAACTCGTTGGTAACGATTTAGATTCTCCCAAACGAAACAACAATTTGCTCACATATTAATTATTGGTTAGAGGTAATATTATTTTAAAAATAGTTAACAAAGAATTGCTTTTTGAAGTAAAACCGGAAAAAGGATGCATATTTGATTGATTGTATTAATATTGCTTTACAATTTGTATTTGCTCATTATTTACAATTCCTCAAAACATAAGTGATAACAATTTAAAAAACAAAAAGTCATACTTGCATTATTCGTATGTTTGCGTGCCTGTGTGTGCCCCTTGTTTTGGTAGTATGTGCGCGCCCAGTGTATGTGTGCGTAGGTGTGTGGTGTTCGTGTGATCATGTGTATATCTCTCAATCCACAAACATGAGGATGTGTATTCGTTTGTGTGGATGATGTGTGGTTATATATAGTTGCATATTTAATGATGCAGAAATATAATCCCTTAATTTCTGATCGGTGATTGATGATGCGTACTTGTCTACGCTTGATGGGAGATCCCATGATTGTGTCTTGCAATGGGGATGCTTACTGGCTCCATCTATTATTTATTGTCTGTCTTGCCTACTTCTAAAATTCGATAACAAGGCCCATCTTAATTTCTGTCTGCTATAATTCAGTACCCCAAAACAATTATTGAATGGTGCTGTATTAATATCCAACTTCCATCCAATTCCAATTCAAAGTCATAAGAAGGTTCGAGAAATGATGTAAAACAGATTGCGATAATGTTTTAGTTAAATGTATTAGTTTTTTTCTAAAGTGATGGATGCTCTCTATCGACACTATTGTCATCTTGTCTAACATTTCCAACTAGGCCAGGCAATATTGCATTTAAACGTATAACTATCTGGACTTTTGTCGCATACCAGCTTTTATAGGCTTAAATATCTACACACCTGGCCTCACTTGCAGAAGCCTTTCTCAGTTGAGATTTTGCTCAATCTCAAATTTTGACTCCAAGAATTATTTTTACAGACATATAATGTTACCATTTCTTATTTTCCTACACTATCGAATAGGATAGAATAAAGTAGGATGTGAGAGAAAGATATTAAAATTAAAAACTAAACATACAAAAAGTAAATTATGTGATACTGTAAATTTGAGCTTGACCCAAAATCTCAAATGAGAAAAGCTTTTGCAAGTGGGGCCTGGACGTTTAAGGAATGCATTTAATGACGCTAGCCTGAAGTTATTTATGCCATTTCGTACTTGCAATCTCCGTCAAAGCTCACGTGAACTTCAGATCGCAATAACCTCGGTCACCTGTTCGCCAGGTAGACACCTTTATAAAACGCCCCCGTTTTTATTTCATTAACTCATTTTCATTACTTAAGCGTAGCAGGTGGCCGTCAGTCTGAAAAGCTACACAATACCAACATTTGCTGAAACTAACTATGATCTGTACAGTAGTAGCCAAAACAATCACTATTGATTATTTCAACATATTCTCACCGTTTACAGGTGGTATTCGACAGTTTGGGCCATTTTTTTCATTAAACATCATAATAAACCATTGTTACTTCAACAGATCTCGCAAAATCATGTGTATAGATGTCCTACAATTGTCTGAAGAGCAAACAACAGAGTCATTTCAATCATGTATTTCCCGTCATTGTGTAAACTCAAGTCACGGTTAAATATGTGGCATCTAAATTCAACAGTAATGTAATTTCCTCACTTCCCCAGCCGGTCAAGTTTTGCGCGAGAAACTTTTTTAAACCAGGATAATTATGTAATAATTTAACAACCACATTGTTGGGCACTTGTGAGTGCGAATTATTAAAATTATATTGCGGCGTTGTTATCGGCATCCACCACCCCACTCCACAACAAACTATATATAGACAATTAATCAAATGAAGTTATTTAGATACTATGCTCTGCTCCGATAGGTAAATATGTTAGTCAAGACTAGTTCATACACCGGTCTTTGTCGTTACCAAGCAAACAAAACAATACAACACATTTTGTGAGAAAATACATATTTAAGCATAAAACATATAATAATTCGGTCATTTTTACACGAATACTTGCAGGATTATATGTTAACGGGTTTAAATAAAATATGTTCAGTTTTATACAAACAGCACTTCTCTCCAAGAAGCGTCAATTTATGCTATATCACCTATATCAATAATGCTTTTGGAATTCTCCTGGTGTAGTTTTTACCACTCGCATTTATATTTGCAGTTTTATACTCTTTTAAAACACACACACACACACGCACGCACGCACGCACGCACGCACACACGCATGCACGCACGCACGCACGCACACACACACACACACACACACACACACAAACACACATAGACCCAAGTGTGATGCAAAGAATACAGACATGTAACTCAATACATAATGAAGATACTGTGGATTGAAATCTATGACTTGAGCAATTCTTACTTATTAATGACTGGTGAATACGAGCCATATTATCATCCAGGCAATCCGTTTTGACGTCGGTATCTGTTTATAGCCCAAATACCCATCATGTTCAAAATTGTCTTTATTTAGACAGTGATTTACTTATTTAAACATAGGTGTATGCACAATTGATACCGAAATTACCGCCAGAATAAGGGTAACGTTTAATGATTTTACACCTTAAATATCTAAAAACGCATTAAAATTAAACTATATGTGTAAAAAAAACCCAAACGCAATGAGCATCGTATTACAATTCAGGTCCGCAATTCCGCGTAATATACATTTACCAACACGGTAACTTATCCGAGTACGCGATTTATGTCAAAGCGGTTGTTAAATTTATCATACAAGTTGTGCATTTGTTGGTAGTTTTCAACGCGTTAATTCTATGAAATTTAATCTGGAAAATATTAACATAAATCCTTCGGAAGGGAATTATACATTAAACTCATCCCCACCCCACCCAAAGAACAACAACAAAACAACAACAAACAATTACAACAGACAACAACAACAAAATAAACAAACTTCGGTTTCATTGAAGTTGCTCATCTGTGGTAATGTAAAGTTTCTAGCAGCCGCTGAAATGCAGGAAATTGCACCTATTAGGCTGCTAAATTAAGAAAAAAGTTTTCCGAGGGAACCCTAGACCCCCTTAGAACCTATAGTGCTCGCCAAAGTAAGACCCTCCCCCAATCCACCCAACCCCACCCCACACTCCTAAGATATCTTGGATCCGGCCTGTGGCTGCTAACGTCTGCTGCATACATTTATGCTTCATGTTCCGTCCAGGGTGAATGATTCTAAACTTCCATGGCAACCCGCGTTGGTTGGGAAATGTCGTTTGTTTGGAGACAGATAGACAAAAAGTGCCATACCACTCTATGTGGTGCCAATAATACATCCAGCGATTGTGACATCACGTTGTTACCATGGGGAGAGGAAAGATAACAAATACATTTTCAGTATTAAGAGTACTTAAATCCAGCAGGTCCATTATTGCGGCGCCACTTCTTAGCGCGAACGACAAGAGGGATCGGTCCTTAGCTTGTCATTAGTTGGCCTCAGTCTAACAGGTCTAGATGGAATAATTCATTTACCGGACATGGTGACGGATGCAACAACATGTAGACCGTCACTAAAACGGCGTTTGTAGTTAGAAACACCCATGAAGAGAAATATTAATATCATATCAAAGGATAATAAATCGTTACCAATAGCAACAACGAATGTTAAACTGTCACAGAGTGTACTCACATGAGGTGTAGCAAAAGGTAGAGAGGTAAATGCTTGAAACGTTCCGTGCACGATGCATTGAAACAAGTTAAAAAAACAACAAAATAGGCGCAGTAAAGATAAATGAAGACAATTAAGCGAAGTGTTGCAACCAATCCTTTCAATATGTGCAACCAGTTCTGCAAATCTAAAAACACTTATATCATACCTATAGTTAGATATAGATACATATAACCCAGTAATGTAGACCTGTCTTATTAACTGAAATTGGACAACCTGGGTCAGATTTAAATAGCAGTTCTTGGTTAAACATACCTTATCCGGCCTTAAATCGCTCGTTTATAGATTGTAGAAGCTAGACAAATAATTTTGCAAAAATCTTTACGAACATGAGCATGATCGAAATGTGTCCGCCTTGTGCAATCCTTCACCGGTATGTCAGTGTGTGTGCTAGTTCGTTGGATGAATAAATCAATCAATCAGTTTCAGTCATTTTAACAAACAATCAATAAATCAATTTAAAACTATAACATAACATCACATCCCATTCCTCCCAACCCCTCCCCCTATCCCCCACCCCGCCATTTATAAACACAAATTTATAATGTCGTTGCACAACAAAGGGCCACATATTTATAATCTCTATTAATTCATCTTTTATCATTTTGAACTTTCATTTGAGTGCATACTTTAGATGTAGCCTTCAAATTTATCTCTCAATTACTACATTCCATTTTCTCTTCATCTACATCCTCATACCTTACCTTTTTCAGGTGTTTCAAATGTCTGAGGTAAGCTATATCTGTCATAGTTGTATCACTTACTGTTCAGTTTTAAGACAGTGTTTGAAGTGTCACATGCCTGAGTTTCGACGTTCTGTGGTATAGTCCTTTCATTTTAATTAACTCAAAATATTGTTTTGCAAATGATTTGCAGTTTTTTTAGAAAATGATTTGCAGTGTGTTTTTTTTCCAAACGATTTGCAGCAGTGTTTTGGCAAATTATTTGCAGTGTTTAGACATTTGTATAAGTTGCAGCCTTATTATACAGGAAAAACTTACAGTAATTAGATCATAGTTGTGTTAAAGGTGATATCCGACAGTTTGGGCCATTGTCCTCAAGAAATCAATATACATTTTTGTTACCTCAAAAGATTCCACGAATTGCTGTTTATTGATGTCCTACATCAATGCGAATAGTAAAGAATAACACCCCACTCGCCTAGTACAATTATATATTTCCTTTCCGAGCCACGTTGCACAGTTAGCTTACATTAAACCTAAAAACACGTGACCACTTACTTTTGAGATTATGTTATATCATCATCCGACTAATCTTCTCTGTCGTCGACATTTACTTTACCTATTTATAGACTTGGAAAAGAACGAACATTAAAAGCGATTTATTCACTATTTGTTCTGTCTAACAATTTGGATAATATTTAAAATCGTGTTTAATGAGACTAAACTATGTGCTTTTATGCAAATTTGCCCCCGCAAATATGGTAAAAGAGTGCCTATATATTTGATATAGGCAAACAGTCGGATACCACCTTCACTTAAGTAATAGGACTTTTTAAAGTTGTCCAGGTGTGCCAAAGGTAAGTATGCAGGGGTTTTCGTTATTGCGACACAGATTTGACCTATCTCTGGAGCGATATAGTGCTGCCGACGTTGTGATAGCCACACAGGTAAATCTATTTTAATATTATCACGGACAAGGACATTCTACATCAACATAAAACATATTACCAACTACTATCATTATCATTAACAACATTAGCATTATCGATAGCATTACCAGCATCGAAGAACCTAACACCAGATGTCAGCGAAAGTAATCCACACAAGCTGCGAGTTTTGTGTTTCCCTGAGTATATAAAGAAAAGATACGTTTTCAAGTGGACTTGGGTATAAATCCCGTTCATTTTCATACTAATACATGTACATGTTATTTCTTCTAGTCGAGTTTTTATGCAAAGGGAATTGGAATTTGGGATTTGCCTGCATTTTTTGCCGATACTAGTCCAGCGACATTTCTAGCACATTATAGCACAGGGCCACTTGTGAGGTGCCCAGTGACTGAACCCGGCCGGTCCATTATACTGACACCGACGAGTCAGGCGTAATGCTGTCCCCATCGCTCCCGAGCGTTAGGAGGGAAGCCACTACAACCAACTTTGAAGTCTCTGGTTTGACACCGGCCGGGGTTTAAACCGCGACCTCCCGAGCCGCAAGCCGACGCTGTACCACTTTAGCTATTGCGGCCGGTCTTATGCAACATATGCGGCCGACGAAACCAGTAACGAGATATGAAATATCTTGTTATAGAAACCTGCACTTTCTACGTTGTTTTATTGTACCGCCTACGGTTGTGTATTTTTTTTAATTAGCACATCAGGTTGGTAGTTCTACTACATGGTACCGCATTTAAGCTTTTCTAAATGTCGCATGGAAATGAATATAATGAAATGTCGGTGAAGATCCAATGATTGTAGGGGTAACTATATAAAAAAGGAACTGATTTAAACAATGATCAAATTGTTGTATTGTTTCCACACTTAAATTATGTTAATTAATTACTGTTACCTAAAGTGGGCTTATTGTGAGCTATATTGATAATGTAGCCAAACATGCAATAATCGCTTAATGGCATTCTTTTAGAGACTTTGTTGTTGCTTTTTAAATATTCACGATTTAATGGTGTAAGGAAAATGTTTTTAAAGGATATCTAGCCCTCGCAAGAACCCACTTATAAAAGTTTCATAACAAGATTCTCAGAAGGAGCTATTTCATTTTAAAGAAAAGCGTATTCCAGTACCAAGCCCTGTTGCCCGCTGACTATAATTACCTTACTTAACATCTTATATAAATGCAGACGGATGTCATAATTTAAAAAGTCTCTGCTGGGAAATAATGGTCGGGGACAATACCGATGTCAGAGAAGGAGCTATTATATAAACTGCGCTATGTCTCCAAATGCTACTTAGATCGGACAGTTTTATCATTACTGACACAAGCTTGCAGGTACAACTGCCAGTCAATCATTTCCTTCATGACTGCCTGAACATACATCATTACAAATGGGATTAAGTCGTCTCCTATTGAACTAAAGCAACGTCTACAGATACGAATTTACCATTTAGCCATTTCATTAATTACAGACACAACATCTACAGATACGAATTTACCATTCAGCCATATCTTTCATTACTGACTCAACGTCTGTAGATACGACTAAACCATTCAGCCATATCATTCATTACTGACACAACATCTACAGATACGACTAAACCATTCAGCCATATCATTCATTACTGACACAACATCTACAGATACGACTAAACCATTCAGCCATATCATTCATTACTGACACAACATCAACAGATACGACTAAACCATTCAGCCATATCATTCATTACTGACACAACATATACAGATACGACTAAACCATTCAGCCATATCATTCATTACTGACACAACATATACAGATACGACTAAACCATTCAGCCATATCATTCATTACTGACACAACATATACAGATACGACTATACCATTCAGCCATATCTTTCATTACTGACTCAACGTCTGAAGATTCGACTATACCGTTCAGCTATATCCTTCATTTCTGGCACAACGTCAACAGATACGCCTATACTATTCAACCATATCATTCATTACTGACACAACGTCTACAGATACGACTATACCATTCAGCCATATCATTTATTACTGACACAACGTCAACAGATACGACTATACCATTCAGCCATATCATTTATTACTGACACAACATCTACAGATACGACTATACCATTCAACTATATCCTTTATTACTGACACAACATCTACAGATACGACTATACCATTCAGCCATATCATTCATTACTGACAGAACGTCAACAGATACGACTATACCATTCAGCTATATCCTTTATTACTGACACAACGTCTACAGATACGACTATACCATTCAGCCATATCGTTCATTACTGACACAACGTCAACAGATACGACTATAGGCCTACCATTCAGCCATATCCTTTATTACTGACACAACATCTACAGATACGACTATACCATTCAACTATATCCTTTATAACTGACACAACATCTACAGATACGACTATACCATTCAGCCAAATCATTCATTACTGACACAACATCTACAGATACGACTATACCATTCAACTATATCCTTTATAACTGACACAACATCTACAGATACGACTATACCATTCAGCCAAATCATTCATTACTGACACAACATCTACAGATACGACTATACCATTCAACCAAATCATTTATTACTGACACAACATCAACAGATACGACTATACCATTCAACCAAATCATTTATTACTGACACATCATCTACAGATACGACTATATCATTCCAACAATTAAATGTTTATTCTTGCCGTTCCACAAACAAGCGATATATTAACTAGATGGAAGATTACACCTGTATGTTAAAATCAATGAGATTTAAGTTATTGATGCAAATTTATTTGTTGATTGAACTTTTGGTGTTAATGTATAGAAGTTATTTAAATCGATCTGAAGCTATACATATATATATCCAAACAATCCTGTTGACTTAATCTGCTTGGTTTCGCTCGTATGGAAAACTGACTGTTAAGTAATGAACGGAAACGCCATGTTTTCTTTTCAATTCAACCCAATGCAACCTACAGAATACTTTACTCGGAGCACATCGGCTATTTCCAGAGTAAACTATTCCACGGTCAGTGTCTTTGCGGTCTAAAATCAAGTCACTTTGTAGATGCGATTAATTGAAGAAGTATTCGCATTTTACAGTGGACAGTCGACAAAGTGGCTCAAATATGCAGTTTAAGTATTTATGTGTCCTTCAATTTTTAATTCACTTTCATTCACAATATACCTAGCACAGAAACACCAACAACAGTGACTTCTATTGCCCAAGATTACGTGACGTGATACAGTATAATGAATGATATAAATTCAAAGCAAAAAGACACCATTATTGTCCAATGAAATGTTTGTTTGGTTATCAGCTCTATATGTCTATATTATGAACCGCAAGATCAACATACATACACAAATAGACGCGCTCAGTTGACAAGAGATTAATTCTGCGGCGACATGTGTTTGTATAACAAGTTCTCCGTGTAAAATTCACGTATAACTAATATTAACAGTAATTGCATTTGTCTGAATGTACAGCACATTCGAACATCAAATTTACCTGTATTACATCATATTTACCTGTGTTACATCAAATTTACCTGTATTACATCAAATTTACCTGTGTTACATCAAATTTAAATTTACATGTGTTACATCAAAATTACCTGTGTTACATTAAATTTCAAGATATAAAAGCTTCTACTGCAATGAAAAAGACTGTTTTGCTTTGAAATTTCATGGCATTTTATGAAAATAAACTGTTTTTTCTGGAATAATTACGATTCCTATAAGAGTTCCGTAGAACTAAAGACTCTCTCCTAAGTTACTGAAAAATGTTCTTTGACGTAAATCTACACATCAAAACAATAAAAATACTGTTCTATTTGCATTTTCTCTCTCAAATTAGAATATTGAAAGGAACATACGGTGACTAGTTTCATTTGTTTTCTATGTAATGGTATGGACTACGATTGTTTGTTTTTTGATCGTTTGTTTTTGTTTGTTTGCTTGTGGTTTGTTTGTTTATTTGATTGATTGTTTGTATTGGTCTTGCCGTAGACACCGTTTGTGTGTTGGTAATTACGTTTATGTTATTACTTTAACTGTCGATGTCCTGCTGTACCTATTTGTCTTGCAAGAAACTTTATTTTTAAGCTTATTTAATTTCATGTCAATTAAAAGTAAGATATTTGATTTCAGATGTGAATCACCATTTAAAGCAATTCCCTTGTTCTTATTAAAAAAAAGGCAACATCAACTCAATTTAGAATTTGGCCTAAACGTCTGCAGCCAATCTTGGCATTGTAATTTGATGAACATTTTCATTAACAGTAGTACACGTTTGTCCAGTTTCATTTCTGTTAGTTAATGATTTTTATATATTTACATCTTTACCATTTTTATAACATGGTTATACCAGCGTGTACCATTTGCTGTGAAATGTCTTGGCAAAGGATAGAATCTACAACTTTACGCTCAGGACACTCACCGTTTATCAACAAAGTCATAGGTGCACTTGACGAAATGAACCATGCGGCTACGTTTGGATTAATATTTCTTCAAATTGTTTTATGCCATTGTATGAAAAAATCGTTTTCTAAACAGCACATCGTCTCAACGCGAATTGCTTTCTTGAAAAAGGCATACTAGAATGGGATAACTACTAGTTGAAAAAATATATATTATCAAATTTTTATTTGAATTTATAATAATCTCTATTTTTTTCTTTTCTGGTTATTGGTTGTCTTGGAAAATTCAATAATACGGTCCTCTGGCAAATATTTGGCAAATATTCTGCAGAGCCAAAAAGACAAAAGGTTTTTCTATCACTGTGACACACACGGCTTCAGAGGCAGTGATTTTGTTGTTTAATGGAGTGTTTTGTGACTGGCAACTTTCTTCCTTTTGTAGGTTAATGGTAGATTGCTCAGCACTAATGGACTAACGTGAATCTAGAGATTTTTTACAAATCCGAAAAATAACGGTATTGTAACAGGTTATTTGTGATCACTCGTTTAACATGAGTTTAACATGAGTTGGAAAGCTGAATTTTGTAAGCACGAAGGATTGATCCTGCATGACCTTGACTATGCGCGGTCAGTAAATGCCTGGAAAGACGTAGTGCGTGGTCAGAAACAAACCTGTATGTCGAATGCGTCTAGACACGCCAATTGTGTCCAGGTATGATTCACATTAATATTGCCGCAATAGCTCAGATGGTAAAGCGTCGGCTTGCGGATCGGGAGGTCGTGGGTTCGAACCCAGGCCGGGTCATACCAAAGACTTTAAAGTTGGTAGTAGTGGCTTTCCTCCTAACGCTCGGGGCTACGGGGACAGCATTACGCCTGACTCGTCGGTGTCAGTATAATGGACCGGCCGGGTTCAGTCCCTGGGCACCTCATAAGTGCCCCTGTGCTGTAATGATAGAAATGTCGCTGCGCAGTATCGGCAAAAATGCCGGCTAATCCCATCCCTAATATTGCTTTTTTCAACTTGTAAGATCATGTGATTATATTGTGACTGCACATATACATAAAATGTAGTGTTATAAATGACAACGCGGCGCAGGAATCTTACTCAGTGAAGTAAAGGGCAGAAGGAGGGTTGGGGGATGTTATTAGAACGAGTGTTCCACTAGCTATGCTTTGAATACTTGGCCAAGATGTTTGTAATATCCCGCTCGGAGCCTCACTGTCTTCTGCGGCAAGCAGATTTGTTATCGGGATTAAGGTTCAGATCACAGGAGTGTAGTGTTGATGAAATGAATCCAAGCGAATGTCGCGGAGTCGTTTACTACAGGTTGGTCGGTGAGTTGGTCTACCGACCAACTGATATAACTGGCAGTATCGTTTGAATCCAGTGTATTTTGATCGCGTCCGGTAGCACTTATAAAGAATTTTTTTAGACGTAATTTTAGTTATAATACAATTATATGGAAAATAACGATGTCTGCTATAAACGGTTCTATAATCGGTCGTTTGTGACTGTGTTGAAGCTTTTGTACGAAGATAAAATATATATTAAGAAGAGGTGGTTGTTTTGCAGCTGAAGTCTGTTTTTCAATACGTTGCACAATCGATTTACCACGGGGAAAAGTTATCATTATCTGCATAAGTTTATTTACCTATAAAAGGTAATACTTACATCGCGAAGTCGAAGAAACGGAACATGGCCGAGTTGATTTCACGATATACAAGAAATCATTGATGCAAACAATCAAAGGCCGCCATTGAGATCCTGTTCAACAATGAACAATTATGCCTAACAACAAACCAACAAGAAACAGCAAAACCTTGTTGTTTTTCACAAGATTTGAAAATGCCGTCAATTTTTCTTGTCTTAAAATTAGATGCAGGAAAAGGTCCGACAACAAACAACAGAGCAGAGCATAACATTTGACTTGTACATGCTACATCGTCGTAACAAGTACAATTAAAGTGCATACATATAGTTATTGAACATTAATTAGAAATACCAGATGCCCGGTAGTGATGTAGCAACATTTAAAAACTCACACCACAATCTAAGATTAATGCTGGTATTCACCATAATGGATAATAACAGAAATTCAATGCATGAAAGCGCCGCACTTCACATGTTTATAGAACAGCATGGCGCTATCCATTGGACTTTTCCAGGAACGATTACATATAGACGCCGCGGCGACAAAATGCATACTTTATGTCGCAAATCCTATTTGCCTTACATTCATAACCAAACAGTACACAGTACTATTCGCGAAAGCTGGCGGAGATATGTATACAAAATAAGAAAGCTGCCCGTCACAGGAGGAGTGGGGTGGGAGAGGGGTGATATGGAGGCGTTTATGCATAGATATCACGTTGGATTATTAATTAAATCAATTATTTTGTTGACGTTTGAAAAGTGTTTCCTTTTATTTTTACAGGAAACAGTGTATAACAGAGCAATCATCGCAAATTACTTTCCTTGTCGCAAAGCTAACATTGGAAGTTGTATATACACCCGTTGCAATAGAACGCCCGCATACTATGCAGTTTGTGCCACTTCTTGTCTTGTGTCTGGGTAGAACCTTCGGTGCACTGCAGGTTAGCTGGAAAATGCCCGACCAAGACTCGAACCTACGCTGTGAGGGGCTGAGGAGTTACATGTCAGTGACTCGATCGGCCATGGGCAGCGCCTGTTCAAATGTAGAACTAGAAAAGTGTTTACGGCTGGCAAATTAAAAGTAGTTTTCGACAATGTGTCTATATCAAATATATGTCATAATATCTAACCTCTGTTTGGGGTAATTGCCCCAAATTTATGAAGAAAATCATACTTAAGTCTTTGCAAAGACGATTTTAAGACAAAGTAAACCTCGTTAAAAACTCTCAAAATGTTCATCATTTCGAATGTATAAATAAGATTGTGATTTTTAAGCTAAAAACAGAATCGACTTCAGATCGGATGACCCGAATTATGATATAGCCTGATATCACATATAAGTGGTCCCGTGATTTTCTTAGTTTTAAAAAAGCCACCTGTGCAGCGTGACTCAAATACGAAATATACGGTTGTATTGATAATTGGGGTGTTATGCTTCACTTTTCACACAGGTGTAGGACATCAATAAACATTTCGCGAGATCTGTTCAGGTAACAATAACTAACTTGGTTGCGACCTATCGGATACCACCTTTAGGGCGATTTTTATGTGTTGATTCCCAACACACTTCGGGAATCGTTATTTCAACAGTAATCATACAGGGGCTTATCCAGAAAATGTTGGCGGTGGTGGTGGTGGTGGTGGGGTGGGGGGGGTGGGGGGGGGGGGGTGGGGGGGGGTTGAGGGTTATGACTCAAGATCCATTCAACTTTATCGCAGTAAATACTACTAGAAACATACACAGTAAGGGACCCTAACTTCGACCTAAGCAGTCAACAGACAAACATTTACTTTAAAAGTTTATTATTTTTTAAGCTTACATATATGTGTTTTCACAACTCTTCTCTTTTACCTGGTTGGTGGGGGGTGCTTCCCCCCTCCACCCCCTGGATCCATCCCTGTCATCATATTTTCTGTAAATACGTTTTACTGATGTTACTGACAGCTCATCTCTATCGAAAGAAACATGCGATAGAAATACACCAATTCCTCTAAGGTATCCCTTCGTAGACAGTAATTTCCGTTCTTGTTTTTCTTTCTTTCTGACTACATGTATACGTAATGTCTGCATTTTATAACAAAGAATTGGTTCTGGCTTTTCGTCCGATATATAATTGTGTTTTAAAGCCACTCACTATAAAGCAGATAAGACAATGAGAGATAACACTGTCAGACACTGGTGTCGTTATAGACTTACAAGCTTCTTCAAGCCACAAGTGCTGGAGGAACACTAAATAAATTAATGTATAACGGAAGAACCACCTGTGTACCGCATTGTCTGCGACAAGAACCTTTACCATGGAAGTATTTGCCGCGACTGCAATGAGAAACCATGCAGAGAAGAGCTGGGAATTTGCATAATGTGATTTCTCTGTCGAGATCAAAATAAGTCGAATATTTCCCTGAGGCACATAATCAAAGATTACAAAATTAGAGGAATAATTGAAATAGTTATTTTACACTAAATGCACATTAAATTGTTTGAACCGCACTTGTACACTCAGTGCAGTTTTTTTTCTTTTCAACGACATTTGCCTCAACGCAGGACTATTTTGCTTTGAACAACACATTTGGCCTAAATGCGGGATAATTTGAGGTCAAACAAATAATCGTCATATAGGGAAGTTTTATGTGCTGGAAAGTTTTCTGTACTGTCTTTAGAAACAGACACCATAACGTTATTTATATAAGGATGTGTTATCTTTAGAATCTGGCACCTTGAGCATAGTTACATGTATCAAAGGATGTGTTGTACTTAAAATCTGGCACCTTGAGTATATTTATCAAGGATGTGTTGTCTTTAAAATCTGACACCCAGAGTATATTTATGAAGGATGTGTTGTCTTTAGAATCAGGCTACCTGAGTATATTTATCAAAGGCTGTGTTGTCTTTAGAATCTGGCACCTTGAGTATATTTATCCGAGGATGTGTTGTTGTTAGAATCAGGCATCCTGAGTATATTTATCAAAGAATGTGTTATCGTTAGAATCTGGCTACCTGAGTATATTTATCAAAGAATGTGTTATCGTTAGAATCTGGCTACCTGAGTATATTTATCAAGGATGTGTTGTTGTTAGAATCTGGCTACCTGAGTATATTTATCAAGGATGTGTTGTTGTTAGAATCTGGCTACCTGAGTATATTTATCAAGGATGTGTTGTTGTTAGAATCTGGCTACCTGAGTATATTTATCAAGGATGTGTTGTTGTTGTTAGAATCATGCTATCTGAGTATATTTAACAAGGATGTGTTATCTTTAGAATCTGGCTACCTGAGTATATTTATCAAAGGATGTGTTATCTTTAGAATCTGGCTACCTGAGTATATTTATCAAGGATGTGTTATCTTTAGAATCTGGCTACCTGAGTATATTTAACAAGGATGTGTTATCTTTAGAATCTGGCTACCTGAGTATATTTATCAAAGGATGTGTTATCTTTAGAATCTGGCTACCTGAGTATATTTATCCAGGATGTGTTGTTGTTAGAATCAGGCTACCTGAGTATATTTATCAAGGATGTGTTATCTTTAGAATCATGCTACCTGAGTATATTTATCAAGGATGTCTTGACTTTAGCATCATGCTATCTGAGTATATTTATCAAGGATGTGTTGTCTTTAGAATCTGGCACCTTGAGTATATTTATCAAAGGCTGTGTTGTCTTTAGAATCTGGCTACCTGAGTATATTTATCAAGGATGTGTTGTTGTTGTTAGAATCATGCTATCTGAGTATATTTAACAAGGATGTGTTATCTTTAGAATCTGGCTACCTGAGTATATTTATCAAAGGATGTGTTATCTTCAGAATCTGGCTACCTGAGTATATTTATCAAAGATGTGTTATCTTTAGAATCTGGCTACCTGAGTATATTTAACAAGGATGTGTTATCTTTAGAATCTGGCTACCTGAGTATATTTATCAAAGGATGTGTTATCTTTAGAATCTGGCTACCTGAGTATATTTATCAAGGATGTGTTGTTGTTAGAATCAGGCTACCTGAGTATATTTATCAAGGATGTGTTATCTTTAGAATCTGGCTACCTGAGTATATTTATCAAAGGATGTGTTATCTTTAGAATCTGGCTACCTGAGTATATTTATCCAGGATGTGTTGTTGTTAGAATCAGGCTACCTGAGTATATTTATCAAGGATGTGTTATCTTTAGAATCATGCTACCTGAGTATATTTATCAAGGATGTCTTGACTTTAGAATCATGCTATCTGAGTATATTTATCAAGGATGTGTTGTCTTTAGAATCTGGCACCTTGAGTATATTTATTAAGGGTGTGCTGTCTTAAGAATCAGGCTACCTGAGTATATTTATCAAGGATGTGTTGTCTCTATGCATTTTGTTCAAATTAATATTCTCCCAACTGTCAGAAAGTACAATTTCAAATTTCATTATAAAATCTTTTGTCTTAAACAACCTTGAAGCAGGTAGAGATATTTTTATATTGGAATTAATGTAAATTATTGAAAACCCACACTGTTTAAATTCAAGCGATGGCAAACATTATGTCGTTATTTTAATATTTCTGAGGTTTTCTTTACCATGAAAAACAACCACACTATGACATCATTGAACTAAAATAAATGGTCTTAAAAGCTGAATACTTTTTAAGCCGCGTCAATAATTTCTAAAGATTTTTGTTGTCGGTGCGCTTTTGTCCACTGGGAAATTGACATATGCTACTACTTCGTGGTGAAAATTAATATCCGCCCTCTAAACCCTGATAGCTACATGGATATTGATCTGTTTTATTAATAGAATGAACATACTAGGAACACGTTCTTAAATCATTTTATTTTATCATCTTCCTTGATTCATTACATTTTTATTATTCCATGTTATCTTTCTGTTAAGCTTAAATAATTTTATTTTGATGTTATACTTTTTGTTCAGTTAAGAAATTTTTAAAATTGTCACTTTATTTAAACTTTATCAGCTGACATAGCTGGCCGTATTTTTAAGAACACAATATCGAAAATATTCTAATTATTTTATTAATGAAATGATTAGCTCGAATCCCTCACCGACTAAGGCTTTTTATATCGGTTTAGTAGTAGTTATTAGGATTAGCAAAATCTTAATCGCCATTTTCATTCACGTTTGACTTAGAAAAGGTTGCCTTGGAAACCTGTTACTTTTGCCCATCCTAAAATTATTTTGTACTTTGCCAAATTGTATATTGGCAGTTGTTCATTTACAAACATGACGAACATCTTGGTGCATCTAAGAACCAGTGTAGCGCGATGAAACATTCTAGCTACAACATTGCAAAACCTGACTAAATATCGTCTGCCAAAACCTGGAATAAATCAAATAAGGTTGATTTACATGGCAAATTGGCGCTTAGCGTGTCTGTCCATTCCGCTTGGCGTCATCATTTTTATTTTCTTCCTTGAGTAATCACTTTCGTTTTCAGTAAATTATAAATTATTGCTACTGTGACGAATGTCAGGGATAGTTTGCTCAGATAAGAATTGTTTACGCTCTAGCTTTTCACATTTTCTACTTCTTAAGTAAGCTGTCATATTTACTCTGAGGATACTTTCATTTCTGTCTAATGTATTTTTCAAATATAAAGTCACAACGTCTAGATTGTAAATGTTAAATGTGTGCATCGCATTGAAAGGGACTACGTTACTGTTATTTTGATCTTGGTCTATTGTTAAAGGTAGTAGCCGACAGTTTGCCTATATCTAATATATATGACAATATCTGACCTCTGCTTGGGGTATTTGTACATAATTTCTTCAGAAAAAAAAAATACATTAGTGTAAGCTTTCACGATTTTCAACAGTATCTCAATTTTAGGGCAGTACAACTCTTTAATCAACACTTACATGTTCATTTTTTCAAATTTATAAATAAGAACGATTTGGATTGGAAGAGCTAAAAAATAGGTGGTAACGTGGTTGTCTTAGTTTTAAAATAACTTACAGTTCAGCGTGGCTCAGACAGGAAATACATGTTTGAAATGACGATTGTGTTATTATGGTTCACTTGTCAGACAGGTATAGGACATAAATAAACAGGATTTTGAGAGATCTGTTCAGGTAACAATGGTTTATTATGATGTTTAATGAAAATATTTTTGAACCAAACTGACGAATACCATCTTTCATGCCTCCAATCAATCAGTCCATAGATATTTGCTATGGTTGGGCCAATGTCATACAATTTATTAAATTGGATTATTTCCTGCAATAGCATGTTTGTAGCTTGTCACTGTTTTCTACTGTTTAACATTTTCTTTATATCCGCATTATTTTATTTTGACATGTCTTAGATAAAAGATGTAAAAAGCTCTTTGAATTGATTTTTGTAATAGGACTGCTCACCAACTATTGCAATTTCAAAACACATTTTTATAAAACAGTCACAAAGTCACAAGAAAGTGTGCTTTTGTATGTAAAACTGTTGTAAATTAAACAAAGAAACGCCAAGAAAAAGAACGATTGCAGTTGAACTTTAGTTAGAAGTTGCAAATCTTTGCAATGTAACATTAAAAGGAGCCAGATAAATAGAAGATCTGATATGAGTGGTCATTAGGTACTGAAAATATTAAACGAGTTGGATGAAACGATACGAGCCGAGTTTTGTATCTTTTCAGACAACGAGTTTTTATATTTTCAGTACCTAATGACCACGAATATTAGATTCTATTTATTACATAACCAAAACATCAGCTGCCTTTTGTTTACAATGCATCATCTTTTTATAGTATGAACAATCGGCCTTGACATGTGTAATTCGGTTTGAAAGAATCCACACAAAAAATAGTTCCGCACTTTACTCGACTATTTTCCATAAGATAGGAACAGATTTGTTTATAACATGGCTTAAATTTTATTTGTTATTAAAATTGAAATTGTCCAACAAAATGCATAAAACTGCTACAACAAAGTGATCAGGAAATGGCATACACACTACACATACTTAATGATGTCACACTACGATAATGACGTCACACTAGCATTTTGTGTTTTGTTATTTCTTTGTGGACATTGTTTCTGTTGTTGATTTACCATCATCTTTAAACTGAAATGTGATTCCAATTCAGATCTGTTGGATATTTTGCCGGGTCTAGCAATACATCTAGGTACTATGTGTTGACTATGCGTTGTTGGCCCTTTTAATATAAAAAACGAGTTAGGAGTTTTATGGTTTTATTGTACAGCTTCAGTACGTAATTGACGGAGAAAGACATTAAACTGATGGCTGGCTGAATGCCTCAGCGTATGATTGATTACTGATGGTTAGTGTAAGTTCTTAACCAGGATCTAGTTTGATGTAAGATACCGTTCCGATAATGTTGTTATTTCAAATAAAAGAATGCATTTGATTGCTAAGGCGATACTGCACGAGCACTATCTTTCCAGACAACACCAAACAATGTTCATTATCCAGTTCAATATACTGCTGTAACGATGGTATCCGAGAGTTTGCCTTTAGCAAATTCATGTAACAATACCTTATCACTGCTTTTGGGAATTGGGGCATAATTTATGCATAAACTCATACTTCAGTATAAGCAAATATGGTTTTCAACATCGAGTTTATTGTTAGACAGTACAAATCGCTATGAAAGCACACAAGATGTTCAGACAGTCGAAAGATATAAATAATCACGATAGTGAACTCAGCTAAAGATAGATGACGATATAATGTAATCTCAAAAGAGAGTTGTCACGTGGTTTTCTTAGTTAAAAATAGCTATCTCTGCAGCGTGGCTTAGATGGGAAATACTTGTTTGCAATGAGGAAATACCTGTTTGCAATGAGGAAATACCTGTTTGCAATGAGGAATGGGGATTTATGTTTCACTGTTCACACTGATCTAGGGCATCAATGAGCAGCATTTTGCGGATCTTTTTATGTAGTAATGACTTATTTGGTTATATAAGAAAACATATTTTGGTCGAAAATTCGGATTACACCTTTAAAGAATATAATTAATAAAATAAATAAATAAATAAATTGTTATTCTAAAATGACAAGAAATAACATATTTGATGAGTCTATGATATGGTTGAGATGGAGTCTTCTTTTTAATTACATAACACTTGAAATTACCGAAAGTAAACGTCTCAATTTGTTTTTCATATGTCTGGGTCGGGAGAATGCAAAAACATATTAATTGGCGAATTTGTCTGGAATAAAAGTGCACCGTGTCACGAATGTCTGTAACATTTGTTTCATATTGCCTTTATTGATAAGATGTTGTCTTGTCATGGTGGTTTGTTTCTCGGCCACTGTAGATAGTCTGATTAAAGGACAAATGTTAAGTTCTTGTCGACAATGCATTACGAATACAGATAACTATTATTTTTATTCAGAGTAAAGAGGTAATGTCATTTAAAAAGAAATGTTCTTCCTGTGTTGTACTTATCTTACAGGACATAGCTACCTGTGCATACTATCCGTATTTATTGTTACTCGAAAATAACTGACTTGAACATTGTAAATGCTCCTACACAACACGATGGTAATTGTGTAAAATACAACGCCCACCTTTTTCTGCAGTAAAGCTCAATGATTTTCATTACAAATGCAGAGAACTGGGTGTGTTTACAGCTGGCAGAAATTAAGGCGCCTTGTTTTAACTAGGGGTGTCCCCTCTGATTTCCATTTAACATTAAAGCTGGTATCTGACAGTTTCGACCTTTTTTTTTCAAACAGCCAAATAAATATTGTTACATTAAAAGATCTTGTGGAATGCCATTTATGGATGCTCTACTTTTATGTAAAAAGTGAAGTATAACATACCATTTGTCATAACAAACAGGTACTTCCTGTCACGCTGCACACGTGTTGTTTAAATCAAGAAAATCATGTGACCCCTTACTGTTAGGATAACATTATATAATCGTCCGGGTAATCCACTCTAACTTCGATACCTTTTTAAGCAGAAATCCATATCGTGCTTGTTTATATATTTGGAAAGAGTGAACATCTGAAGCGATTTATTTCACGATTTGTTCTGTCTAACAACTGAGATTATGTTCAAAATCGGATTAACTTAGGCAGAAGTACGTGTTTTTAAAGAAACTATACCCGCAATTCCCCAGGCATGAATAAGAGAGTGTTACTTGCATTTGATAAAATCAAGCTGTTGTTTACCTCCTTCAATAGTAATGAGTTTACTTACTACCTACAAAGGACTGCTAGTTATTAAGTATGCTATACCTATAACATTAATTCATAATTTGTAAAGCAGCTGATGCTATTTGAACAACAAAGACTAACTTTATAAAGATTTAGTATGCAGAAAGTCGTTCAAAATACAGAGGCGTGTTACTTATTTTTTTAAGTATTTTGTTTTTGTTTTTTTGTTGTTTTGTTTTTGAGATACATCGCAGCGACCAATTATTCTTAAACCACAATTCCGAATGTCTAAATAATGTTTAAATAATCAATTATGTGCACCAATCACATTCAGAGCAAATCCGTTACTTTCGTTTTATTTTGTTTTTGAATCGCAGCGACGAAGTATGATCTTCATAGCGACGTCCAGTTATTTTCACTGAGAGAGACCCCAAACTAATATCTGGGTAGAAGCACCGGCACACCGCATATCAGCCGGAAGACCTTCCCACATTAGGACCTTCGTCCCTATGGAAGGGGATATCCGCCAATATTCTAATTACTATTTCTAACTTTCAATACTCGGATTTGTCACTTCAAATTTCAATTTGTAAATTGCAACACAGCGCATGCTAAATACCGCTATCTAATTACATCCTAACTTTTATATATCACATGAAAATGTTCACATTTCAACATAACATTTAAACAATTTACAAGTTACAAATCGCGGGGCGAAAATCACGATTACATTTTACTTTTTTACAATCTAATTTACAAGTTACTAATCTAGAGGCGCAAATCTCTAATGTAAAATGTACACCGCATAACACCAGTTCAACATTAGAACGCAAGGGGTGCTTCTAACACGGGAATGTCCATCTATAAATAGAATATATCGCTTGAACTTGTCCGCGTTCGAATGTACTTTCAAGTTGCGAGTTTCTTACCGACAGAATCCTACACAAGTATTATTTATTTGTGCTATACAATTATAAGGATATTATTCTGATAGGCCTATGTTTGTGATTATACAAGATCAAGTGATAATTCAGTGTTAGTGGCACATTAAGAAAAATGCGTGATAGAAGCATTTATAATCATTCGTGACATGTACTGTAGACATGCACCAATAAAAGTCGGTCCATATTTACACGTCTCTACCTTTTCCTCAAACTGTATGAATCGGTTCAAATGTTGTTCGTATATTTTTATCTCTCAGGTCTGACAGCCCCTACACCCCCGCCCCCACCCCACACTCCCTTTTAAGTCCTATGGGTCACCCTCTTTCAATTAACTGCATATATCCTGATTTAACCGAAGTGATCCGAGCTGACAAAATTCTTTTAACGGTACACAGTATTGAGTTCGAAACCAAAACCTCCACCGAAATCAGGTGCTCTACCACCTGGCCTACCTGAGCAGAGAGCCTTTCCTTTTTTTAAGCCAGGTATCAACTGGACAGAACCACCATTACCTAGCACGTTCCTGCTCCACATAGTGTTCTGATGAATTAATTCTGACGCCACTAAAAAGGCTGTAAAAATCCCAGTACCAAGGGCGGGGTCGAACCCAGGACCTCCTGCTCTTGAGGTAGGTGCTCTAGCAACTGAGCTACATGGGCACCTGCCTCTGGGGAAAGCATTCTCACTACATCAAGTACTCCTGTTGATGTAGTTCAATTCCTTTGCATTGTTAACAAATCCGAATGTAAATGAGAGAGTATGTTCTTCTGGAAAGGTCCGATATGTATATTAAATTGGATTGAATGTGGTTTTAAGAAAACAAAGACTTGTATGGTAAAATTACTTGCAGAATTTTGATATATACATTAATAACTACTTTTTGCAAAAAATAACGCGTTCAATTTGACGCCAAATAACGCCAAATAACGTTGGCTGTTTTCTATTGCATCTATCTTGAAGAATCATTAATGATTACGTTCTATTTTTAACTTATGATATTCCGTTCTATTTTTAGCTTAGTGAAGTCTATATTTATGTGGTACCGCCACCTAGCGTCTGAATGATGCCAATTCTTAACTTGTACATTAGTGATTTGTGGCTTGAGAATTGTGACTTTGAGATTTGTAACTTGTAAATTGTAAGCGAACATAACATTTGTGACTTGATAAGTGTGACTTGAGATTTGTTAATTCCAAATTGTATACGAGAAATGTGAATTAGATACATGTAAAAACGAACGTGTTTGTGCAAACAAATAGCAAATTAAAGCATAAGCAGTGTTGCAATTTGCAAATTAGTAATTTAATTTTTGCGGATATCCCCTTCCATACGCCCCGAACGGGACTCGTACCCAGGCGGTAGGAACCTAAGCAGTCAGAGTATTTTCTAAATAAATTGAAGTGGTATATACAAACAGAAAGCTAGCTTTATAATAGTACGTGTGCAATGTTTGACATGCCTATTTCTTTATCACATTTGTCAATTTCGATAACCCAATAAGAAATTAACGTTATTAAGGTAACGATGCAATGCAGATAATTTGCAAGAAAAAGCAAAATTATTATTATTATTATTATTATTATTATTATTAGTATTATTATTATTATTAATTATATGAAAAAATAATGTCCTGTTAAAAAGTTAGACAGTAAAATAAAACCTAATTTATTTCTGTCACAAGAAACATATGTTAGAAATATACCAGTCTATTATAGTTATTTCTGGCTTCTAAAAACACTAAATGCTAAGTATTATTGCGATTAAATGAGCGCTCTATTTGTGGCACTAGGTCAGTTATATGATTGCACTATTCCGATCTCAGACCACTCCTAAGACATCAGGTGAGGCGATAAAAATAGATGTGTTAGATATTTGTGTCGTTATAGACATATAGTGACTTTCAGCCGTTGTCGATAAAGGAACCGTTGGACGAATGCATGTATATTGAAACAATTACTGGTGCACCGCATGCCAGCGGCGAGATGTAGAACCATAATTTATCATATGTGGAGGTTTTTCTCCGCCGCGTCTGGAAAGTACAGCGGTGCTGTGAAGTGCTGAAAGTTTCAGTTTGTTAGTGGATGACTCGAGCTGATCAGTCACAGACCTAGCCAGGAATTCACGTTTCATGCCATTGTTGGTAAAAGGTTGACTACTGTTGCTTACTAAAACGGTCGAGGTATGCACATAAAATCTGTATCTTAAACACTTTAGGAGAAAACAGTAACTAAGAATCCAATAACAATCGCCTATACAAGTAAGTAAAAAACGTTTAAAAGTCTTTAAGTTTTTTTAAGAACCTTTAAATTATAACGAAATAAGATGACGAAAATGTGTTTGTATATAATGCAAGCCAATCGGAAACAAAAAAGTGCAAGTTGTTGTTTATGCAGTTTCTGGAGATGTTGAATTTCGCGATGATTAAAAATGGTTAAAAAGAAATTGTAATTATTGTTTTAATTGCTACGCAGAAGATAACATGAGGTATAATTTAATAAAAACTCAGTTTTTCCCCATTTTCTCACCTTCAGATGATTTATTAGACTTATGGAAGTAAAGTAATCCCTTAATTACAAAACAAGAACGTACAGCTTTCATTAAGGGACTAAGAGATCGTTTGTTTGACAAAAGTCCCCTAACAACTTATTTGGCTTGTGTAAGAACAGAGTTACTAGGAATTGTTTCAAGAATTAGGCTTCCACCATTTATACTGCAAGAACAAATGGTAATTCTTGTAGTCCTGGCATACTTTTCATGCTGAAGCGTTGTTAGAGAGCATGTTCAAGCAAACTGTATATACTAAAATCACAGTCATACAAAGTGTAACTGATTGTAAAGATAAATACTTAATGTCGGGGGCGCCCGTGGCGTAGTGGTAGAGTCGCCGACCTAGTAACTCCTCTGACTGCTTAGCCTCTCACCGCGTTGGTTCGAGTCCCGTTCCGGGCGAAGGACTTAATGTGGGAAGGTCTTCCAGCTGACTTGTGGTGCGCCGGTGGTTCAACCTAGACATTTTTCTGGGATCTTCCTCCACCAGAAAGCTAGACGTTGATATAATGATCATAATGGGTCGCTGCAATGTATTAAAAAAAGAAGAAAAAAATACTTCATGTCAATGATATTTGCATATTTGAATGTTAAGATCCGAAATCGACTCAATAATCGATATAAAAGCTATTTTCAGACAGGGTCCGCTTTGTTTATCAGTACAATGTCGTGATACACTTGAAATGTTCACGAGATTACAGTTAGTAGCTGCGTTTGTGTCCTAAAATATCTGGGAACATAAATGCTCCAATGTTCTTAAATTACAAGCTTAAATTATAAGGCCTGAAATAAGTCGAATATAATCCCATGTGGCACGAGATCATTACCTAAATAAGATGTTATTTCGAAGCGAACGGAGAAATATTGTTTTTACACAAACTAAAAACACATTTAGAATTGTTGTACTGCACTTTTACACCCAACTCATTTTGTTATCGGTGATATTTGCGTCAGTGCATTTTCCCGGGACATATTTTGCTTTGAACTATTCGCGAGGACTAAATGTGTCGAGTACAGTACAAAATAATCGTAATTTAAAGTTGCTACCATAAAACAATTACCAGAGTTGTGCTAACTGTTCCATCAACAACATCTCTTTGTTGTTGGATGTAAAAGCTACACACGTTTCAGAGCAAAGCAATAACACAATCATGTATTATGATTGTACATAAAAATAATACCCAGTTTTCATCTTTATTGTCATTATGCTGTGTATTTTAAATTATTAATTAAGTATAACTAGGTTGGACTAACTGGTCCTCGTCCATTAAATGTTAACAGGTGAGGCAGGGTACAATCGCTACTAGAAAATGTTAACATTATCGGCGATCCAGTTTCGCTTAAAGGTGGTATCTGGCAGTTTGGAGCAAAGTTTTTTTTCATTAAACATCATGATAAACCATTATTACTTGAACAGATTTCGCAAAATCCTGTTTGAAGATGTCCTACACCTGGCTGAAAAGTGAACCATCACGCTACAATCGTCATTATAAACATAATCTTCCTACTGGGTCACGCTGCACAGTTAGCTATTTTTAAACTAAGAAATGAGCCACGCTGCACAGTTAGCTATTTTAAACTAAGAAATGAGCCACGCTGCACAGTTAGCTATTTTTAAACTTAGAAATGAGCCACGCTGCACAGTTAGCTATTTTTAAACTAAGAAAACCACGTGACCACTTATGTTTAAGCGTGTCCACGTCATCCTCTCTGACGTCGTTGTCTTTTTTAGCAGGAATCCCAATCGTTCTTATTGGTAGATTTGAAAAGAAAAACCATATAAGTGTTGATTAACGAGTTTTACTGCCCTAAAATAAGATACTGTTGAAAATCGTCAAAACCTTGACTAAAGTATGCTTTTTTTCTGCATAAAGTATGTACAAGTGTACCCCAAACAGAGGTCAGATATTGTTTCACATATTAGGTATGGGCAAGACGGATACTTTCTTTAAAATAGGAAAAGCAGGTTAGAGGGCTATGCTATATTAATATGATGTATTAATAGTTCTTTGCGATCGCTTACGATTGATGGCGATAGACATGTTACTGCTGTATTCAAATTCCAATCAGTCGTGTCCTACCTGGCTTATCTGTTATTGACATAACGATATCGAGTTTGTGTAATATTATTTTTGCAAAAGTAGTGCGACCGAGTTAAATCATATGAACATTTACCTTTACTACGCACTTCTTTTTTCCGTAACAACAACAACATTGAACAATAATATACGATATTAAAACGCAATACACAAATGGATTGCAAGAGTTCAATTACTTTACAAAGAATCTTTAACACTATTTAACAATAAATTATTTAACCATATCTAACAATATTTAAAGCAAATGAGAGAATACATAACAAATGACACTATACAGTATAAAACGTAACTGACTATAGTACAATATATACTCAAAGTATTGGAATAAATAGTGTACTATTTTTTAGCATTCACTGGCTTCACAATACCAACATCAATACGAATTAAGGTTTATACAACTACGACATACTGTCTCTAATCCACAGGTTATATGTAAACATGACATCTTGGAGGAATTATCGTTAACTTGGGCGAATCTTTATATATCAGCCTTAACATTACATTGATAAGCTCAATAATGACGAACTTATTCAAATAACATTTAATTCTATGCACTTTTTACATACGCATAACAGTGGCCAAGGTCAAATAAATACTCGAGGATGAAATACAAATCCATAAGCAATAAATATGCCGTTTAATTTAGTTCATTGATAGAAATGAGTCATTTCAGGCATTTATACAATTATTATTATTCCATTGTCAATAATGAATCTAAAACTTACTGTCCCTAATTTAAATTCTAGATTTCGGGCCCGAAGCTTTAATGAATTTTTTTTTATTTGTTTATACATCTAAATGACACATTTTATTACAATTTAGATACATGTTATTTAAAAAATGTGAAAAATGTACGTGTTCATGATTAAAGCTAATTACTTCTGTTGGTCATGTTTGTCGTTTGCGCGGGAAGACCAATCTGGTACAAAACAAACACCACCTCCACAATTGCTTTAGCAAACCTGAGACCTGCAGTGACGTCAAACGGTCAAATCGCTTTAGCAAAACCCAATAAAATAATGCTTAGACTGTCTTATTCTAAGCAACATCATTACTTGAGATCGAATTTCGGTCGAAAAACGGTTGCCCTAGAGACTGAAAATACAGTTTCAAGGAATAGAAATCGCAATATTTGAAACAACCACATTTAAAGGTTTAGATATGTAAACTACTGCAATTCATGTGAATTGTCCCTAATATATCAATTGCTATGGCGTTGTCGTGCTTTAGTTGTCAGAATTGTGATCGTGATGCTATGGATAAATTTACAATTTACAAATATCAACAAACCTTTCATTGCCTTCTCTTTAGATCGCAAACGTAAATATATTATGTTGTTGTTGTTGTTTTTTCTCTAAGTTTTATGAAATAACTTTCTTTTCCGCGAAATATAATGAAAGGAATGTACACAGGCTAACAAACACTGACCCGAATCGCGAACTAATCTTTTCCTTAAAATAGTCAATTCCTTAAGGGGGTTTCGTTGTCTGGGTGTTTAATTTCCCAATGGAAAATGAGTTATACTGCTATGTCTTGGGGAAATTAATATCTGCCGTCTTATCTCTGTTGCTAATTACATACATACATATACACGTGTACGCATAACACATGTAAGAAAACGTAATATACCTTATGTCATCCTATTACTTACTTGTTTCTTCTTTCTCATTGTCATTCAGTTAGACTTCCAATCTTAAACAATATAATGTCCATGTACATTTGTAACTACTGGCATACAGAAGTAATGATGTTTACCGGACGCCTCTGCATCTGAAGATACTCATATTGAATAGTGACACATTGAATGATGTGCAACACAATATTTAACAACTCAGGGTTAATATTGGAGTAAATGTAAATTATTTATTTTTATACATCAGTTAGTACACAAACGGGAACATATTTATATTTATTTTTATAATACACAATGTAATCTACACTATATGACTACGGAAACACACCGATGTGCACAATTTCATACACCCTTGCCTAATTCGCGAAACGGTTTCCTTTCTCAAGCGATGGAAAGCGAATGTTCTATTTATTGTGTTTCAATAGTTCGTTCGTTTTTTCAACAAATACTGAAACACGCTATGAGATGGTAGGATTAATGTTAATGGGCTTAAAAACGAAGACAGATGCATGTACACGTTAACCGCGTCAATAGTTAATAAATGTTGAGGTGGTCTGTGCGTGCAACTGACATATGCTGACATATGCTACGACTTTTTGATAAAAAGTTATAGCTTCCATCTTAATTTTGTTGTTGCATAAATATTAATTATTTCACAGAATGCAAATAAATAAAACACGTTTCGTACTTTATACGTTCCTCCATGTGTTTTTTTTCTTTCATATTCAATGTGATCTCCCTATTAAACATTTCAGTGTTAAAAAATTATATGTTAAGTAAAGTCCCTAATTATTCCCTTAGTTAGTCGGTATAGTTTGTAATATATGCATCTTGTTTGAAGAACCATGTTCGCCCGTGTTACAGTTATATTACTTTTGCAATTATTAGGCTGAATGCCTCACCGTGAAATATCTTTTCCTCACGGCTTCGTAAATGTAGCAAGGATGTATATAATCAGGAATCGCACATTTTAATTAACAAAGATTTATGCACATAAGGACTATGGGTAAGAAGGTAAAGCATTTAAGCTTAAATCAGTTTTCTTTTGTCTAAGTCGTCGCAAATCCCGTCTGAATGTCCGCTAAAATCAGTATACAGCAATTTAGCTTAATGTACCAGGGAAATTGTGGCTTAGCGTGTCTGTTTTATTCGCACGCAAGTCACATATCCTTTTCAGACTTGTAGGGTCTGCATTCAATTTAGCTATCAGTTAGTTAAAGTTCGTCACTACTAGGTCGTTCAACTTATTAACTTAGATGATAATTTATATGTCAAATCAATTTCACCGCATACCAGTTCCAAGTGTCTAGATATTCCATAAATGTGTAACGTTAAATGCGAATCCGTTACTTTCATCAAAAAAAGAAAGACACAAAAATTGATTCTTCTCTACTAGTTCGAGGTAATTGTTTGTGGGCGTTCGAGGTCTAGTGGTTAAGAGGTTGGACTCCGGATCGGAGGGTCCCGGGATTCGAACCCCGAAACTGGCCACGTGATGTTAGTCCTTTAGCAAGACTATTTACTGCACATTGCTCCCAGGTATTCCGTACCTGAGTACTGGTTCTACACAAGAAGTGGACAGTCGAGAGGGATTAATATAAGTTAAAAGAACTTGTTTCCCAACCGACTATAAAAAGGTTTAAACTAAGGTAATTGTCTCCAGTCAGTTCTTCTATAAATATCCTAAGTGATGAACATATTTATTTACACGTGCTGTGTTTGTATTATTTTTATACATTTAATGATGGACTGTTTTCATAAATTGCACGTTTTCATTGGTTTCTTCTACCGTCTTACATTTTCTGTCTACACGTATCTGCATTGTTTTGATACATTTGACACGTTCTGGCATAATTCTTATCTTTTGAATAATAATTAAAGTTATTCAGAATGTCAGAGTAGTCAGAATTGTAGTAGTTTAACTGATACTATTGCTGTCACAAGAATCTGCTAGTATAGATACGTAATGTAAATATAATGCTCCATCTAAGATATACGTTGCTAGACATTTATTTCCGCTTTCTTTCTAAAAAATTACAAATGTCTGACTTAAATGGCAAGAAAACGTCTCTTCTCTGGCCGTGATCCATATATATGATCATCCAATACCGTTTTCCAAAAACTCTCTGTAGGTACAGGATGACAGACATTACAAAAGTCAGTAATGTCGGTCGTTTTTCTTCGATATATTTATAAGTATATATTTATTTTCTTCATCTACAAACGAGTAAACATAAAATAAAACGCAAAGCCTTGAACGTAGTACAAAACATGCTATTATACACACGGAATAATAAATACTATATACATTTAGGTGAACTTCTTATTTACCTAGCATGTTTATATTCCTTTATAGCGTACCACTTGCTCATAGTATTTCACGAAACAAAAAATGCTTGTCATGTCAGCCATGTAAACTTTACTCGTTTTGTTGTTGTTGTTTTGTTTAAAATACCTTCTTGTAACGAAACGTAGTCATTTAAAATGTGTTGCATAAATGGCACTACCAGAAACTTTAGAATAACGATGTGAAATATATTTAAAAAAATCGCTTCGAATTATGCGTAAATACCTGTTAACACGATCCCCTTTTACCTGAATGCCGTCGTGCGGAAAGGAGGCCTGTGTCTTTGGTCAAGTCTCCATGGCGTACTACTTGCACACACGTGAGACGCACAATGGCATCATCATAAGATTGGGCTTCTATAGACATTTAATTTAAAAATGCATTTGATTCTTTAATTAATTTAGATATATTTATATTAATGTATATTTTAGGCATAATATTCGGTGATACTACAATAGTTGTTTGCTGAAAAATTGCACTCAGATAGCAAGGTTGTTTTATTATTATTATTTTCTTTCCCAATAGCAAACGGAGCTACACATGTTATTTAGCTGTATTGTATGGTCCAATTCGAAGGGAAGTATGTGTTGCCTATTTCGGCATATTTTGGAAGAATTAGAACCAGTTTTCAAAAAAGTTATTTTGCTACAATTTCTGCATTTTTCAGACCTTCAGAGTCATTTTAATAATACACAACACCACTGACACTATTAACCTTTTGTCCAGACACATTTCAGAACGCTCCCCTGATATTTTAAAAAAAAATTTCAGGGGGAGCATGTCACTTTCGGTCTTCGGCCCCCGAGCTGAAAAGTTTTAGATCCTAGCCTGAAATTATATTAAAAGACTGTATGGAAATTCTGTCAGGAAATTGGTTGCACCGGGAACAGTAGTTTATTTTTTGTTGACTTAATTTAGTAATTCTTCTGACAGAAAAACAAGTTTCTCGGAAAACTTACATTTCCATATTAAAAAGTCGGTTAACTGTGTCCGAGTACGTAAAACTTACAGTAGCTACATGTATTAAACTGAATGTATAACTGCATAGTAGTGTACCTCCTTATTCATGAGAACCAAAACAGCAAAAATGTTTGTACACACGATGAATAAATATACATCTACAATGTACAAATATATAAAGATAATAGCGTGACACGCAACATATAATTTATGACATCACCAGTTCACAAACATAGACAGATTTGTTGTTATTTGAATTTTTGACATTTTTTGCCAAATACAACGAAAAGAATCAAACTTCTGAAACTACAATGAAAGGTCATATAAGTATTAAACATATATTGAAACTTGAAAGTGAACACGGCAAAGGTATAACATAAAATTAAAAGTGAAAAAACATGGAAAAGACATTTTCTTTGTGCGTGACCTTTTGCTAATACTATTACCTTTTACCCAAGCCATAATAACAGGCATTCAAATAAAAGTCTCGATATTTTTACGACATTCTATCTATAGATAATCCTACCTCCTCTCAAATGATTCATCAGATTTACCCTCCAGAATTCACATTAAACAGGCATTAACTTGAATTTAAATGAAGCATTTTTAGACATTGAGATTATCATTTCAAAAGATAACATCTGTACTGATATCTACGACAAGGAAGACGATGTATAATATATAATTGTAAATTATTTGTACATTAATGGCGATTCTCCTCATGCTACCTTATATGGTATTTTATAGCCAAATGTATGAGGTTTGCACGAGTTTGTGCTGTCTTGTGTGCTGTTATTGTATACTACGTTCTCCCAAACCAGGAACAAACCAGTCCAGCTCAGCTTCCACGACAAATTGACTCTTAACCGAACCTGTCCTGTTCGCGGAGTTTATTTTTCTCTGGGCTTACATGGTCTCTTTCTCTGTTATTTATTATTTTTCAATGCTACTGTCTAAGCAGTATCTACTCAGATAAGAGCCATCGTATTTGCTAAAGCTTCTTCAACCACAATTCCGAATGTGTAAATAATGTCTAAATAGTCAATTATGTGCATCAATCAGATTCAGAGCAAATCTGTTACTTTCGTTTTATTTTGTTTTTGAATCTCAGCGACTAAGTACGATCTTCATAGCGACGTCCAGCTAATTTGATCGAAGGAGACCCCAAACAAATGTCTGGGTAGAACCACCGACACACCGCATGTCAGCTGGTCGACCTTCCCACATTAAGTCCTTCGCGTTGAACGGGCCTCGAACCGACGCGGCGTTGAACTTTATCTCATCATCTGCATTTTGTTTATCAACTTGACATATTTTGGCACATTGATCCCTTTTACATACTATTTCTTTGTGCTGTTTTATACCATGGTAGAGATTTGCATAACATGCAAATATAACTTACTCTCATGAGATTCATTATATGTTTGTAAAAATCTAAGATTCGAAGAGCGCCTCTTATTGGAAAGATGCTGCTTTGTCTTGCCATGGTAGTTCGCTTCTCGGAGATGTTCTGGTATAGAACACATGTGAAGTCCTTGCTTAGCAGCCAGTGCATATGGTTGTATTACGAATGTCAACAGACTTTGATTTTAATCTATAGTTTACAAATGTAATTTCATAAGAATTGTTCTTAACAAAATCACACTTAAAACTTGTAATTTGCTAACCATTTGCTAATAACTGTGTATACCACGTTGGAAATATTAAGAAATGATCTCCCACTTTCTTCAGTATCGCTTGTTCTTGTTCATTGTCCAAATAGAACATTGAAAGAGTTTACTGCTGGCAAATTAAGGCACATTGTTTTGATGAGGTGAGGATCCCACGGGAGTTTGAACTCCAGCATTCCCATGATACAGTAAAAGCATGCGTTTTCTCCATACCCTCATAGGAACTACTACAATTGTTGTATTCAAATCCATATCATCCTTTTATTCACATGGATATGGTAATGTAGTTTACACTTTAGAAAGGATGGTTTTAACTTTCAGAAGATTCTGAATGTAAAACAGACATGAGAAAATCTTTTTTTTTATTTTCTTGCGGAATAAGAAGAAAATACAGACAATAAAGTAGATCGGAGTAAGTTTGCAATGTGTGACGTGCGGATTGTTTTATCATATCAGTAACTTCAGACAATTAAAATAAAAATATGTAATTGAGGATGCAATGCAAGTATTATGTTAGAATTCTAAATTGGAAGCAAAAATCAATTTACTAATGTGTGTTACTAATTTATTTATAAGTTAATTTATTTTATAATTATTATTATTTTATTATTCATTAGTTTATATTATTTCAAAACTGATTGTAAAGATAATGGTAAATTCATGTAAACATGTGGTAGATATATACCAATCCCTCTAATATATGCCCTCCTAGACAGTAATAATTGCTGTTTGCTCAAAACATCTAAATTTTATTGTAATGTTATTCTCTAGTTTTGGCCATGGGTCATATTTGAGTGTCGCTATGCCATTATCAAACCTCTTCTTAGATACAAGGAAGGCATTAACGGTAACATTATTAGATCTTATTGGCTGTTATGTATTTTAGGCAACTTCTATGCATTGATGGCGGAGGACGACCAGGACATATATTTAGAAAAAAACGAACACTTGTTCACCACAGGTCAGATGGATGATCTCAGACGTGACATTTTTTTCTGCGGCAGGAACTCGGGGCCATGCGGTGAACTAGTAAAGAGTTTTAATGTTTTAATTCAGTAAGTCGAGTTGCTCGGCCACAAATAAATATTATTATATTATATATATTGATATTATACCTGTGGGATGTTGGGTGGTATTGTATAGTTGAGCGGAAGAGTATCAAAAGCGATTTTGGTTATTAAACTACTCAACTTGCCTAAAATTGTCGATATTAGAGACGATTCGTACAAAAGTAACTCGTTTAGATCTCAGTTATGAAGCATCCACAAAATACGACCAAATAAAGATGACCAAACTGCTAAGATAGTTTTGTATACGATTCGAAACTATAAATATATTGTCTACTTTTTAAATTTGTGAAGGACATAAGTTACGGGTTTCTTGAAACCATAAATATACTGTCTACTTATTAAATTGGTGAAGGACATAACTAACGGGTTTCTTGAAACCATAAATATACTGTCTACTTATTAAATTGGTGAAGGACATAACTAACGGGTTTCTTGAAACCATAAATATACTGTCTACTTATTAAATTGGTGAAGGACATAACTAACGGGTTTCTTGAAACCATAAATATACTGTCTACTTATTAAATTGGTGAAGGACATAACTAACGGGTTTCTTGAAACTATAAATATACTGTCTACTTATTAAATTGGTGAAGGACATAACTAACGGGTTTCTTGAAACCATAAATATACTGTCTACTTATTAAATTGGTGAAGGACATAACTAACGGGTTTCTTGAAACCATAAATATACTGTCTACTTATTAAATTTGTGAAGGACATAACTAACGGGTTTCTTGAAACCATAAATATACTGTCTACTTTTTAAATTGGTGTAGGACATAACTAACGGGTTGAAACTAAAAATATTCGTGTATTCGCGATGGTGACTTTCTTAATTTTGTTCTGGTTTTGATTTTTTGTTTTGCATTGAAACTTGGGAAAAAAAGAAAGACAACTTTTTAATTGAAGGATTCGACAAAATTTCAGTACCTCGAGTTGAAAGCCTAAATAGTAAAACTAAACGAGGACATGGAGGTGTATGTTTATTCTATAAATGTAATTTAGATAAGCTTTTTGTTGTTGAAAAAGTTGACAAAAGTGGGCTAATATGGATAAAATTTTTGAAACAGTACTTTGAATCATATAGGGATATATATGTCTGTTTTTGCTACATTCCACCAGCCAATAGTCCTTACTTTTTATCACATGACACCGGATTTTTTTAGCAGTTAGATATTGATGTGCGCATGCACCGTTATAATGGATATGTGTCTGTGATTGGTGACCTTAACGCTAGGGTTGGGGATAAATGTGACTATGTTTATTCTTCAGAACAAGCTGAACGATATTTAAATTTAATTGATGACGACACGTTTTATAGCACGGGTTTACCTTGCCGCTGCTCTCTTGACAAAACAGTTAACACGTCCGGTAATAAGCTTATCAAGCTGTGTATTTCGAGTGATCTTAGAATAGCCAATGGCCGTGTAGGGGACGACAGTGGTGTAGGCAGTTACACGTACATGTCAACCGCCGGCAATAGCCTAATTGATTATGTGTTATGTTCTGGTGAACTATTTCCTTTATTAGATGATTTAATAATTCATGATCTGCAAGTGTTCTCATAACATACTCCTATACAAGTTAATTTCATGATGTCAAGTAAGACAGAACAGTCTAGAGGAGAGCAATGTTTCAATGAAGAATTACGGTATGAAAGCTCCAAATCGCATCTGTTTATTGAACAAGTAAACAATCAAATGCATAGTCTGTCTACTACAATAAATCAAATTTGTATTAACTCGTTACCTGTTGATGCAGGCGTTGATATTTTTTCTAACACTTTGTATAATATAGCATGTAGTGTGTTTGGAACCTTTACTAAATTCTTAAGGACCAGCAATGGTAAAACGAAACGAAAATATAGAAACAAATGGTTTACTAATGAGTGTGAAGTGGCAAGAAAAGAATTTCGTGTTGCTTGTAGAAAATATAAAGCTTCTAGAGCAGAAATAGATTTGTCTATAATGAAAATTAAACGAAAAGAGTATCAACAAATTATACGTAAAGCCAAAGCATGTTTTAATATCAAACAGAAGAGGGATTTAAATGATGTTGCAAGAAATAATCCACAATTGTTTTGGAAAGAAATTAAAAAGTTCAAAGAAAACCATACTATTAATAATTGTATTTCAAATGATGTTTTAATCACTTCAAAGACTTATTTTCTAATAGTAGTTTTTTTTTTCAAAAATGATTCGATAGAGGATGAATTTAATTGCTTTTTGAGTGAAACCACAAAATCAATTGAATCATTGGATATGGAAATCAATATAAGCGAAGTTA
Source organism: Sinonovacula constricta (assembly GCA_007844125.1). Classification (NCBI taxonomy): domain Eukaryota; kingdom Metazoa; phylum Mollusca; class Bivalvia; order Cardiida; family Solecurtidae; genus Sinonovacula; species Sinonovacula constricta. The sequence continues at coordinate 28,485,159 of CM017556.1, read as the reverse complement.
AACAAGCTATTAACGAAATAAAAAGAGGCAAAAGTAGTGGTTACGATAAACTAGTAGCTGAAATATTTATTGATTTTGTTGACATATTGTCTCCTATTTTATGTAATCTTTTTAATTTTATTTTCAGTACTGGTATTTATCTAGAAACCTGGACAAGAAGTATTGTAGTGTCAGTCCCTAAAAAGGGTAATTTAAACAATGTAAATAATTACAGAGCTATATCATTAACGAGTATATTTTCTAAGATATTTTCAAGTATTTACTATTATCAACACAAGGTTAACAGTTTGGGCTGAAAGTACTGAAATATTAAACGATTTCCAATTTGGTTTTAGAAAAGGACGAAGCACCTGCAATTGTGTTTTCGTTTTGAATAGTTTAATTGATAAAGTTGTTAATGCAGAAAAGAATAAACTATACTGTTGTTTTATTGATTTCAAAAAGGCATTTGATTTGGTATATAGAAATGGAATGTTTGTGAAACTTTTTAAATATGGTTGCTCTCATAAAGTAATAAAGATAGTACAGTCTATGTATAAAAAAGTAAGTAACTGTATTCGTACTAACGGCATATGTACTGATTTTTTTTATTGTTTTTCTGGTGTTAAGCAAGGGGAGACATTATCTCCGCTTTTATTTTTGTTGTTTGTTAATGATATGTATGCATATAATAATGAAGATGTAAGTATTACGTCTGATATAATCAAAATGGATGAAATTAATATATTTATGTTATTATTTGCTGATGACACTGTTCTTTTTTCCAAATCAAGCGATGGATTACAGATTATTGTTGATAAGCTTTATGAATTTTGTACAGCTCTATATTTTTATGATACAGCTCTATAGTTATTCGTTTATTAGGAACTGTAGATAACGGCATTGAAAACGCCATGCAAAATGTCACCAACCCAGTTGAAATACAAGGCCCTTTATAAATCAGATATTTTTGTATTAGATTTTTACTGGTTCTGGTGTTTGACTTGAGCTAAGTCACAAAGGCGACTTTTCACTTTTTATAATGCAAATATGTATACTTATTTTTTATCTTTTATTTTAAAGTCACACTAGTTCCCTCCCGCGAGACAATGTAATCGGTGATAAAACAATTCCAAGCAGGAAGTATACGACACTGGATAGTGATCAACAACAATATTGATTGAACTCGATTTTATGTCATATAACCAATACGTTTCGGTTGAAACCCGTTTAAATCTGAACCCATGTTATGTTGAACTGCTTTTGTAAACATTGTGTCAATCACAAAGTAAAATATAATTGTCTAAAACATGAAAAGTATCAAGAATCCGTGACACAGTAATCGAACATTAGTTTTTCATATTCGAGGTCAAGGGTACGAATAAAACAAATTAGGACACATTTTATCTTTGTATTTCGTTTGTGTGTTTTCACGGGCTACCTTGCTGCTAGTTAGTAAATCAGTCAACAAAGAAGTGTCATTTTGAAAACCCCACACAATCTAGGAACGTTATGTAGTAGAAAGCACAACGTGTCTGCGAAGGTTATTATAGCTTTAATTGGACATTCTTAGTACATTTTAAATGATGTGGGTCAAAACATTTATTTGACACTTTTACTTGTTTATCCGACATTTTGATTTGTTTGTCCGACACTTCGATTTGTTTATCCGACACTTTTAATTGTTTGTCCGACACTTTGATTTCGTTAAGATTTATCAAGTTTCCTTTTAGGCATATTAACACAATTCTCAAAATCAATTTCCCTTTTTGGCAAGTAAGGCTGGCTGTCCCTTAAATGATAATATTCATTTTGACACCAAACTGCTATTTTTGCGCAGGAGGCCAATATTTCATCAAGAATAAAATCCTCTGCCATCCCTGCCGCCTTAATCGTTGATCATTTACCAAAGAGATACGCACAATGACGTCATCCGAAAGAGCTGATCTAAATAGAACAAAACAAACTTGAACAATGTGTGAACACTTAAATCCAGACTTTCTAAGCAACGTAATTATCCCTTATCAAATTTCTTTCGGAAACATGGTTGCCCTAGAGACATTGATTTTATTCTGTTAACTTTTAGTTATTTCTCCTAATGGACAGATAAGAGTGTTTCAAGAAATAGAAACCATATATCTGAAAACACAAACACGCACGCACGCACGCACGCACGCACGCACAAACACATCGAATATGAAAATGAGCAATTAAAAGATATACTTGTTGATTCATAATGTCTAGAATTAATGTAAAATGGTCTAAATGGCTTAATCAATGTAACATTGTTGTGTTTTATTATCATCAGAATTGCGAACATAATTATTATTTCAACACACAGCAAAAATGTTGCTAAAGGATCACCTCAGTAAGAAGGGCAACTACCCTTCAGAATCATATACAGTCTTTTGTATTTCACTGTCACTGAACCCCGAAAAGAGGACATCTCGCTACCCAGGACATGGAACACTTATTTCAGAACTATTATTCCTATTCATTCCTTGTTTAATCCAATCGATTTACGGACATAATACTATTTCTTCATAAACACAAGTGTATAATAAGCATTGACATATTAATCATATATCGTAAAATATTTCAAAAGACATGCCACATATGTTACGGCATTATCAGTTAAAGGTAGAAATATTTGTGTTTATAATAACTTCACTTTAACTTTACATCAAAATTCGGCAAGGAAACAAACTAGCGCAATCAGGTGAACACACAATTGACCTGTGCTAGCGAAGTTCCTTTTGTTTCAACAGTTGGAGTTATTATCTGCAAACACTGTATTGGACAATAATACAATAGGCTAAAGGTTACTGGAATCAGAGAAAATAAAATAAAGACACTTTAAGCTGGGTCAATAATTCTTGACGGAGTTTTCGTTATCCTGGAGTTTTATTTCCCAATAGAGAATGCATGTGGATGCTGTGGTAAAACATCTAGGAAAATAACATCTGCTCAGCTGCAGTCTTATCTTTGTTACAATATGGATCAATATAGTAAACAGAATGCATATCATAGAAGCCTGTTTCATACTTAATAACATTTATCATCCGTATGTATCATCATCTTCTATGCTTTCCTTCAGCGAAACCTTCCTTTATTTGTATTTTTACGAATTTCATCTTTTACTTATGGCCTATATCTTCAATATTTTCCAACTGTTTGAAATAATCATAATAAAGGTACATCGCATTTTTTAAGAATAAATCATTTACGATCATTTACGATCTAATTTAGGCACTTGCGGTGCCGCTAAGACTTCTTTTCTAGTAAAAGTAATAAGGTTATATTCAACAAGTGTGTTTCGAGATTCGACAGTTTTATTTAACTTTGATTAAGTAAGGGTTTCCTTGCAGAATTGCAACTAGCATATTTTAATACGAGCAATGGCGTTTCCGGATTCCACGAGCATTACGAGCATTATGGTACATACAAGCGTTATGAAGCATAATATCAAAAAGATTATATCAGTATTTCTCCACCGCAAAACTGTTTAATATCACTCGCCAATGCCATGAATAGTCCTATCTAACATTATTTACAAGGCAAATTGACGCTGAGCGTGCCTGCGTGTCTGTCCTGTTTTCCCGCCATCAATGTTGTTACATCTTCCGGTAGACCCGTATTATCTCTTTCGCTAACAGTTCGCTATAAATCATTGCTGCTGTGACGAACTATCTAAGATAATTAACCGAGATAAAAAAAATTATTTACTTAAGCTTCTTTTGCCACATATAAATTCCGGATATCTAGATATTAATTAACTATGTGAATCACATCGGTTAATTTAAAGGAAAAAGAAAACTACCAGTACTGATTATTTTCATGTCGGTTGAAACGTCAACGTTTTAAATCTTTTTGTTGATATGTGCGGCACATTTCTTTTTTTTTGGACGTGCTATAATTTTATTGTTGTCACAAGCCTACCATGAACTAAATTGTTTTCACAAACCTTGATTTTGTTCTGACGTTCAACATATAAACTATCACTTATTAAGATGCATATAACATGTCTTGGCGTATTGATCCTTTTATTTAGTTACCATTTCTCTTTTAATCGGTTTATGTCAAGGTATTGCTCGGCGTAAGTTTACTTGTAATATACATGCTTTCAACTTTTGCAAAATGGTCACGTTATCTCTGCTGAAAATGCAGAAACAGTTGTTATCAAATGAGAAGTGAACAATTAACTTGATAAGTAACAGTTTACAGGACGAAATAATCCTACACCTCGCTTTTTGAAGAACTTTTTTATGGCGTATTCTTCTTCTGGCGAACAAAACGATAATGATTCAGTAAGTATCATTTCACCAGATATATCCGAGGGATAATTGTCCCGAGGACGGAATTACCCGAGGAGTTCTAATTGTAATCAGCACCTACAAGAAATATCCGAGGTTAGAAGAATTAAATATTGTATCCTTGATCCTTGAAGTTTTGCCAGTGACATAATCTGTACTTTAAGTTGATTCTATCACAGAGAGGTTTTAAAATAACTTTAGATATTCTGAAATTTAATTAACTGAGTAATGATCTTGTTATTTAATTGTCAGCCTATTTTCTTAATTGCAAACGCTTTCATGATGTGTGCTGTTATTCTTTGAATGAAAATGAATTTTAAATCATGCGTTGGCGTTCCATTTCGATTGATTTGTTAACTATCCTTTACTTTTTATGATGATCAACGGTTTTGCGAATAATCATGTAACATGGCATCTTACAGTACACAGACAGTTACGATTGCATAACAAGAATTACGATCTCCTTTTATCAAACGTTCTTATTCCATCTTTATTAAAGAGCACTTAAGAAATCATATCACAGACAGTTTCTTAAGAGACATATCACAGACAGTTACGTAAGAAATCATATCACAGACAGTTACTTAAGAAATCATATCACAGACAGTTACGTAAGAAATCATATCACAGACAGTTACGTAAGAAATCATATTACAGACAGTTACGTAAGAAATCATATCACAGACAGTTACTTAAGAAATTATATCACAGACAGTTACTTAAGAAATCATATCACAGACAGTTACTTAAGAAATTGTATCACAGACAGTTACTTAAGAAGTCATATCACAGACAGTTACGATTTCAAAACAGTAATTATGTTCCACTTTATCAAACGTTTTTTTTCCATCTTTATCAAAGAGCACTTAGGAAATCATATGATGACAGTTATTTGTTTTACTAATTGATGACAAATTGAGACTTCTGTTTCAGATGTAGTGCCACTACTTTATTTCGTGGTTACCTGATAAGCACTGTAAGTGCATGCTGTTAGCTGGGATTGTAGAAATACATTGGAATATTAATGCGCCAATCTTCTCCAATAGTAACGGCTTCATCAAGTAAAATATTTCTCTGCGACCTGACACCATCCTCTGATATCTAATACAATTCTGAGTTTTAAAGAAAAACTAGCTATAACAAACTTTATCATGGGCCTACGTATTTTATGTTCCCATTAATTTTATCCTCCAGTTCCGTTGCTGGACAAATGAAGTTCAATACAGAGTATACCAGGTCCGTTCTATTTACTGTTTCTCTCAGTTTTTGTCGTCATCTATTCCACTTTAAAATGCGTGAAGTGGGTTAATTTTAGGAACACTAAATTTTGCTCTCTGTGTACATAAGCCGGATACAAAAATGCTTCCATGCAAAACGACTTTGATAATAAACAATAAGATACTGAGAAAGACAAAGATGCAATGTTCTAAACATACTACCTGATCAATAATGATTTGTAGTAATGTAAAGCTGCTGCACATGTGCATTTTCTGCTTGTACACTTTAGTTTTGTAGTTAATGTGAATAATTTTGCTGAATAATTTTGCCATTTTTCTTCTATATATGTAACATATTAAAAAAACTTATCATATGGTGGGGGCGCCTGTGGCGTAGTGTTAGAATAGCCGATTTGTAACTCCCTCTGACTGCTTAGCCTCTCACCGCATGGGTTCGAGTCCCGTTCGGGACGAATATCTTAATGTGAGAAGGTCTTCCAGCTGACCTGCAGTGGGCCGGTGGTTCTACCCAGACAGGTTTTCCTCCACCTAAAAGATGGACGTTGTTATAATAGTCAAAATGGTCGCTGCAATGTATTAAAATGGTTTCGGAATTTTCTTTACATTTTGTTTTAAACCATTCTATGTTCTCGGGATTACATCCATTATGCATACTTTTTACTGCTGATTCATAGTTACTGAAAACTATCAAATAAAAACCATAACTCTCCAAATGTCTTCTAACTGCTCTCATATTGCTTTAATCTGTTTGCTTGTTCCAGTTTTTGCGTCGCCTTTGATGCTTCGCATCAATGACTTTTCTTTTATCTGACTGTCCTTCATATGTTCTTAATAAAAGGGTAAAGTTAAGAATAATAGTCTATTCGATGTAAATGTAAAACGATTGAAAATGCTCCACTAAAAAATAAAGCGCTTTTTCTGAGAATGTGAGCGCTATGCTGTACGTATTTATTATGTCCATTAACATATTTATCTCTACAGATGGCGATAAAAATGTTATTATAAAACTACACGTTTAAGTACATGATAAGTTCGAAAATGTAGACATCTTACTACACAGAGTTATCGTTCTTTGTTCTTTGTTCGCTCATCAACTGAACCGATAGTGTAAGAGTAATACGGATGCTGTCTTGTTTTAATCATTTGGAATGAAAACCTCTACGTCAAAATCCATGTGCCCTTCAGATCTCAGTTTCCTCTGAATCTTTCCAGCTACTAAATTATACTGTATTTGTATATCGCAAACATCACAGAAATCGTTTTTGTCGCCCACCAAAACAATGAATTTATTCCTTTAAGTCTCAATTACAATGTTCTTTGTATTTGTTTTGTCTATAATTATTTCCTGTTGTCGTGACGACGAATCCTTACTTCTGTCGAGCATTGTCTGACTTCGATGGGCACCGGCCAGTTATGAGTGACGGTCTTGTAATGTTATTGACGATACTTGCTATTAAAATATTTAAGTATACAGCAGACAGTTGCTGATATATTTCCAGTGCCATGCCAGGAACCCCTTTTTAAGACCCTTTCTTATTGTTCTCGAATATAGTTCCACATGTACGAGAAAATGTTTGTGTTGTGAAAATGCAATAAACCTTACTTATATGAAAGCCCTGCAATCACTGTTGGATTCACTGCTTCGGAAAGTTCGTTCCTCTCCTTGAGCAATATTTTCATATATTCCGTAGTTCATTTAGTGTTATACATGTAATTACATTTTCATGTAGTTAAACTGGACACATTAATATGACAATTTAATGATTTTTATTCTGCCAATGGATTTTAACTGTCTGATACTCCCTTTTATTTTGCATCAAAACCTAGAAGTTTTTGGAACTATGCATTGTCACGCAAGAGTTACCGTGTGGCTTCCTGTAGCTGAATGTAATGAAACAAATTATTTTACACACAACTCTCAAACAAAACGTTAGAATAAGGCAAATTAAGCTCCATTAACAAGACAAATCACTACTAACATATACGTGCTTATCTTGTGTTCTCCCTAGTTTATTGGTCAAGAATTGTTGTTTTTCGATATCAGTTTGTGTCAACAAATCGCTTTACCATTTTACACGGACTTAACTCAAATTATAATTAAGCATTTTTAATGACTTTCAGTGTTGTAATTGAAAATGTACCTTGCTGAAATAAATTTATGGTAACTTTTTGACCTAGAAACGGGTTAAAGAAACATGTTTCTAACTGTGTAAGCTGTTGTTGCAATGGTAAACATCCATGAAATGCAACCCTAAATCCCCAAAACATTGTATTAAGATAAATCTAGCTTCATTTACAAGTCAAATTAACGCAAAACATGTCTGATCTTCTCGCGTGTTATCCCAATTTGTCAGTCTAGAATTAAGGTCGCTCGCTTTCAGCCAATGTCAACAAATCATTATTACTCTGTAAGACGAATTGCTCATGTAGGCGCTGTTGAACCGGAATTTTCAAACGTACGAATATGTCACATGTATGATGAATTCGTAAGAATTCCTCTCACCATGTATGACAAATTCGTACGAATATGTCTCACAAGTAAATCTTGTGAATTTTTCGAATCCCTTTTTGGAGACACCTATTAGTACATACGTATTTTCCACAACTTTAGTCATAAATATGTTTGGAATTCGTACGAATGTTTCACACATAATAAAAACTTGTATGTATATGATCTGGGTCTGTGTGAAGTTCGAAGAACAACAGATCAGTTCCAGTAGAATGATGAAAATCAATGGGAGTGTGTGATTTGTCAAGGTCAGATTATAACGTTTTGAATATGTTTCCGTGAGAGGTATTATATTTAAGGGCCGATTCTGAGCACGCTTCATAACTTGTGCAACAATCATAAATGTAATCAGAATAGAAAAAAACAACAACACCTTAAACAGGAAGAAAAGATTGCTTCGGCGATATTTGACACCAGACATTCAGAATTACAGGGTAGGGAAGCTACATGTAATTTATTTAAGTGAAATCGATTACCCCTTTACTTTTTCCTTCCTCCTATGTTTATGTACATGTATGTTTCTTATGCACTATTATAAGTGCGCACAGAAGTAATACAATTCTTAATAAATTGTAAGTTATTTCGGTCAATGTTTGTACATAAGAGTGATAATGTAAATAGGGTAATCAAAAGTTATCGTTCATATATGTAGGGACTTCAGACCCCCTAAATGTAATATATTAATGTTTTATTTGTAGAACGTTCCATATTATATTATATGATGGCTGAGAGAGTTAGTCGTACATTGAGAATAATGGTTCTAAGTTACTGCACTTCCTGAACAAACGCATGTGGATATTAGAAGAATAAAGTCATCATGAACTTTAAATGTAATTAACATACATACATGGAGATAAATTCAACAAAACTATAACCTATTTATGCATTCGCTTCGTAATATTTCTCTCAAAATACATTAACTATTACAATTAACCTTAATCTAATTTTCTAGTTAAGTTTTCTAGACGGGACGGAGTAATCTGTATATGTTAAATACGTTATTCTGTATAGTTTTTTATAAGTCTATTATTTAAACGTCATTTTGACAGTAAGCGCAAAGTGGGGGAAAGTAGTGCAATGTTTCATTTATATTGTCAATAGTTATTAGTTTTGTACTTGTTTGCAATGAATCGTTCTAAAAGATATATAATGTAAAGTTAATTTTCCACTTTAGAGATAAGAGATAGTAGAAAAATGATTTGTATAAATAATTGTCTGAGAAAGCACAATTCGGCACTTCCATCAGGACATTATTATTGTGCGTAGAGCAACTGTTCGACATTCATGTCTAAACATCGGAAGCCCTCATACATACATACAATCGGTCAGAGGGGTGTGCGGGTATGTATATCGACAAAATTGATCGTATTTTCAAACCTGTTTATGGAAAGCAACAAACATTTCAGAAAGTCAGTCATTGCATAGGTTAAATTATAGTCAATGATACCCAAAATAATATCTATTTATGTTACTTTATCAGTTTTCTCGATTAATATTGGTGATCACGGCGTTAGCATTGTATGAAAATTGTTGATTAACAACTTGATATACACACATTTCGTCATTAACACACAATTATATGTTACAAAATAAGCCAAACTGTATCATTAATTTATTTCTAAGCAACGAAAAAGAACACACAGTCTAATGAATGTTTTATTATCAGTTTATGACTCGGGGTCGGTGTTTTTAAAATATAAAAAATCTTGCTGCTAATATGAATTTAAAAAAATGCATGAAAGTATCAACATTAGATATTTTTATGATAAGTTGCAATTTATTATTTAATCAAATACGATATGTTAGAAAGCTTTCGCTATTTTTAACATTTACCAACATGAAACAAGGTTACATCTAAACGCTCTACACACATTTACTATTATCCCCCGGATCACCACCACCACCCCCGCCCCTGACCGAAATACGATTTGCACGATGAACCGGGATTTATATGTGATTCCGAATTGTTCGGTTTTCAGTTATGTTCTTATATAATGTTACTGAAGGAACACAAGCAAAAAAAAAATACAAACAAAAACAAAACAAAAAACAGAGGCAGTTAAAAAATGAAATTGAAATAAGCATTACTGATAAACCGTCTGTATAACAACATTTTTCTTGCAAAACTTCTCTTTTACAAAATTAACAAGACGACCAACCAGAAATTTATTGAATAATGTAACATATAGACCTTGTATAGTGCTGGTTTTGCATTCGTCAATATCCAATCAAAGTAAGAGTTATTTTTCCTTAGAAAATGTTGTTTGTGTTCTGGGTGACAAATACTAAGTTGAAAAATGGCGAGTATGTGTTTCAATTCACTTATTAAATGTAATTTATATTTCGCAGTTACATGCACATACATGTACTTAAAAAAGTGCATAAATCGCTTCAAAAGGTGGCAACTGACTTTCCTACAAAAAGCGATATAAAAAACTAAGAGAACATGTGTCTGCGTATTGCTTTCTTCTCCTTTGTGTGCTGTAAGTGTTTGCTTGTGTTTTGTTGTTTCACTATTTAGCAGGTAACACGCTTTCACAATTAAAACGCATCCATTGTTTATTACTGTGTAGAGTTGTTTCCTTCATTAAATATGTACAAAACAACTAAACAAACAAAACAAGAGTATATCAGGCTTATAAAACAGAATCAAACAAAAAGTGACAAATTATTGTTTGGGTTATATTTTTCCAGGTGGGTTCGGAATCCTCAGAACTTGCCCTTGAGCGCACTGGGAAACAGGCGGAGTACGACAGCATTCAGAACGAGGCACACTACGTCGACATAGGCTCGCATTCACCGCCGCGCGAAGAGAGTGCGCGCAGCAGCCCTGTTTCTATGGGAACAGGATCGTTAGGTAAGAAACAAAGGTGTCTGAGGCAGATGTTTTAAAAATAGTCCCAATCTACGAACGTTTAACGACACGGATGCTGACACTGCTTCCTTCGCTGGTGAATGTTAAAGAAAATATGTTCAAGTTACGGAAGACTAAGCGTCCAGACAATGTGTTCAAGGCATTGGAAGACTAAGGGACCAGACAATGTTTGTGTGGAGATAGTCTGGACATATTTTGACGTTATCTTAAAACACCACTATAAACTGTAGTCATGTATTCCGCAACTTAACATTTTTACAATGAGCTACCATGTATGATTTATCTGTTATTTACAAATTAAACATTGATTTTGCTCAACGGCAGCTTGTTAAAGATATCTTGGTCCGTTTATGTGTTAACCTTTCTTATCTTCTTCTCCGAAACTTTAAAGGTGGTATCCGGCAGTTTGGACAAGGTTTTGTTTCTCTCAAAGAACTAAATAAATAATTATTGCCTGAAAAGATCTCACAAAATGCTGGTTATTGGTGTCTTACATCTATGTGAAAAGTGATGCATAACACATCACTCGTCATTACAAAAATGTGTTTCCTATCTAAGCCACGCTGCACAGTTAGCTATTTTTAAACTAAGAAAACCACGTGAATCGTAACTTTATATAATCATTCAGGTAATCCGCTCTGACGTCGATGTCTATTTTTAGCAGAAATCACAATTATGCTAATTTATAGTTTTAGAAAGAATGTGCCTGTAGAGTGCTTTCTTTACCGATTTCTACTGTCTTACAATTTAAAAGTGTTTAAAGTCGTCTTTAGTTAGACATAGGTTTGATTTTTTTGCAGTAATTATTCCCCAATGCCCCACTTCAGGTTTACGTGTATTTAATAAAGACCATCGGTCAGACACCACCTTTAAGAGAATGTCCCCTTCTCTTTCGACCTCCATCGTATGACATTGTTGACGCACGAGTAGCAACTGAAAGACATGACCACATCTCGTGAATGCCAGGAAACAAATTAATCAGCTTTTACGGGAATTTTGAAGATTCGAAGATATTTTTAGCATGTTTCACTGCTGTCCTATTATTCTCTATATACTTAAATGGCCACATATCCATAAAATGTAGTAGTGCCGAATGTAAAGGCACAGTTGGCAATTATCAATGACGAAAAAAGCATTGTAGAAGGTCATAACGAACATTTTTTGTGTGAAAAATACGTTTAATGTACTTCATGTGTAATGTGTAAGTGTATATGGAGTGGTCAAATATTTAAAAATAACGCGTACACTCAAAACATGAGTAGCACATTTGATGACAAAACTCATCCCATATTTACTATAATGTTTTGTTAAATTTCAGCCTCTGATATCGAGTATGGACACGGTATACGTCGGGCCGAGTCATGTGACAGTGTAGCATCGGATTCATCTGTACTCGAGATGCAACCGGATATGCCCAAAATAGGACAACTCGAGTTTGCACTCGAATATGACAGGTAGGCAGCATCGTTCATTAAATTGATTGAGAGCGGCACCTCTTGTGGAACAGTTCGATCCGTGGAGAAAATATTAAAGCAAGCCAGGAAATAAAAGAAGTTCGCAGCTGATTGGAAATGTCTTGGTGAAAGATTTCTACGAACAGCCGTGTATTCCGTCAATTTCATTGCTGCTGGCATTTACAAAACATATCAATGCAGTAATAACAAAAAATGCACAGAAGTAGGCAGTAAGGCGATTGCAGGAATGGTTTTTAACACACACACACACAAATGTTCGTGTAAAAGTAATATGACGCAAAAGTGGACATCGAAAATACCATCTCTACTGATCCTTTTGTGCGTGCTAAAATTTTAGATGCCCATATCAGTAAAAGTCAAAGCCTGTTATTCATTTCAGTGCTCCGAGCCATGATCTCTGGGCGTCGTAGAAAGAAATACTTCCTTTTTCAAGTTTTTTTTTTAAATAGAAATATACAGCGGAATCTTCATTTGCATGATCGACTGTTCTCATGCTTTTGTACATACATAAATGATTAACCACATAAATAGCTTCACTTTTATTTCTTACACCAGATATCTTTTTAACAACAAATCCGTAAGGTTGGGCATGGCAATGAATCCTTTAACAATGAACGGAAATAGATGATTGCCTTGCTGCTCAACGCTGTGACCTCTTATTTGTAAGAAAGATCAAGTGTAAGTCGATAGATGGGCATAGGAATTGGTCCTGAGTTCTTTATTGTATTTATATTCAGTTTGGTTAAGCTTCACATTAGACGCACAAGGTAAATCTATAATGGCGTCGACCAGCATATAAAGGTGCTATCTGATAGTGTGGACCAAAAACGTTTCTAAAGCATCCAAACCAGTTTTTGTTATCTGAAAATACCCCGCAAAATGTTGTTCATTGATGTCTTACCTATTGATAAAAGTAAAGCATAATCACCATTTGTCATTACATTTATATTATCTATCTTAGCCACGCTGCACAATAAGCTATTTTTAAACTAAGACAACCACGCGACCATTTATTTGGTGTTTTTGAAAAAAAAAAAAATCCGCTCTGGCGTCGATTAAGCAGGAATCTCTGTTATGCTTAAATAAAGATTTTGAAATAATGAACATGACGAGAGATTTTTTCCAAGATTTGTACTGTCTAACAATTGAGGTAGCATTACAAATTTAACATACCAATCATTCTAGAGAAGCATTTAACTTGTTTTGGCTATTACATGCTTAGGAGAAGCGTTTGATCATTATTCCTAAATTCCCCAAATCATGTTACTATTTGATATAGGCCAACTTCAATAAGATACCATATATAATGTGTACCACCTTCAGTAATGGAGGAGGGCTACATACAAATACCTGGGTAGAGTCACTAGGCGCAGTGGACGTCTGCTGGGTGTTCTTTATAAAGATAAACGTGTTTTTTCAACATTGAATTACGTGATAATAAAAAAAACATCTGTGATATACACTTTTGTTTTAAGTTGAATCTTTTATGATAACATTTCTATTGTTTTAAAAAAGAGGTCGTAATATATGTTTTCCTCTCCTGTTTGACAACATATTTTTAATCTTCTAGTAACTTAAACATATTTACAAAGTTTATAGGTTTTAAAGTATTTAAATATTCTTCGATTTTTAAACCATTTTAGAATTAAATTTCTCCTCCACAACCCAGTACATCTGTGATACACTTCTGTGTCATTATTGTAATCACCTTAAGTACAGGAGCTTGCCACATACCACAAGGTGAAAGGCGAAGGTAAACAAAACCAAATTCACTCAATATTGAACCTATACTGCATGTATGATAAACTACTGTTTTCATGTTATTTCCAGAGAGGTGTCGGAGCTTATTCTTAGCATAATCCAAGCCCGTGACTTAACAGCCAATCAGTACACGGGCACGTTGGATACTTACATCCGGGGAATGTTGTCACATGACACCGAAGCGAAATTTCAAACAAAGGTATAGACAAAATGAACCAGTCCATTTATGGGGAGTTCTTGCTCATTTAACTTTGATCCTGTACTAATTGATTAGGTTTACATTTTTGCGTATATGCGGTATTTCTGATTATCATATAGAGTGTGATTGTTGTACATAGATCTCGGTGAAGATATGCAATAGCTTATATGAATATGCATATTGGCGTTCTTTCACTCTTTTATTATTGTGTCATTTTACAAATTGCACCTTAAGCAAGGTCTTTGTGTTTGTCTGCCATCTTACCGAGGCCGAGCTGTCCCGCATGCGTAATAAATAGCGTGATGGTATTCAGGCATGAAGGACGCTGGTTCGAACCGCAGTGTCATACGTTCGTGATTTTGTGCTTGTTTTTTTTATTATGCTCGCCAAATGAAAAAACGGGGGAAGCATTTAGTCGCCGCGTTGTCCGTCCGTCCATCAGTCCCGTCCGTCCGTCCCGCATCCGTGTCCGGCTTATAACTTTGTTATTTGAAGTTACATTTTAAAATTCTTTGACATAAATGATCGTCATATCGAGACGAATTGTTGCGCGCACAATTAGGGCTGCTACCTTGTAGGTCACAGTGTGACTTTGAAGCAAAATCATGTCTGACCCATAACTTTGTTATTTGCATTCACATGTAAAATTTATTTCACAGAAATTATCGTGATATCAAGACAAATTGTCACACGTGAAATTTGGGTCACTCTCTCAAAGGTCAAGGTCATTGTGTGACCTTGAAGCAAAATCGTGTCCAGCCAAAACATTTTAGTCAATTTGTCTAACCTATTAAATACAATACACCAATAATTGTATTTCTTGCATTCTTTGCCATTGCTAGTATGACAAGTTCCACTGTTCCCCAAGTTAACTCAATGGTTGAAATAGCCATTCCATTCAACCTTCATAGGTACAGGTTTGATTTTATAGCACTACCATTTACAAAATTCACCTTCATAGTGATACAACAAACCTTTTATTGTGACAAAATACTCATTCGGGGAGCATAACCCGTCTTCGACGGTCTCTTGATAATAGAAGTCGAAACGAGTGCATGCTTCTGTTTTCTATGGAAACGTTTAAATAGATTCTATCCGACTTGCTTAGTCCTCGCCTCACTTCTACATGTTCTACCAAAATGATATTTCTACCAAAATGTTATGTCTAGCGTTGTAATCTGTGGACAATAATTTCTATGTATGTTAGTCAAATAGTCGGTCTGTAGTAACGAAGTCCTTAATCAAGCACTGATACAGCAAAAGATCAAAGGTCCTTTTTTTAAATGTTAAACTATTTACTGAAAAGTTCCTATTGTGTTATTTTATCAATATGGGCATAATGTTTAGCGTACTGTAAGTCCAGTTTAAATTGGACAGAAAAGAGTTAATATCCTACTTAATTACGAGGGATGTTCAATAAATACGCAGAAATGTTTCAAATTTTCATTGATTTAGAGTTTGTTTTATTTAAACTAACATGAAATTGTGTGTTCTGAATGGAATATAAAGAAAGGAAACGCTTGAAAAGCTTCAAACATCATTTGGAGATCAAGCCTGAAGAAAACGACAATGTAAAAATGATATACAAGGCTTTAAAAAAAAAGAACAACGCGTCTGTGACAAGAAACGCAGCACCTGCAAAATCGCAAAATTCCAAACCACGCCAAGAACATAGGACGAACTGTTAGACAGTGACTGACGTATTACAATTCGTAAATTCAAGAATAAGTTAACTGCAACACTGAACTAGTTTTCTTTTTTCGGGAGTATGTTTTCTTATTTATGCATTGTTTAGTCGTATGTGGAACGTACTAATGTAGCAGAGACGGTGAATTGCCTCTAGTTACAGTTACAGTGATGTACATTTTTAATGTGGTGAAACCTTGTTTTGTATTTTCATGTAAAGTAAGATTAGTTCTTGAATCTTTTTTGTTGTTATTGTTACCACTATTCAAGATACTGTGACACTTTCCGTGTATTTTAAACACCCCTTGTAACTAGAGTGAATTTTTAATCTGTTTTCTGTTTGCAGTAACAGTTTGTGAAATACCGTATAACACTGTCTTGCATTTCTCTGTGTGTTTATTTATAGGTTTCTATTCTGTCATTTCCGCCCACTCCCTTTATCGACTTGGAATCACAACACTTCCAATGCATTCCCTTTATCATCTGTCTTTTCTAAAACAATTTAAGCATGATCAAAGACGTCGAGTTATATTTAAAGCTTGCAATGTCTCAAAAGGCCGGACTGATAGTGTGATCAGGAGAAACACAAAGAATATTTGAAGATTTTCCGAACATCAAAAGAAGTCGAATGCGTATGAGGAGGATATAATTCCGTTGCTGCAAATAACGCAATCGGTTGAACTAATTTACTGCCAAATATTTTTTGTAACCACCCATGAACAGTTACAAGAAGGCTTCGCAAGCGGGTTAAGTAACACGTTTTTAAAACTTATCTTAAGGTATCCTTACCAACTGGTATGACTAAAATTGTTCACAAACAAAACAAAGTTAGGCTGTTACACTATCCGAATTGTAAACATCAATATGCATATATTCAAAATAACCGATTGTTCGTTAATTACAACATAGATCTTTAAATTAATTCATTACATGGTTACCTTAGCCTTAATTATTGTTAACTTTGATAATTCTTAGCAATCCAATAGAACTGGATATTTATAAATTATTGATATTCGTCTGCATATTGGATCTTTCAAAACGTCCGCCATTTTGTATGTCACATGTTGGCTGTTCCATTCATAGTCAGCACTATCGATAGTCTGTATAGTCCGTTTCTCAGATTATCGCTAAAAATAAATAACATGAACTATAAATAACACTGGCTATTATTTGAACCCTCCTCGTCCTAACAATACAAAAGGGATCTGAAAAGTGTTGTGTACAGTCAAGGGCGTGATTTTGATTACGAACTTCTCCAGTGGTAAGTTTACTTCTAGCAGTAAACATAGTATCAAAGTGTCCTTACAGTTTGGTAAGACTAGAAACAATTCACAACATATCTTGTTCAGATGTTATTTGTAATTTTATTTTGAAACTTGTAAATAAATTGAAAAAACACACCTGATAAAAATTTCACACTAATTTTGTCACGTGAGCGTTAAATGCCTCACTGGTATAAAAATACTTTAATACATGCTTTTGTTTATGATTAATAATTGTTTTATATGAAAATATCCTCAAGTTAACAAATCCATTTTTTCGCAATAACAACACCAACACCCCCCACAAAAATTGAAATGGCCACTCATTTGTTTCATACTTCCTAACTCCTCATTCTTGTATCAATGTGTATTCGATAGTGAAATTATTGTTTTTCCATATACGGACAGTCGATATGTTAAAATAACACTGAAACGACAAGATTGCTTTAAATTGGCATGCAATTTGCTTTTCTTTTTCCAAAATTTTATTAAAGACAATTGATATCGTATCTTGTCGTATATGTTTCCCCCCAAAATGTTGCGTTTATTTCAAAGGGTAAGTTTTATTTATTGGGAAATGTATAAGTTGTATCAAGATAATAATGGACAACTTAAACGGCAACTGCAATAAGTATTAAGCATGATGGGGATTTAGATTAAAATGGATTTCCGTCTGATTTACTAGACATTTTGAATATTTATGAGCATTTTAAAGATTTAAAGACAAGGTTTAATCATCGCGTGAGAAGTTACGCAGAAGTAAATATAATTTTAAAATATATTTAGTTCATGTACCAATAAGTATTATTAAATAACTAAATAGGTTTAATAATTTCGGGTAAATCCATCGTGCATTTTCTTTCTGCTGAACATTAGCCATTTCTTTAAAAAATTATATCAAGAAAAGGAATCTCGCCGCTGTAATTTAAAGTTAGCCACTATGAGTGTATTTTACTCTCCACTGCAACTTAGTTTGCCAGCACAAATTTTTGAAGTGTGTGATTCATTGTTTAAAAAATATATAAATTCGGGGAGACCCATGTCTTATTGTGATATGTAGTACAAACGGTATATTATCGAACAATTATATGATAATTCAAGTGAAATTTATTTGAAATTTGTCAAAGTATTTAAGAAAACAAAACTTCAGTAAACACAAGCCTGACTTGACTTCTGACGTTGGGTTTGTTTATTTTTGCTGAGAATTGTAAAGGTATTCCGAAGTAGAAGTGAGAATCGATGTATTCGTTGATTGTCGACGGAGCGAACATTTGGAGGCAATAATGACCGAGGTTTTGTTCCGAGACGTTGCACTCGTTTCCGGTGCGCGCCATGGAAAGTTATCGATTTACACCAGCAACTTGCCTGTGCTGACAGAGAACGTTTGCTTAGAATAATTATATGGTGTTTATGAGAAATAATAGGATGTCGGAAAGTCTTATTGCTCTTTTACTGTTGTATTTTATTGTGTGAATGTATGTTTGTATCAGATGATGTACGTATGTACAAATCTCAATAAACGATGTTCTGTTCTGTTCTGTTCTGCTCTTTTACGAAAAGGGGCAGTTTGATCACGTCATTTTTTCTATTGTTATCAAGGGCCACAGAATATTCCACTACGCTGCAACAATATAACTAATGTAATTATTAACGAGGAAAGAAATGCATTTCTATTTTTAGATATAGGGCAAAAGTAAGCGAACACTAAAGGAACATGCGGGCGCATAAAAATCGTTTTGTTTTGTAATGACATAGAGTTGCGGCTTATAGGCCATATCGTTTTGAGTAAGGGTCGGGTATGTGCATGGTATCGAAATTAAGTGAGTTCATTTTGATTAAGGAGCAGTAAGTCGACCATAAGAGACCACTCGGTCACAAGCGATGTCATGGTATACACATAAATAAGTAAATAATAATAATAAAAAAATATTTTTTCCCCGAACCCATTCGTCTCCTTTGCTGAACAGAACAGGAGAAACGGTCTGCGTCTACAACCGACAGATGAAAGCTGTAAATGACTTCTATTGTAGAATAAATACTGTTTATAACGTTATGGAATGGACTTTGCTGAAATGAACGTTGTGATTGTTGTGATTCCAAGTGTTATTGATCTAGCTTATAAACAATCTTAACACTCAACCTTACACTCGGTTTTTCTCGAAAACACGGAATATATCTGCCGTCATCTTCGAACATCGATATAGCAGTTTGATATTCTGTTAATAGTTTTTATACATTCTGAAGAAGTATATGATAAATAATGTGTTGATCTTTTGACCAGATTCAGCGAAACACGACGGACCCGGTGTATAAGGAGCGGTTCCTGTTCACTCTCCCGCCCGACCTCCTGGATCAGACCACAATGCAGTTCCAGCTGTTTGCCATCGACAAGTACCAGAGACATAAAGTGATAGGCGAGACGGAGATCAGAATAGGGGATGTCGACCTTAGAACTGCAATCAAAATGTGGCTCAATCTGCACGATATCGACGAGGTAGGTATTAACGTCCCTTCGAAATATTGCTCGCACCATCAAAATCTGGGCGACCTCTACAATTTCAACACAATATCGGTTAATTCCCTATGTATGTTCCTGAAATGTGTCGGAATGTAACAATGTGTACCGATATATGTTTATATTTGGCACTGCTACGAAGCTTTTAGAATGTGACGATAACAACAAGAAAAGTACAATCATTATCCCAATATTGCAATTAGCGAAATCATCACAGGAATACATATATCAGATTCACCTGATTGAATATTTGTTACATGATAAAGACATTTACAAGCAGCTTTACACAGGGCCTTTCAAGTGTACCTAGGTTCGTTCGCCGTTGATGATTCTTTTTTATTCTTTTTTTTTTTGTAGCATACCACCTTAAAATGTACACGTTGATCATACAAATTATATCAACAGAACTGCTCAACTCAATCGGATTCACCATTAAAAATCCTAGCTTATAGTAAATGCATGTATTTTTTCTTAATGGTAAAAGAGGCTTCATACTAGAAATGAAATGTTTTTATTTAATCAATGTTAATTACGACTTTGCACCCACCGGTTTATCGCAATTAAATATCGTGCCGCCATTTATACCCTTACCAAAGTAATCCCGTATTTTCTGCAGTTCTTTGGGAAGATCTAAATTCATTTGTCCTCAGGTGACGTACTGCCTTAAATCGCACTAAGTCGAAATTAATGCCGCGAAATACCTGCTAATAGTTTTCTGAACCAACCTGGACCCAATATTGTCATTACAGCACATAATGTCATGTGTACCGGGATGGGTCCTAATTAGTCAATGTTGTAAAGTGTTGATAAACGTTTCTGCTGCCATTGTGTATAGAAATTCCTAGAGGTACAGACTTCACTAGTCCTTGAACGCCAGATTTACTGACACTACTAACTTGCTTCGTTCTTATTTATTTAAATGTGCTTTTGCATGACATACTTTAATATAAATAAAAGTGTGTACCGAGTTTCAGTAAAATATACTTAATTTAAAAATATACATACGAAACTAGAACTGTTTAATGAAATATGACGCTTTTTAACACTTACTTGCTGCAGCGTTTTAATTTTTCTGACAGAAACCGACGGAGTTCGGCGACATTATGTTCTCCCTGAGTTATCTACCGACTGCAGAACGTCTAACGGTTGTCGTCGTGAAGGCTCGAAACCTAAGATGGTCGGAACTGAAGGATTCCGGTGGTAGGTACTTCCGCTAGTTAGTTTTCTGACATCCCGTCTGGTCGTTAGTTTGCTGACGTCATATTCGGCGATAAGTGTTTATTTCACTTCCGGTTGATTTACATGTCCGGTTGTAAGCCTTGTGATGTCACTTCTGAGCAAAAAGAGTTAACTGCCTTTGACTGGTGTATGAGACATGTCTGACGGATCTGATCGGTCCTCTTGAACAATCCTACCATCTCAATGTTTAGTAATTGAAACGGATCCAAACGCAGAGTTGCCTTACCTGGATCTCTGGTATGTTCTGCATTTTTATCATCTGGCCACTCATATTCAGCAACGCAAATGTTATATAACGGTTACATTTCTGGCAGCATAGGTACAACGCCTACCACGACAAATCTTGCAAACTCTGTTTTCGGGTAAAACACTTTGGAATGGTCATATCTCAAGAATCTTGTTACTTCACTAAAAAAGACGCAATTGACCTTTAAATACACTCTTTCAGACCCCTTCGTGAAAGTTTATCTTCTGCAAAACGGCAAAAAGGTTAGTAAGAAGAAGACGACGGTAAAAAGAAGCGAACAGAATCCAATCTTCAACGAGGCAATGATTTTCTCCGTGCCCGCAACCGCCCTGCCTGTAAGTAATGACGTCTAAAATATCGTCTTAAAATGCCAAATTGTGCTTTGTTTTGGTGGATTTCTCATATATATATGTATATGCATATTTTTAAATGTGTATAAAATGGTATTTCTTATTCTTGTAACTCACTTTTTACATTATTCATGCATGAGAAATCTTTAAAATACTAACACTTATAGACTTCCTTTGTCAATAACCAGCAACCATTTTTCAGTCTTGTCGATTTCTTTCTAATGTTATTGCGGTGGAATTTTGCATCAACGAGGAGCATACATTCATACCAAAAAATGCATTAGATTTGTATGGTCACCCTTAAGATATTGAAACCTGGCTTGCGGCACGACCTTATCTGGCTGAGACATTAGAACGTTAATGGTTTTGGTATGGTGACAGTCCGGTTTATAATTCATACACTAATCGATTTATATAACCCTTATTACCGCAACCACACGATTTGGTGCAATCTAGGGTATGGGGACTCTAAATTACTAGTAGGTCATTTTAAATATCTTTAAGAAAATTAATTTTATTTTAATTTAAGATAAAGAAAGTGTAACAGAAAATATACAGAGATTGAAAATTAGCACAATGGATGAGTTATATACTTTGATAAAGACGTGTATGCCAAATTTTAAGAAAATTCTCCATCCAGTTTTACATTGAATATTTTTGTTTTCTAAAATTGGTATTAAATGTGTCTCCTTTATAGAAGTTAGAAAACACCAAATATTGCGTTATAACCTCTTAAGGAGAAGTGTATTGCTATTGGGTATAATTGGGAAACAAGATATAGCCTAAGACAAACCAACCAAACATGTTACTTGATTGGTTTGACTGAAGATATCTCAAATATGTACTTTATTGTTTACAAATCCAATTAATTTAAGACTGTTTTTCCCGATTTCTGCTTATTGCAGTTTATTGCAAAAACTACCGAGCTCTTTAATTTAGAGTTGCCCAAAATGTTCTATAAAGTATTTTGGTTGATGCTGCAAAATAAAAAAAAAATCACCACATGGTTTTTATTTTTTAGACATTGAATATAACAGGTAAAGAATTTGTAATCAAATTAAGCACAAATCACACAATTAAAATTCATTTACAAAAAATATAATTAAAAATTATACATGTTTCCTACTTAATCTGGCGACGAAATCATTGTACAAAGTGAAAAAGTAGAAAGAAAAGAATTGACCATTCGTGCCCATACTGAGATTCGAACCTTCAACCCCCAGTTTTTAAGCATTTTAACCCTAATTTTGATACTCTACAATTGGATGTGCAGCATTACATTTGCTCTGCCTTAAGTTTAATAATAACTTTGTTCCCAATTGCAGACGGTTCAGCTGCGAATCACTGTAGCCGAACTTCTCCCGGACAACCGGACGCCTTCTCTGGGCCACGTGATCGTCGGTGCTAATACTTCCGGTACGGAGCTATCTCATTGGAACCAGATGATGACGTCGTTGAGGAAACCTGTCGCTATGTGGCATTATCTTAAGAAATAGTACCAGCATGGTGTTGTATCTGTTTGGATGGTAGTAACATAAAGTCGATATAGGTAGTGCACGCAAAAAATATGGTTATTATTTGTCACATATAGTCGGATACCAAGGGATTCGCTGACGATTTAAGTAATAAATGATATAAAGAATTAATCTCAACTAATGTTGAGGAAGTGTAAGTCACTTGACACTCAAATCCATATTACAATTCCACAGTTGTTGTTTGTGGGGAATGCTTTGAGTGGTGGCTCAAAAGAAACACTTGCTTTTTTTGACGCAGTTCGAACAGAGAACGTAACGTTAAAGTATTTCTAGATGTAAAATATATACCTTTTTCCTTATACCTGCAATATCGACAAACATTTTACTAAAAGCACCACAAAATAACCAATAATAAGCGATTTTCTGAGGGCCCTGTTGATGTTGAATTATAATTTCTTTACTCCTACACGAATAACGCAAGTATTAGCAAATAAAAAAATAAATAAACCAAATATTTTAGGTCAAAAAAGTGTTTGCTTCGAAGTAGATATTGTTTTGTTTCTGTATTAAGAAATAACAGTAAAGGTCCTGAAGTTTTTAAAAAAAAAATAAGGAATGAAATAAGCCAGTCCAGTTCTTTGGGGATAACCCCTCCTATGTCTTGAAATATATTTTAGATGGTCCCCGTGTGCCATGTTGGTTATAAACTTTGCACAATATGTCTTAGTTTCAGTAGACGGAGACTATGGAGAAGTACATCAAGTTGTCTTAGTCGGGTAACATAAAAAGCTCTGTGCCATTGTGCTACATCTTTAACATCATTTGCATGACCAAATACATCTTTGTAACCTTTATTTAACGGCCATAATATGTACAATTATTTTCAATACTAATTCAGTGACTATGTATATTTATATGTCACAAAAGCCATGTGGTGCGAGGAGCATTGGTCACATTCCATGATGTTGCTTTATCTTATGTGAGTCATTATTTTTCGTTTTGTACATTTCTGTTCACTTGATACCAAAACGATAGAACGTGATAAAATAAAACCTCATTCTGCTATTCGCAAACTTTTTTACATAAAAATACACTGGAATGAAGTTGAATCAAAATCATAGGGTTTTTCATTTTTTTTTTTCAAAAAAAAAGAAAAAAAAAAAGAAACCAGATGTTATTGAATCCTACATACCAGGTGGTCAGGACTGGGTGCTAGGTACTAAATATATCAGACCTTATTGTTATAATCATATTATATTTCCTTTTCAATAATCAGAGCGACACAATTATGATCACGTAGTCCACATCCTTCTAGTTTGGTGGTTGTCATAGCATGCACCAGATCAAAGTACGCCGCCTGGTAGACTTCAATCTACCGCTTTCTGATGTATGCCAGAACACCACTTGATATATGCACAACAGATCATAAAGCTTTCTGGTGTGTGCCAGAACACCACTTTATATATACACAACAAATCATAAAGCTTTCTGGTGTATGGCAGAACACCACTTTATATATACACAATAAATCATAAAGCTTTCTGGTGTATGCCAGAACACCACATTATATATACACAATAAATTATAAAGCTTTCAGTTGTATGCCAGAACATCACTTAGTATATACACAACAAATCATAAAGCTTTCTGATGTATGCCAGAATACCACTTTATATATACACAACAAATCATAAAGCTTTATGATGTATGCCATAACATCACTTAATATATACACAACAAATCATAAAGCTTTCTGGTGTGAGCCAGAACACCACTTTATATATATACACAACAAATCATAAAGCTTTCTGATGTATGCCAGAACATAACTTTATATATACACAACAAATCATAAAGCTTTCTGATGTATGCCAGAACACCACTTTATATATACACAACAAATCATAAAGCTTTCTGGTGTGTGCCAGAACACCACATTATATATACACAACAAATCATAAAGCTTTCTGATGTATGCCATAACACCACTTTATATATACACAACAAATCATAAAGCTTTCTGGTGTGAGCCAGAACACCACTTTATATATTCACAACAAATCATAAAGCTTTCTGGTGTATGCCAGAACAACACTTTATATATACACAACAAATCATAAAGCTTTCTGATGTATGCCAGAACATCACTTAATATATACACAACAAATCATAAAGCTTTCTGATGTATGCCAGAACACCACTTTATATATACACAACAAATCATAAAGCTTTCTTGTGTGTGCCAGAACACCACTTTATATATACACAACAAATCATAAAGCTTCCTGATGTATGCCAGAACACCACTTTATATATACACAACAAATCATAAAGCTTTCTGATGTATGTCAGAACACCACTTTATATATACACAACAAATCATAAAGCTTTCTGGAGTATGCCAGAACACCACTTTATATATACACAACAAATCATAAAGCTTTCTGATGTATGCCAGAACACCACTTTATATATACACAACAAATCATAAAGCTTTCTGGTGTGTGCCAGAACACCACTTTATATATACACAACAAATCATAAAGCTTTCTGATGTATGCCAGAACATAACTTTATATATACACAACAAATCATAAAGCTTTCTGGTGTATGCCAGAACACCACTTTATATATACACAACAAATCATAAAGCTTTCTGGAGTATGCCAGAACACCACTTTATATATACACAACAAATCATAAAGCTTTCTGGTGTATGCCAGAACACCACTTTATATATACACAACAAATCATAAAGCTTTCTGGAGTATGCCAGAACACCACTATATATATACACAACCAATCATTAAGCTTCCTGATGTATGCCAGAACATCTCTTAATATATACACAACAAATCATAAAGCTTTCTGGTGTGTGCCAGAACACCACTTTATATATACACAACAAATCATAAAGCTTTCTGATGTATGCCAGAACATCACTTAATATATACACAACAAATCATAAAGCTTTCTGATGTATGCCAGAACACCACTTTGCATATACACAACAAATCATAAAGCTTTCTGGTGTATGCCAGAACACCACTTTATATATACACAACAAATCATAAAGCTTTCTGATGTATGCCATAACACCACTTTGCATAAACACAACAAATCATAAAGTTTTCTGGTGTATGCCAGAACACCACTTTATATATACACAACAAATCATAAAGCTTTCTGGTGTATGCCAGAACATCACTTTATATATATACAACAAATCATAATGCTTTCTGATGTATGCCAGAACACCACTTGATATATACACAACAAATCATAAAGCTTTCTGGTGTGTGCCAGAACACCACTTTATATATACACAACAAATAATAAAGCTTTCTGATGTATGCCAGAACACCACTGTATATATACACAACAAATCATAAAGCTTTCTGGTGTGTGCCAGAACACCACTTTATATATACACAACAAATCATAAAGCTTTCTGATGTATGCCAGAACATAACTTTATATATACACAACAAATCATAAAGCTTTCTGGTGTATGCCAGAACACCACTTTATATATACACAACAAATCATAAAGCTTTCTGGAGTATGCCAGAACACCACTATATATATACACAACAAATCATAAAGCTTCCTGATGTATGCCAGAACATCTCTTAATATATACACAACAAATCATAAAGCTTTCTGGTGTGTGCCAGAACACCACTTTATATATACACAACAAATCATAAAGCTTTCTGATTTATGCCAGAACATCACTTAATATATACACAACAAATCATAAAGCTTTCTGATGTATGCCAGAACACCACTTTGCATATACACAACAAATCATAAAGCTTTCTGGTGTATGCCAGAACACCACTTTATATATACACAACAAACTATAAAGCTTTCTGATGTATGCCAGAACACCACTATATATATACACAACAAATCATAAAGCTTTCTGATGTATGCCATAACACCACTTTGCATATACACAACAAATCATAAAGCTTTCTGGTGTATGCCATAACACCACTTTGCATATACACAACAAATCATAAAGCTTTCTGGTGTATGCCAGAACATCACTTTATATATATACAGCAAATCATAATGCTTTCTGATGTATGCCAGAACACCACTTGATATATATACACAACAAATCATAAAGCTTTCTGGTGTGTGCCAGAACACCACTTTGCATATACACAACAAATCATAAAGCTTTCTGGTGTGTGCCAGAACACCACTTTGCATATACACAACAAATCATAAAGCTTTCTGGTGTGTGCCAGAACACCACTTTGCATATACACAACAAATCATAAAGCTTTCTGATGTGTGCCAGAACACCACTTTGCATATACACAACAAATCATAAAGCTTTCTGATGTATCGCAGAACACCACTTTATATATACACAACAAATCATAAAGCTTTCTGATGTATAGCAGAACACCACTTTACATATACACAACAAATCATAAAGCTTTCTGATGTATGGCAGAACACCACTTTATATATACACAACAAATCATAAAGCTTTCTGATGTATAGCAGAACACCACTTGACATATACACAACAAATCATAAAGCTTTCTGGTGTGTGCCAGAACACCACTTTGCATATACACAACAAATCATAAAGCTTTCTGATGTATGCCAGAACACCACTATATATATACACAACAAATCATAAAGCTTTCTGATGTATGCCAGAACACCACTATATATATACACAACAAATCATAAAGCTTTCTGATGTATAGCAGAACACCACTTTACATATACAAAACAAATCATAAAGCTTTCTGATGTATGCCAGAACACCACTGTATAAGTGTTAAGCGTGACATTGATTTTGGTGTATGTGTCATAAAGTGAATAAAACAACTATTTACCCCATAGCAAAAAATGTTTTATCGTCATTGTTCATCATTCATCCTAAACATATCAACTATTGATGTCTTCTTTCATTTGTTGTGAACTTCCTTCCAAATTTATCCGTGTGTTATTTGTGTATCAAACCAGTGGGTGTCCATATAAGTCGCTCATAGTGAGTATATGTACGTGTACTGTGTGCCCAGTGGGTCGTAGCTATAAAACAAGTATTGTCTCAACATGCAATGTTCCAATGTATAATAGCATATGATTTTTCCTGGAATCGAAGAATAACATTTCTATCATTCGTTACTAGTCGGCTGTATGGCCGAGGTAATCCGTTTGCAATTCTGTTCCAAAGTTATCAATAATGTTGCGATTCACACTTCATAAGCTAGTTTTAATTTTTCGAACTCGATAAGTATTTCTAACGTGACGATAAATTGCTGGCTAACGTCGAGGCTGTATATAATGAAGCATCGGATACTCATCGGGAAATTATTTGCAAAAGTATGTTGCTGATCATGTATTTTGAAAATGCTGTAAATAGTAAAAGAGAGAAATTTTACATTTTTC